>OZ037788.1:3166306-3531306 GCA_964035525.1 Porites cylindrica | reverse complement strand
CCACTTTTCCTGTATATTCAAAACCTTATTAATAATTCATAAAGACAAAAACAAAAAGAAATTAATGTTTAATGAGTGTCTTTTATGTTTGATAAAGACACGGCTTAACTTTACGTCCAATTTTTTAGACGAAAATAACCCCAAATCCAATAGTGAAAGAATGAGTTGATCTATTTCAGATAGTTTAAAGCCGTTCAAAAAACTTGCAGTTTTGCAACGAGTTTTTAAACCTTATAAAACACTCCTGCTTGTTTTTTAAACAGTACCTCATAAACAGGGAAAAAAGAGATGAAAAAGTATCTGTTTAATAGATAAACACTAGGTCGGAGGATTTGTTTTGGAAAGGTCGCACGAACCAGTAAAAGCTAGATCGAAGAATGACGTCTGACCGAGAATTGTCCCTGGACGGAAAGAAATCATTAAAACAAGAAATGTAGCAGCTGTAAGTAAAAACAATTTTCAGCGACGTCTTCGAAGAAAGCGCAAGTACGAACACGAAGGATTGCCATAGAGACCCATTTTCTAAGTGTTTGTTTACATGACAATAACGTTTTCTTTCTGTGTGGTCAGTTGTGTTGTAAATGTACTTATGGACCCAGACATTTGTCGCCTATCATTGATTCAGATGCAGAGTCTGGATCTGTAGCTAAAAAAATGAGCGAACACCAGGACGAAAACTTGACATGGTCATAATATTCAGTGGATCCACCTTGAGCACATCGAGAATTTACGGGATTGCTTTTTTTTCAGAATTTAATTAACACATACGCTACACTTTTAGAGACTCTTGAGGATAGTCAACGATTTTTCTAAAACAATAGGCCCAGAAATAACAAAAGATGCCCGTACCCTCAAAGGCACCAAATTCGTAAATTATTTACATGTAAATTATTCACATATTTTATTGCTCAAAATTGCAACCAGAGAACAGAAAGCAGAGGCGATTATTTTTCTCGTAAACGACAACTTCAACGATGATGTATTCCAGGTGAGATACCTACTGTTTGCATACATTGAGATTCCAGTTTTTCTTTTCGTAGCAGCTTTTGACTTTTATAATTGAACGAATCTTTACTTTCTCCTTATAAGAAAATCACATTACGGAAGAGAATAGCAAAACGATAATATATACTTAAGATATTGTTGTTGTTTCCCAATAATATTAAGCTTTATTTTGGTATATATTAGACTATTCACGGTTTATTTTAAACGAATGCACTGTTTTCGTTCCCAATGGGAGATGCTTAGCAAAACATTTACATAACGGCGTTTTGTTGATTTTTCAAATCATATATGGGCCATTGATCCTTTAATTTCCCATCGAAGTTGAAATGACACCCCAACTTCCGTAAAACAAAATCCTAAAAAAAAAAAGACAAATAGCACCACTCGGAAGCACTCAGGGGAGGTATTATTAGAGCAATCGAAGGATTTCCACAATGGACGATACAGATGGAACAGCACATCATGTGGTTAAGAAAACGATTTTATAGTTTAACTCTTATTAACGGAGGAAAATTGGCATAATATCCCTCAAAAGACCTTTCTCTATTTTCTACACGGTATGAAGCTTACCAAGGAGATAAACTTCAACTCTCAAGCGCCTTTTTTCCTTTGACCGAATATTTCACCGTTACTTTAGAGGATGCAACACTCATGTGACAGATTTTTCAAGGAAACATTCGCTGAGAACCTGAGTTCTTCAACAGATGATTCAGAAAATATAAATACAGCATGGTTTTCATGTCTGAAAAAATATTTCAAGACTTAATGGCAACAATTTCCCGAACAAAACATTTTCTAAATAAAACAACCAGTGAATTATGACCCCATGAGATATCGTTTAAATAGTCGATCTACACATAAGGATCCGAATACAACCAACGATAACTTTTATTGATAAAAATAATTATTCGTTTTCGTTTCTGATCTTAAGCAAATTTTTAAGTGATCTTAAAAGAATCTATTGTTATTTTAAATATTTGCAGAACTAGCATTTCAGGTGGACTATTTGAAGAATTTATCTGTACCTAGGGGAAGAAATAGCGGTATTTGGGCTCATTCAGAGTTAAATAAGTCTTCTGTATTATATATGCAATAAAATATTTCATGAAAATGGATGTACAATTTACTTAATAAATCGCGTTTACTAGGTAAAAGGTAACAAATATTGCCAAATGTATAGTTATGTAGAACATTAATCATTTTTTAAAAAAACGCTACTTTGGTTTTCCGAACGTTCTCGTCAGTTTTAAAACCGAATTGAAGGGAAAGAAAATTCCTCGTTCGGCAGATCGGATAAAAAAGCCTTAAAATCAGAAAAAGTAATAATAACAGAAGTATTGCTAATGACATTATCCACCTGTTTTGAGCTGCCGCTCTTGATCGAGTTAGCTATTCAATTGCAAATTTACAAAGTAAAGCCTCTGTCATCTGCGTTTTTAACCGCAATTAATTGTATTGTATACAGTAACAAAGAAAACACCTTTTATGAGGCATTTTTCCACAGCGATAATTACAGAACTAAGTACGTAACCTGTTTTGATAATGAACTCATCTCATGGCAACGCAAGATCGATCGAACACACGTTGTGGCTGCAATGTTCTTGCGTTAAGAGAAAGTAAAATTAGTGACTAGACAAGAAGGATAATTTATAATAAAAGGGAGAGCAAACAATTGTATAGCGTTTGATGAAGTCATTTTTATTACAATTTTAAAATTGGCTATTAGTTACCGCAATAACATTGTATTATCCTTTAATACAGCTTGGTTGGCGACCCGCTGATAAGCATTTACAGTAAATTATACGAAACGAATTAGCACCTTTTCTTCCCTGTTATCAACAGTACAGTTTGATTGGTCTCGAACGATGACAGTGAGGCCCACCAATAACGCCAAAAATATAAATCAGTGAGATCTTGACGTAGACCGCAGTGAAAAGTTGCAGCACCTTCACGGGACGATGTTTGTAACAGGCAAGACGATCAGACTCTAAACTTCACATACGACCTGGGCACGTGCAGTGTTGTGTGACTTTTCATGTTCATTCCAGTTTCATTTTTTACTTTTATGTCCGCTCCATTTTGGGCTTCATTTTCATTTTAGTTTCGGCCTCATTTCTATTTCGGTTGCATATTTCTCTTCAGTTTCCGTTTAATTTCAGTTGAATTTTTCGTTTAATTTAAGTTTTGATTGAAGCTTTATTTTCATTTCCATTTCAATGAAGAACTGACTTTTAACGAAGGTAAGCTGGGAAAGATTTTTTTGTTCCATCTTCACTTGAAGATTGTTTGTTTTGTGACACAGCGTGGTTTGACTGAGATGTCATCATTGTAGAACTCATTTAAAGGGCCGTATACTCTTCAAAAGAAATGTATCACCTCTCTCGTTAAAATTGTCCAACAAAGATTACTTTTTCGCTAGATTTTATATGAGAAATAAGTGGGGGGGGGGGGAGTATTTTTGGCCTATATCTGTCAAAAACAACCCGAGTGTGAGTGTTATTTTCGAGCACTGAATTTGCAGTCGACTGCGCTCATACAAATTATTAAGATAATATCGGTGACTCTCATAAGTACAGTATGGGGCCCAGTTCTCGGCCACTTTTTGTTCAACGTTCATTTCTGGAGCCACAAATGAATCTGAATAAAAAGCAATTGCTTCCAAAGGTAGCTTCATTCCCTGTCTTTCTTCCTGCCGAGTTTTGAGTTTACAGCTACTACATACTGTGAGCACGTCGAGGTGACGCGAAGGTAGGTGAATTAGGTTTCCCCGAAAACGTGTTCGTTTAAGGCTATTCGAATTCAAATTTATATTTTATCCGTATACAGGGCCCAAATGAGCCAATTTTTAGCCTAAAGAACGTAGAGTGATAAAGCTAACTTTTGAATAGGAACTTTTGCTGGCCTGTTTCATTCTTTGACCTATAATTCACTCCTCAATATTTCCTTAGCACTTTAGCGTATTTGCCTATTCTCGGCCACACTGCTCGCCATCAACACTAAAAAGCGCTCATAGTTTTGACTGGAGTTTTTTGATGGCAGAGGAACCGAAATTTTAAATACAATTTCATCCGCCGAGGCAAGAATGAAAGAAAGAAGTGTTCTGACAGTAGATATGAATTAAAATTATGAGTTCTGACTTAAACCGTCAGTCTTTAAAATACCCAACTCTTTTTTAGCCTCGCTTGACTGCCTGCACTTAAGAGAAAAACAAGGTGTGCAAAAAACTTCCTTTTCTAACGTGAAACAAAGCTCTTTAAGGATAATTTGTGATCGAAATATTAAAACACAAGCCTTATAAGTGATCTAACAATAAAAAATGGTAATAAAGCGTTGTTTATTCTGAGGAATCGAGCGCACTCTTTTGTGGCCGAGAACTTTGCTCGCTGGCCGATAACTGGGCCCACAAACGAAGCCTCCGTTTTCGTTATTACTTGGGAAAAAACAGCGTTGAGCAGTCGATAGCTTTACATGTGTAAACCAGAAGCATATAACCCCGTAGCGTATAACTTTGTCGCAATGCTGGGGTTTTTTAGGGAACCAATCAAAATTTATTTCCTAATATGGAATTACTGATAGAAGAATTTTTTGCGAGAGTGCTCTATAGGAAAACTTGTAGTATCGCGATGTAAACGATGCGGTGCATAAAGTATTTACTGTTTTACGAGGTAATATTTGACGAAAAACGGAATATAGTACGTATTCATCCCCAAATGCATATGACCAGTTCTGAGTTTGTTTCTCCTTACAAGACAAAGTCGACTACTAATGACATGCACTGAAGAGAAGCGACTTCTTAAAGTTGTTACCTCAAAAACGGTTTTTACGTGACCAATATAGCGCAAATAACCTTTAAAAAATCACTTTCTATCTATCTAGAATAAATAGTAACACATATTTTCAAATAAAATTCACTAGTTGCTGAACTCGAAACGAAAAATTGTATAAAATTCGCTGGCATCTTCGCAGAAGTGATGTGTGAAAAAAGCATAAAACGCAAGTTATATTTATCAAACAAGACGCCGGCGATCATGTTTTCAACTAATGTTATTAATGAACCAACAGAAAACAACAACAGACAAATGATTTCTTGAAAATTTTTATTCGAAAACTCATAAGTTTACCGTTAAAAGCAATTCACGTAACACTGACTGGATCGTGGATCCTTTCCCACTAGTAAAATAAGCTGAGTACATGGCAAAAATTAACACTAAAATTATCTGTCTCAGATCGGGCGCATTTCCCAATTTTTCTTGAAAACTCTATCAAAAATATATAAAACGTCCGTGAAACATTTATAAATACATAAATTTCCTCTCAATAACGTACTTTCCTTGAGCACAATGTGTAAAATGTTTACCTCGAAATTCTTTAAAATAGTTGCTGACTTGGTCGCAGTAGTTCAGAAAAATAAACAAGCGCTCCGCCGTGAAAGAAACAAGGTCTTCGAAGTCTTCGAAGGTAAATTTCGCAGCTTAAAGTTTTTTTTGGCCCCAAAAAGAAAACAAACTTTTACATGTCACACGTTTAATCAAAACTGCTACACATGAGTTCGCGTAATGTTCTGAAAAAAAATCTACACTCACAGAAAAAAGATTCCGTTCCGACTTCGTCGGGTCCTTGTACAGCAACCCTTCTGCACAGCTTGCCATATCATTTTGTTTGTAGTCGCCATGCTGATTTTGCTGAATGAGAACAGAAGTTGCGGATAACTGTTTTGCCGTGGTAGATAGGTTTGCAGCTAGTAGCCTGAGGACGATCCTTGTCGGTCAACATTCGCTGATTTCGGCGAGAGGCTTTTCCATGGCTTTGCCATATAGTGAAGAAATGTAAACATCCTTGGTCTTACTCCGTCGATGGTCTATGTTTTCAGGCCATACCGCTTATAATTTTGTGTGGCTCTTTAAGTTTTCCCAGGGTGTAACATAATTACTTTATCTTTTATGCCACGAAACGATTTCTTTCGGTCATACATGTATAAGCGCTGCAAGCTCAAAGTTTTTAGCCTTGGATTCTCTGATGCCATATTTGGGAAAAATAATTTTCCATGATTCTGCTTAGACGGCTCAGCGTCGGCTAAAAAACCCGAGCATGGTTCTAAACTTATAGGGGGAAGTTATACGCTTCGGGGTTATATGCTTCTGGCGAAAACTGAATGCTGAATATAGTTGTGTGTGAAATTTCAAGTCCTCACGGCTATTCCAAGGTAAGAAATACAAGTTTACGTTTTTTGTGGCCGAGATCTGGGACCCATACTGTACTTCTTAACTCACAAAATTAGAGCAAATAAATTTCTGGTTTTGTCCTCATTAAGCACTTGGCCGATTTGAAATTACTCCCCAATTACTTCCTGAATTTCACTCCACTCGGTCCTATTACAATTAATAATGACTTGAAAGTGCTCCTTTAATCTAATTGACCTGATCTGTAGCAGAGGGTTGATGAAAAGATGCGAAAAAGTGCTTTTTATGCAAGATTAACATGTCATGTCTCCCCTTCCCCGCCGCTCCCAAAGAAACTGGTAGTTTCTCGGAGCTCTTGGGCAGTAAGAAATTTAAAACAAGAAAAACATAGTAATAATAATAATAGTAATACATTGATAATAATCAAGTTACACTCAGCGTGAAACAGAAATTAATAAGTTAATACTAAACCTATACATTACATAGAGTGAAGAAAATATATAGAAATTTTTAGAGAGAAAATATATTAATAACAAGATAGGAGATATTTCTTTAAAGATAAGTGTGGAATTAATGTACCGCGGTAAGCTAGCAGCATTGCAGCTTGTTAAAGAAGACAAGACCTTGATAGCTAACAGAAAACTTCATTATTTTAGTACGACACCGCAAGGAATTTATAACTCGATTTGAGTTAGCGTCATAACCATAAACTGTAAAAACTGGAAAAGGTGGTTGGAAGTAAGTTGTGATTCATTGTAAAGACACAAATTTTACCTAGGTGCAAGATTTAAATGCTCTCAAATTTCAGGAACTTACGATTCTTGAATATGTTTATTGTTTCAGGATTTGAGCTGAACGTTAAATCTTCCAGTAACGATAACAATAATTCAAAGAGTAAAATAATTTAAAGGGTAACTTATTACGACAATTCAATGCAAACATCAAAAGTATTTTAAAATTGTATATAATCAGCGTGCCATGTTTCTATTTCTCGACTTTTTCAATTAAAGGTCAATCTCCATTTATCAGATGAAATAATTTAAAGCGCAATGAATAACAAAAAATTGTCTTCCATCTGAAACAGCGTGAAGTTTACTTGAACTCCCAGAAATACAAAAGACAAAACAAAAATTTGGACCTGTCGACAGTGATGTCAAATGCCAGAAAATGTCCCTGACTGATACATCAGTGTATAAAGTTTTGTCATATTTTCATCGGCATTTGGTTGACTTGTCTGAAGCTGAATTAAGCGCAGTAGTGGGACGTAAACAACTAGTTATCCATCTTTACGTCAAATTCAACTAATAACATACACCACATAAATATTTCCGATTGTAAACAATTTCGTGCAAATCTCTTTAAGTTTGGCAAAATATTAATTATAACTTACGTCTCGACAATAAATATCACGTTTATCTCACTTTTATATTGGATGCAGAGACACATCAATGCCACCATTAATAAATTTTCTATTCTTGGAAAGTGCTAGCAGGGAAAGACTGCAGGGTGCTCTCAGTCATTTAAATTTTTAACCAGACAACCCGATTATTTAAATAATTTAGCACATCCCCATCAACTGTTCGCCTAACCGACACAACGCGTAAATTTCAAGTACATTTTACATCTAAGTTTTCCACGATTTTTATTCTCTCTTCAATTAGAGATATTCGCTGGTTCATCTAAACAGATTTCCACGAGAACGGATAACTAAAGCCACAAATTATTGGTAAGGATATATAATGTCATAGATAGTTTGTAGTATACTTCTATGTGCTGTGTGCATACTGTCGAAATTCTTAAAACTTTTTCTATCTTCAACCGACAAACGCCATACCCAAAATGTCAATTTTTTCTGCTTAACTTTAGCATTTTACCCAGTATTTGAACATCAGAAGTATAGAAAAATACAATTTATATTGTGTAATTTCCACACGCAAATTGTTTTCAAATAGCTGGTAAAAATCTGCATCACGCTTTGAAGACCCTGCAGCAACGGTTATAGCCTCGGGTTAAAAACGAGCTAAGCAAAAGGCAAGAGATTTGTTGGTTGAATACTTTTTGCAGTGAATTGCATACCACCACCACTTAGCTGTACACTCCATTTAGTTCGGGAGCGAGTTAGAAATTTTCACATCATGCCAGTTAATATTTCATTTCTTCGGCACTACACTTGTTTTAAATTCAAATAGAATTGATCAAGAAAGAGACCTTATGCATGAATAAGTCAGACGAACAAACTTCACCGCCAAGCCTCATTTCGAAAATCTTAATTTTCAAAGTTTTACATAAATGAATTCCCACAATAGTTACTTTGAAAAAAATTCCCGTTCAAAAAGAGCCCAAATGCAAAGAATTATGTTAACGCATACATGTAAGAGCCATTAAACATCTTCTCTTCCGCGTTGAAGTCTCAGTGGATTAATCTCCTACAAGCAAATTCAAACCCCTCACAAACAATCACCCCATATAAGATTTTGCTGTTACAGTATTTTGAAAACATTGACACTTTAATATAAAGCCGATGTATTATCAATATATATTCATGTGCTCTACAACATAATGAGAAACATGCTCATGTTCTGAGCAGTTAGTTTTTATGTTCAACTCAGTTTGGTAGCGCTTCCCACTGATTGAATTTACATAAATTTCGTCTAACAGCTCCTTTAAGGGCTGAAACTCCCCCAAACAGCTTAGCAAGAAAAACAACGAAATCTACAACTTGAACACCAAGAAAGCGAACACTCCTACGCTCCAAGTTTCGACAATTACAAATGTACATTGTTTGTTACAGAAAAAAATATTCTTCCAGACCAACAATTTGTTGAAAGTTTAGCAGAGCTTTCGGAATCCATCCGGATCCCTCCATCAGTGATGGCGTATGCTGTTATTCGCAGCCTCGTTTTGATGAACATTGTTTGTTGTTTGTTTGCTTTGTTTTTTCGCACCCTCGGGTCTAATGTGCTCTGTTTCGTCATTGACGTGGACATTATATATTTGAACAGTTTTAATCCAAAACGCAAGTGCGTAAAGCAGTTTATGCAAACTTCTACCGTAAAATGACATAACCGTGAATTTCCTGTCCGACTATTTGAATGTCTTCTGTATTTGTACAGCCTAAGCCTCATTCACACGGCACCGAACGAATTTTCCACCGGATGAAAATCTTGACCGTACAGTTCGTTCACGCGGAAGAGTTTAGTATTAAATTCCGCTCTGTTCACACGGAACTTATGAACCAGGTTGAATTTAAACCATCTGCCCATCCGCAGAGCGCTACTTTAACAATCCAAAATGGCGTCTCTCAGCTGAGTTACCACACATCCATGCAACAGCACCTTTGCCGTACAAAAGTTTAGACGGTAATGGTGTTCACACTGCGCCAATCGAATTTTCGAAGGTACCGGCCAACATTTTACCTCGATTATAGTGTTCAAATTTTTGCAGAGTTAACGTGGTTTCTTGTAAACGGAACATCTAAACCCACGAATTTTCGACCGGCGAAAATTTGTCGAGTACCCTGTGAATGTACCTTTAGATGCCGTAACAGATGTCCACAGGAGAATTGAACGATAACGATATTTTTCCCTTTACGACCGTTCAAGTGTGGATGGAAAAATCTGAAAGTGTTGGCACTCCTAATACAAGGTGTCAGTTACAGTACGTCTTGTTTTTCTTCTTTTTGTGCCCAAAAACAGAAATAAAGCGAATTAGGTTTTGAAAGATTAAATTTGAACCGATTTCGCAAAGTTCAATCAAACATTCACTATCACATTAGGCAAAAGAGGCCTTTAAATGGCTGTTGAAACTTGTTTACCTGGCTTTTAATGAATAAAATTTTTAATTTATCTAGGAAGACAAAATATACTGTGGTAGATAGCCAAAATTGTATTTCATTACGTACTTCCATGAAGAAAAAAAAATACGCATATTAATGACACACGCACGGCGTAATCGATATCCTAAGATTTTGGAGAAGCATAAAATTGTTCATGGGTTGCTTGTTAGCTCACTTCTATAGATTGACTCTTGAAGTTAACATATCTCCATTAGAACTGTTTTTATTTATATGTGATCAGTTTGCATGAGTTCGGGTGAGCTCGCAGCAGGCAGACATAAACAAGATATAAATTCCGCGTCATGAACTTATCACATTTCACAAACACCGTAACACTGAGCTATTAGCATAAACAGGCTTTTATCGAATACGTCGTTATCAAGTTGTTTTTATTGCCCTCGACTGAGAATAAGAAGAGCTTAGCAAACGGAGTGATCCGTCGCCACTTCAGACTAAAAGGAGAAAGGATGTCGAAAGTGCTTGCAATTGTTCTGTTGACACTGTGAGTTCCAAAAATTAATTGGTAAGAATATAAACTAAATCCATTCCCATGCACTTAAATTCCAAATATCTTTCATTTAAACTGAAACATTTTTCCAGTACAATATCCAAATAGTGACGAAGAACAATTTACACTTGATAAAGCTTTGTTTTTTATGGCGCGCTGAAAAACGAAGCAAAAATGCTGCATGCTTATCCCACGTTGGCGACCTATGCGTGCATATTTTATGACAACAGAGTTCGCTACCGCAAATTTATTTTGGTTATATCTCTTAAAGATAGATCAACGTAAAACCAAAGATAATTAGATTCGTCAGTGTTTCATTTGAACCCATGTATAGCCCACATGCAGTAGACAATTTCGTATTTATTTCGCAAATTTGGTGGTAAGAATCCGTCATCTAAATAGTTCATTTACATCTTCAAGAAAACTTCACTGAATATTATTAATTAAATGGAAAGGATGTTCTTGTTCAATTTAATATAATAGGTGCAGTGGCAAGGTTTGAGACTTTGTGAAACCAGAGGTACAAGTTTGTGATGGACTTTAAATGTTCGCTTTTCTGTTAATCCTTTCTCTCAATCGTGCCCGGATCTAAAACCATTATTCATTCTGGCGAGGGCCCAGGAATCGAAATGTCAGCTTTTGAATTTTATTACGAAGGCAAATTTACGGCAAAAAAACCTAATTCTTAAGTCATCAGTTCAAGTCTCTCTATATGAATTATTAACGACTTTTCGAAAACAAATTAAACTTCATTTACCTTCAGCCAAATATTCAGGCTTTTAACCAACCGCATATTACAGGTAACTTGTATAAAAAAGACCTTCTAGTCGCGTCATATATCAGATACATCGACGGGACAACGTAAAAGACTTCTGTACACCATTACCGGCGTAAACTGAACAGAGTTGATTTTGTTTGTTTGTTATTTGTTTGTTTCTTGTTTTATTTTGTTTTGTCATACAATTCACGTGTTAATCTGCTAGAGAGCTCATTTGGGATTAGAATTTCTCAGTGACCTCGCAGACTGCAATTTAGAAGTGACCACTCGAATTTGTTGCCGGTTTTCACGTGTGACGTCATCAAAAATCAAACAAGAAAATTCTTAATTCTACTGCCTTTTAACTTTCATGACTTATTAGAGCAGCTAAATACTTACATTTTTACAAATTTTCAGTTCGAATGCATTCTTTGCTTTGCGATAAGGTAGGCTTGAATTTCTAAGCCTTTGCGTGACGAGGTATTTAAATGACAGCCGAGAAAGCTGTCATGAAGCTTTAAAAACGTACTTGTATTTTGCGATTTTGCTATGTGAACGTCCTTGCATTAGAATAAGTATTACTTTAACGTGTATAAAGTGTTCGAGAGATTGATTCACCCTTTCGTACAAAAACTCAATAACAGATGTTTTGTTGGTTTCCGGCCGCCATATTGATGTCCATCACAGAGACCCCAACATGGTGTCTCCGTATAATAGGAGGCATTATGACGTCATCTTAATGGAATATTACGTTAAAGCATTCATCTAGACAAGGGCCCGCAGGCGGCAACAAATAAACGTACTTGGTTTTCAACCAATCAGAAAATAGGACATTCCGGAAGTTTAATGCTATGTCTGCAACTGAAGTGGCTAAAGAACTCGCTAATATTCACCATTTTCACTCGGACCATTATGCAATCTGTTTGCCACCCAAATTTTGCAAAATCATTTTTTCCAATTTGTCCTGGGTATTACAGTCGCCCCATGCCAGGAAAAACCGAAGACACTGGTTATACAAAATTTTGGGGAGTGAACATGGTGCATTGTAGTCTATGTGAAAATGGTGAACTGTTAGTGATCCTTGATGATATATATCTTCTTCATAACTCTACTAGAGCATTTTGTGTATGGGTAAAGGCACTAATACAACACTTAAGCACAGAATTGACCTACAATATCCAGCAATATCCTCGTGACATAACCCTGCTGCCTGATGATATTTCTTTGATATCTTCTTCATAACTCTACTAGAGCATTTTGTGTATGGGTAAAGACACCAATACAACACTTAAGTACAGAATTGACCTACAATATCCAGCAATATCCTCGTGACATAACCCTGCTCCCTGATGGTATTTCTTTGATATCTTCTTCATATCTCTACTGGAGCATTTTGTGTATGGGTAAAGGCACTAATACAACACTTAAGTAAAGAATTGACCTACAATATCCAGCAATATCCTTGTGACATAACCCCGCTCCCTGACGATATTTCTTTGATATCTTCTTCATAACTCTACTAGAGCATTTTGTGTATGGGTAAAGGCACTAATACAACACTTAAGTACAGACTACAATATCCAACAATATCCTCGTGACCTAACCCTGCTCCCTGATGATATTTCTTTGATATCTTCTTCATAACTCTACAAGAGCATTTTGTGTATGGGTAAAGGCATTAATACAACTAGCCTGCGAACGGCAGACGTTTCTCCTCGCTCATCGCGGCTGAGGGACTTTTCGCGAGGAGGAACGTCTGCGACTCAGCGACAAAAATTCCATACTGGTGACGCAAAATCTGTCCTAATTCTGCGCTAATTGGTCGACGGAATAGTGTCATTGTTCTAGCTATTGTTTAGGAATGACAGACAAAAGACAAAAGGCGGAAAAGGACAAATGTAAACTCCATGAATCTCTAACAAAACAGTCAAAATTTGTGGAATATAGTCTTCTCTAGAAAAAGCATTCGAGTTTTGCTGGAGCTCATTCGCAGATGAACACCACACGTTTCTAAAATCGACCAGGAGAAACGTAAAATTAAACAAATTTCCATTTGGAGCCCCATAACTACCGGATTTATTAAGTAAACATTGATTTACGTCATCAGTATGGAATTTCTGTCGCTGAGTCGCAGACGTTTCTCCTCGCGAAACGTACCTCAGCGGCGATGAGCGAGGAGAAACGTCTGCCTTTCGCACGCTATAATACAACACTTAAGCACAGAATTTACCTCCAATATCCAGCATTATCCCCGTGAGATAACCCCCTTTACCGCCAAGTAAAATATTATCGTAGTGTTAGAAGAACAATCTTTAGGTGTGCGGGAGTGTGCGCGTTCTCTTTTTTAACAGAAATAGGTTATTGTTATCAATTGCGTTGGTTAAAATTTTTTAATGTTTTCTCGGGCCGCTTCCAGTTCAAAGAAGGTTGCTGCTGATTCGATTGGACAAGAAAATTGATAAAAAACCTTTAGCTTGCCAATCATTTTCAGGCGACTAATTAATTTTTCTATATTTATTCATAATAAATGGACACGCTTGCTCGTTCACGGCCTTCTTGATGTTGACTCACATTTAAGTGAACTTCCTACTCCAAGAACGGTCAAATTCGAACGCTAATTCAAATTCGAAAATGCTATGACTCTGATGAGTAAATGTGTTAATCTTGTCTTTATTCTTGTAATAAAGGAGAAGCCTCCAACAGGCAGTTTTAATGAATGCGAGTGAAACCATTTGTACAACCTTACCACCGTAACCAATCAAAAAGAGAGTATTTCGCGCTGGTAAATATCACCATCTGGTTGGCTTGACTCTGTATAAATATCGGATCGGTTTAATGCGATTTTTGCATTTGACGTTATGAAACAAATACGATGAATCACCCTTTCTAAATTTTATTTTGTGCCGCGCAATGATCAGTTTAAAATATTACGATGCTTATAAGCTGAGAGAATGTTTAAATTTCCTTGTCTAACTTGTGTGATCTAGGTAAGAAGTCTTACGCGCCTTGATGAAAACCAGACAACGACTCGAGATAATTCCGCGCGTGGTTGATACGACCCAGCGAAGAATTATTCTGAACGTTGGAGGCCGAAAACATGAGACGTATCTAAGTACGGTGCGAAATTACCCTGATACGAGGCTCTATTGGGTCGTCGAGAACGTCACAAAAGCCATCGACTACGACTCTGAAAAAATCGAGCTATTTTTCGATCGTCATCCTGGAATATTCGAGCAGGTTTTAAATTACTATCGGACTGGTAAGCTGCACTGCCCGCACGATGTTTGCGGACCTCTGTTTGAAGAAGAGCTTGCGTACTGGGGAATTGACGAGAAAGAGATGGAACATTGTTGTTGGACCTCGTACACCCAGCATCGTGACGCCGAACAGAATTTAAAGAGTTTTAATGTGCACGAAAGCGACCAAGATCAGGACACAGACTTGGAGAACGATAGGTTAGATCCCACACCGGCAAGAGACTGCGGAAGGTTCACCTGGTGGACCCAATATCAACCTAAAATATGGCCTATCCTTGAGGAGCCCCACTCTTCCAAAGCAGCCAAGGTGAGACCAGAAATTTTGCGCTTACTCGTTTTTCACAGCTCACATAATTTCTGCTATTGTTTCGAAAGACCTTTTTGGGATATTGTTTATTTAGGAGTAAGCTATATTGAAACTAATTTTCTACACTCGGATCCGTTATAAGGAATCGAAGCAGAGTAACAACTCCACTTGACGTAAGCAAGTCCGCGAAATCGTTTCTCGAGTTTTGTAAAGGTTCGTGAAGGTCGTGATACAAGATCGCGTTTTGAGTGTGGTCGCTAAAAACTGGTAACAATTTATACTGCAACAGCTGTTTCACAGTATAATAATTAAAGAAATTCTCTATTGTCTGCTGAAAATAAAACTGCAAAACCACTTAATATTGTTTCTGGTTATGTTAAATGCAGGAGAATTTGGATAAAATTGCTAAAACGTAACTCATCGATTTTGTCCACTGGAACAACACCACCAATAAACAAACTCGCTAAAACTACACACTTCAGATGTAAATTAGCTGCACTGCTAATAGAAGATTTTTTAAAGGAAGCAAATAATTGCTTTTCCGAGCACTAGAGAGCTTGCCGTGTTCCACCTGTTTTGACGCACTTTTTTCGCAGAAGGAATATTCGTGATTCGGCCACAGAGGAAACAAGCTTGTTCTACGGGCAAAAACCGCATGTCGCTAATCAATGCAGTGCATCAAAAGAACAAGACATAATCGTTTATTCAAACAAGTTCTGGTCCGTTCCTGCTGTGTTTTTGACCAGATATCCTTGATCACAGCCCAGTATGAATAGAAAATTGCTTTTTGAACATGGAAACACATGTATCTTTTGTAACGTTCTTTTTATCACGCGCGGTTGTTAAAGGACGATAAATAAAAAAGGTGTGTGACTCTCTATAATGTTCGCATGTCTGACATTTTTCATAGACGTAATCTGCAAAACTACGAAACTTTGACAACTTTGGCGGCGCATGACATAGAAGGCTCTGAGGCCTGGTTCAGACGCCGTACTTTTCATGTGCCGAACCTAACTGAATAAGTTCGACTTTGGAGCGACACTGGCGCGACATCTGATTCAGACGGCGTACCGTGTGTCGAACCTAAGTTAAGTTCGACAAAAGTTCGACAGACTCTGTCGAACTTAACGCTTTTGCCACAACAAACTAAGACTGCCGTACCAAATTGATTCAGACGCCGCTCTTTTGCCGCACTTAATTCATCAGTTAGGTTCGGCACATGAGTGGAGCCGCGTCTGAACCGGGCCTAATTTAACTGGAGAAAAGATTCGAAAACAAGGTCATTAAAATCATACTCAGGCTCGGGAATTTAAAAGTTTCGGTGCCAAAGATAATTCCTATGAAAGCAAGTAGCCGATTTCAACAGTCGTCAAAAAATTAAACAAAAGCCTTTTGGCGTCAAATTCGGAATCACAGATAAACGAAAACAAACCGATGTCACTAAATTAAAACACGAAGTTTCGGCTTACGCCTTGTTGCAGTAACCCGAAGAAATTTTAAGCCGATTAACTATGATATAAAGCCACTAGGACAAGACGACGATTCACCTTGGCCCATTAGGAATAACAATCTTTACGTTCTAAGGCAAATGTTGGTTCCTTATTCAACACATGCACAGGCAAGTAATTAATACAAAAACGTCACTTTTTACATTAAGGTCTGACTGCTGAATTAAATGAACATTGGCACATATCATCTATATTAGATCGTCTGTGAAACTCTTGTTTTTCTTCGAGAAAAAAGCAAAACAACGCCATTTGAAAGTATTGCGATGCTAAAGTGACACGGAATGATCAATATACCTATAGACGAAAAAATTAATACATTTATCGAGGTTTCGGGATGTACCTGTTTAGCACCGATAAGCTACGGACGACGTTTGGTTTTATTGGTATGTAAATCAACTGAAAACGAAGGTAGCATTTAAGGATTAGTTTGTTTGGTGAAAAGATATGCTTTCAAGTAATTACAAATAAAATTCATAAACAAGATTCTAATGAGAAACCCAAAACCGCAGGCGGTGTGTATTACAACAAAAAGGTTTTCATTTTCAATGATAACAGGAAGCTTTCAAATCCTGTTTGACTGTTCAAGAAGATGATCAACGTATCAGCACTTCCCTCTATGAAAAATATATTTCTGAACGAAGTTGATTAAAATTCTTCGATTAAAGACATGTCAAATCTTGATGAAACTTGACTATTAAAATTGTTAAGGCACTGAAATGGAAGATAAGTCAGCTTAAACGATATAGACCACAGCTAATTCATTTTAATTTCTTTTTTCTTTTTTTTTTTTTTGTCATTTGACCTGGGTCTAAACATTAAAATTAAATGGCATTTCATCTCCCTTATGCTGAGAAGCGACCATTAACTCTGAATTCCCCGCCAAGTAAAAGATCGCGATTCGCAATTATCATTTGAGCGTCGGGATTCAGAATGTTAAAGGACTGAAAGTATCTCCAATTCTGCGCTCGTTTCTCCGAGTATAACTATCAGATGAAACACACCTTGAGTTGAACGTCATCTTTTTTTTAACTGAACATGTTATACTAAGGCGCTCGATAATATCTTCAAAGTTAATATTAAAACAAAACTTATTGTTAAATAGCGAATTTGCTTTTATCACCCTTATTCCTGACCAAAATTAGTTTCCGCGTTTATTTTTTAACAGATATTTTCAATAATCTCTGTGGCGCTGATCATGTTATCCATGTCTATTTTTACAGATATTTTCCACAATCTCTGTGGCGCTGATCATGTTATCCGTGTCTATTTTTACAGATATTTTCCATCATCTCTGTGGCGCTGATCATGTTATCTGTGGGCACATCGTGCGCGTTGACTCTTCCCCAGTTCTCCAAGAATTCCAGAGTTAACATATTGTCGGCGGCGCCGGAAAAAAACCCGACGATTGACACTATCTTCATGGTCATCGATTACGTCTGCGGTATTTGGTTCACATTTGAATTGCTCATGCGCATTACCTTTTGTCCCAGAAGACGTATCTTTATCCGACAAGTAACAAACTGGATCGATATCCTGTCGGTAATTCCGTTCTATCTTCGGCTCATTGATCCCGATGGTGGTCCTCTGGCGGACGCACTTCTTATGATTCGCCTTTTTAGGCTCTTCCGCTTCTTTCGCTTGCTGTATGGTCTTCAAATTATATTACACACACTAAAAGCGAGCTCGTACGAGTTAGGACTACTGCTGTTGATTCTCTTGATCCCTGTTGTTTTGTTCTCGTCAATTATTTACTACACCGAGCGAACTTTTGATGACAATGACACGGAATTTCGTTCAATCCCAGAATCCTTTTGGTGGTCGCTTATTACTATGACTACTGTTGGTTACGGTGACATAGTTCCCAAAACGTGGATAGGAAAGATCATTGGAGGTGCATGCGCGATATGCGGTCTTCTCGTCGTAGCTCTCCCGATTTCCATAATTGGAAGTAACTTCAATCTCTATTACGCGCATGCGCAAGCAAGACTTAAACTTCCAAAGAAGAGAAACAGGGTGTTGCTAAGTTCAATTACTTCCGATTTTTCCAGTGGCAGAGCGTCCTCCGGTCCAAGACGCCGAGGATTACGAATGCGTAGTCACGTGGCGCTTGAGACAGGAGACGACGAAAACATTATGCCTGGAATGTCTAACGGTCGTTCATATCGGCTGAACAGTTTTCCAAGACAGAATTCGTACGAGGTGAAATCGAGAACAGGGAGTCTTCCTACAAGCAACGGACAAACGAGTGATCCAAAAACCTCGCCCACGAGTTCCTGGTCCAACAGGGAGCGTAAATATAGCCGTAACGAAAGAATTCTCCTTAAGCTTGGAGATCTTCCAGAAAAGGACGAATCGGAAGAAAACGAAAAAGTGGAGGAAAATCAGGGATCAGATTTTAAACCGGACTTAGGAATTAAAAAGAACTCAAGAAACAGTTTGAACGTGCCTGAGGTAACGCACGGAACCCAGGCAGACAGACTGCCGCTATGGATAGCGGAAAGCAGCAAAACTCCCCGCGTACGTTCATTTAGTGTACCTTCTAATACGCACAGGACGATCTCCGGGCCGCCGCCCAGAAAAACGCAATCACAGGGCTCGGATATTTGTAAGCGATGCTCTTTGCCAAAAGATGAGAGCTCGAACAGTTCTTCTGGAGAAGTGTGTTGTTGCTCAGAGAAACGAGGTATTTCACTGCATGGAAGTAATACTTCAACCTACACTATATTCATTCCTGGTACTGACGAAGGAGTACAAGTTAGTATGGAAAGCATACCTTCCTGGAGTCGACAATTTTCCTGCAATGGAACTTCCCAATCGCCAGTTCAACTCGATGTTGTGCCTTGCTTTGACAGGCCGTTACCTGACGAGGACAGTGAGACAGAAAATCAGGGAGAACAAGATGAACAAGAAACACTTGTCAGTGAATTAGCGAGTGAGGATAATAACAGCAGACGTGAAATTAACGAAAAAACAAAAGGCTCTACAAAAGGAATACCCTTATTATACATGCCTAAGGGGAAAGCTCAAGATAATATTTCGGACAAAGAAACGCCAATATAACGTCAAGTGTTCCAAACGAAAAAAACAGTGTTGCGTAGACTCGATTTGTTGTCTGGGCGTATTATTGCATGATATAATTTTTTTTCTAGTCAACACCAAACCAGTACTAATGCGTAGACTTGATCATTAAAGAAACAGTATCGCAGAAATTCTCCCAGGTTTAAGTTTGGCCCTTTCACTTCAAATAGTATCCTGAGAAAACAGCCGATATTTGGCGACGCTGCCGCTAGTTTCCCTGCCAAATGATGTCTGAGAAACGAGCGCAGAAATCCATACTGATGACGCGTGACTACCCAGATCTGGGTAGTACTTCTGATTGGTTGAATCAAATTTTTCACGCGGCACGGCCGCAGTTTTAAGTAATACAAGCTTCTTGAAGGGACTCTCCACAAACATAACTGAGACATGGTAAGCAACATAAAAAGGAAAGGAAATAAAGGTAGACGTCAATTTTTAAGAAAAAAAAGGGCGATTCAATGATCAGTTACTTGTACGGTTTTTTTGTTTGGTTCCTTTTGACGCGTGAAATTCCACAGCATAATTTCTAGTTCTTGTAACTAACTGTGCAAAAAGTTTTGTATATTGAATTAAAAAAGAGAGAAAATCCATTTCTTGGTAATTATGTTTGAAAGCATTTGAAGATCACTTAAAAACAAAAAACGTTTCATAGCTGACAAACGACAAGCACTTCCCTTCGAGAATACCAGTGAAAGAATACCATTATCGTATTTATTCGAATAAGCGCCCAACCTCGAATTAGCGCCTACCTTGAATATGCGCCCATTCTAAAGGCAGAAAAAGTTAATAAGCGCCCACCCCCGTCCTCCTCCCACTCATTGAAATTGAATAAGTACTAATAAGAGACTTTCCCGGAGACGGATTTTTCTTAAGAGTATTTTACAGAAGCCTTTCTTTGTTACATCTTTGCGTTTTGTTATTACCGTTTATTGTTTTGTTGCAAAATAATCATGCTAAACTTGCTGAAAATGGTGAAAATTTAATAAGTGCCCAGTCTCGAATAATGGCTCACTATAAAGGTCCAAAAATTTAATAAGCACCCAGGGTGGTTAATCGAATAAATACGGTACTTCCCAAAATAGACCATTTTACTATTGTGTGCTTAGTGCCCTGGCCTTTGAGTAGAAGCGAGGCTGGAGAAAGCGAGTGCAATCTTTTCCTCTGGTACACAACAATACGCCAATCTTTGCTGACGTCATTGTTTACATTTTTCCTCATTAGCATACGACTTAACTCAAAGAAGCCGTGGCCGGAAATATGAACTAAATGCAAAAGTTGAAAGAGCTGATTAAGTTGAGCAATTTGTGCAATTTTCAGCTTATTAAAAGCAATATTGAAGGAACTACAACTGCGAAATTGCTGGGTGGCAAAAAAGTTAATGAGCCATACATTCTTTGTAAAATTTCGAGTTTTTAAAAGATAATTTCTCCGAAAGCATTGGGTATATCGGGCTCAAATTTTCAGAGATAACTGAAATTGCTATGCTCTTTCAATATTCAGGTGTTTTATTTTATTCGCCTCATCAGATAATGATGAGCATATGTTAATGAGGCAGAAAGGGTAAACAAAGATTCGCCTATAGCGGAGCCCCATAGCTATGAAAACTTGGTTATCTATCGATCCGATAAATTTTGGTAGTCACGTGACCGTACGTGCGCCCGTTCGCACCACGGGGAAAACAAGGTGAAACGTGTACAAGCCTGCAGCTTGATATTGCACATCCATGTTGTGGTCAATTGACAGCTGTCAAAACAGGGTATCTGCTGACCAGTATCACATGAACATATCGCGGGCTCATGTCGACCGATCAAGGTAACGTGTTTTTTCGAGTTCTCCGCTGACAAGTTAACGCCTTTCAACTGATCGCAAGCTCAACTCCAAGTAAGTCTCTTTGCAACGGTTAAAAGTTAGGAATTTATTATCGGGGGCTTAAGCTTTAGCCTTGGCTAAGTCTGTATATTAAAACCTCTCTAAAACGGACCCTAAAGAAATATCTACTTGGACTGAGCGGGAGGGCCGCAGAGGAAAATATTTGGCTCGAGGTCTGCGCGGGGTCCGTGCGTCCTGACCGAGAACGAAATATTTTTCCG
The DNA here is from genome assembly GCA_964035525.1 of Porites cylindrica. Classification (NCBI taxonomy): domain Eukaryota; kingdom Metazoa; phylum Cnidaria; class Anthozoa; order Scleractinia; family Poritidae; genus Porites; species Porites cylindrica. The sequence goes on along the minus strand of OZ037788.1, from coordinate 3,509,781 downwards.
TCTGGCCCGAGCTAACTCAGTCAATACGCATTTTATCCTATGACCGTTGTGTTTTTGAATTTTTCTGACGGAGCAAACCCGCATCGATCAGTAAGATTTTCTAGCAGGGCCCTACGCATCCTCGGAGACCCAGGGGCGTTCAGTCGGGCCGGACTCTCATCGGACCACTTCCAAACGGTTAAGCGAATGCTGGCTTCTGATTGGGCACAAAAAATGCTTTGTATTATTGTGCCCAATCGGCGAACAACATCACCTGAGTTCTTTTCGTGAGTTCGTACACGACGGCTAATAGGGAGCTTAAGCAGCGACGACGACGACCACAACGACGACTTCAAAAAAACCACAGGTTTAATGATCAAAACAACAGCTCTGCACGTGCATCACGCTTTTTGGTACATTTCTTTGACGTCCACTGCACGACAACGGCGTAAAATTTGACGCTTTATGGAGGACGTGGACATACTACGACGAATTTTTCTTCATCTTTTTGAGCCTGAATAAAATCCTTAAGAATTCAACTCCAGGAAAAGTCGCCTGCATTTGACATAATGAGTGATCCAAATACACACGATTAAGTTTGAAAGAACGCAAATTCATTTTTTTACCGTAGTTCTGGCTTATGCACCAAAGAAATGCACGCGTCAGGAATCTTTCAGTTTGATATCAACGCTACATTTCAAAATACTGGTAGTTTTTACACTAGAGCCTAAATAAGCTAAGAAATATTTCAAGACAAGTAAATTTTAAGTTCTTAAAGTAAAAGAAAGCTTCACACACAACCTATCATTTTTACTTTAGGTTTCCCCACGCAGCGTAATTAAGATTGATTGACATGCTTCGCCTTTCTCAAAGCTTGGAAACCGCAAGTTCGCTAAGTCGGTTTTAAGCATGGTTTTCAAGTCACTTGAAACTTTCTTGAATCGTGATGCAAAGTAAAGTTACTTGAGATTTTGCTTAGGCCTTCACACACGCATTTTTGGTTAAGTAAAACTTAGCAGCTCTTAAGTCTTACTTAACAGCCTAGTGTAAAGACAACCACCGTTTACACGAAAACTAAAGACGCTTTTCCAAAAATACAAGCTTGAGCTTACAACAGGTATTCACGCTTGCATCGATCACGCCTTCGCAAATATTTGGGAGTTTAATATGCCATGACAGCTGACAACCACGAAAACGTAGCATAAAGAGTGAACTCACATGTTTTCAGTCTCTATCGTGATTATTCCAACTCCCTTACTTTGTCAAATGCAAGCGAACTTCTCCTGGAGCTGAATTTCTATCAACCATATCCAAGTTCATAAAGAGAAAGAAAATTTAATTTGTCATTGCTTGTTTACGTCCTTCACAAAACGTGAAATTAGGCATTTTCACGTGGTAGTTGTGCAGTGACGGCAAAGAAATATACAAAAAAGCGTGATGCACGTGCAAAGTTGTTGTTTTGCCTTGTCAAGCTATTTCTTTTTTTACTTTCTCGTCTCCACTTCATCTTAAACTTCCTATTATTTACGATACATTGTGATCCGTCAGAAACAGAATTTTCTCAGTGCAAATTGAATTGCTTCTGTTGATGGCATCCGAAACGTTTTTCGATTCATCGGTAGTTCCTTCGTTTCTGGTTAGGAAAGTTTGGTGAACGAGATAATAGCCGTCGTGTACGAACTCACGAAAAGAACTCAGGAGAAACTGTTCGTCGATTGGGCACAGTAATACAAAGCATTTTTTGTGCCCAATCAGGAACCAGCATTCTCTTGACCGTTTGGAAGTGGTCCGGTGAGAGTCGGTACCCAGGGGCTCTTCCACCCATGTTTGAAAACTTTCGTCGCGCCTTTTAACCCGGCCTGACTGACTGCCCCTGGGTTTCCGAGGATGGGCCCTACGCGTTTTTCTGGCCCTATCACTTGAAGCGTAAGGCCCTCATACCGTACCGTTTTCAAATGGTTTTCCAAAGAAATTGCGCGCGGGGCCGTACGGGTCGTATCAGAACATAACCCAGTATTATCAGCGATACAGAGGGCGCGATCCATTCAACCAAAATTCCAACCGGTCTGACCGGGAAAAGTGATCCACCTCAAAAGGTGGACCCGATTTTTCGAAACTTTTCCGGTTGGACCGAACCGATCCATTGAGTTTTGGACCGAAATTTCCGGAAATTTTGGTTGAATGGATCGCGCCCAGAGGTTATTGCACTTTCGCGGTAGGCATTGTCAGGTGAAGTTTGGTTAAACTCCAGGACCAAGAAAGCGATCCCTGGTTGAGAAGAAGTTTCCCTTGGCATTTGTAATCCAAACTAAAACTTAGCTTGAACGACATTTTAGCAACATTTCATACACAAATACGTCAAATTGGCACTGGAGAAAGTTCTTCAGGACAAAATTTCGAAGGTACGTACGTAGTAAGAACAGACAAAATGTCGTTGATGCTAGATAAACCACGGTACACAACTTATGAAGCAATGAAAAATATGTTCTTTGCCTGACAAAGGATATCGACCTGTTTGGGTGATTTTTCATTTGAGATACATTGTGTACATTTATTTAAACCTTAGCTTCAAGTGATGCATAAGCTTTGAACTTTTTTTCAGTAAAAACTATTACGACCTTACTATGTAACAACGGAAATGAGAACGGCCAAAGCTATATCCTTAAGTATTCTTTGTCAGGTTGTATTTCGCCGCAGTAATGAATGTCAATAAACGTTCACAAGTCGACCTTTGTCTGGTGCATAGATTCCCCATATTATCAATCCAAATTAATCGAAATCGAACACGGAACAACAAATTTCATGTAATGATTAAAACAAAACAAAAACACGAGAATCTTAGACAACTTTTAAATCACCACTATTTCAATAACTTTTAATTTGAAAGTTCATTTGTCTTCAATTTTATCCCTTATTACAACTTCATGTTCACAAATCTCAGCCGCCCTAACAGTAGACCGCCATTCGCTACAGCCAAAATTACTTGTCAATTTAATATTGAAATGTCCAGGGCCTTGTTCATAACCACTTCCATTTCTCTATTGACCGTCATATTGCTTTCAATCTTACTGACAGGATAAATTAAATTCTTGTCAGCAAATGCTAATGAACAAACTTCATTTTTAATGCAGCAATTACGCCCGATTAATGCACGATTTTGATTTTTTTTAGTCTGAATAGGAGAAGAAGCCACAACAGCAACAGTGATACTTCTTTACCATCGACGGAGAAAACGATGAAGCAGAAAGTTCAGCTTTTAGTACTTGAAGGTAATTTTTTTAAACACTGTTATCTTAGACGTGTAATATTGACAGTACAGTGAACGGAAAATTCATTTTCAAGCAGTTTTTTTGGGTGTATGAAACAGAAAAACCTCTAATCGGCAAATCTTTCAGATTTAACCCTTATCTACCTTTCCTTAGAAGAAGTATAAAACCTCAAACTGATTTTACTTGCATTCGTTTTCTGTTGCCATAATCATTACTACTTTCCAACTCTATTTCCTTTTGCTTATGTTAATATGGTAGTTTCTTGCAAAGTCGGCGGGCATGACTAGAAAGACATTACGCACAAATTACAAGGCTTCCTTGGTATTCTTTCCAGCACTATCGCTAGCTATCTGATAGTCACAACCAAAACCTAGGAAATAGCCGTGCGATTCGTAAAATAACGCAAAACGAAAAGGAAACGATATGGGTAGGCTAAAAATCGATTTTTGCCGTGCAGTTTTGGTTAATTATAATACAGTAGAACTTTAAAATGATGGGAAATGACCAACAAAGACCAATAAATCTGACGACAAAATAGAGTCGGATGGAGTGGCCAAATCGCAGATTAGATAATATGGCCGCCTTGGAGTGGCATTGTGCTTTGTTTCATTTTCACACGTCTCTAGTCTTGAACTTGCAATTTAATTGAAGAACAATTTTATACAAACCTTAGACTAACCCAGTTGAAATGACTCCTTGTAAAATATTTGCATAATCTTTCCTTATTTTCAACAACCATCGCTTACATGGAATCACTAGCGATCAGACTAGCTCAGTCAAAATAAAATCTGGTGATCATAAGATATCTTCTAGTAAAATTAAAATCTACAAACTAGGTGTTCAGTTCTACGGGTTGTGCCAATTCCAGACCTTTTTTGTGTTGAAAAAGGCTTCAATTTCGTCTTGAAAATTATTGGGTGGCTCAACCAAAGAAAATAATATGCCAGATATCATTAGCTGATTGCAATTTTTTCAACTCCCATGTTTAAGACAAAAAAAAAATTAATAAATCGCAAATTGTCGGCATTTTATCATAAAAGAAAATTAAAGTTTTAATGAAGGTGCAGAAATGGTCTGTATTTCGGTAAACCTCCAGGCTTAATCACATATTTTCTCTTACTGTGTTTAGACTAAATGTTTGTCTGGAACCCCTTAGATTGCTTTGTGCAGTCCGTTTATGAAGCCTGAGGACAAATCATGTGAAGCTAAATGACAAAATTCAGAACACTGTGAGAATTAAAAATTCCCCGGTGTCACCTGGAGACTGCTTCACTATGTTATACAGCAAATAAATTGAAGGTCGCCTGACTTTTCCAAAAAAAACACACTATTATAAATTAATTTCCACAAACACTCTAGTTATTAGAACTATATTGTCCGTTGTTTATTTACTCAAAAAGAATTTTTAAGTTCAAAACTGATAAAAATCTCTCTTTTGTTTAATTAACAGCAAGGATACAAAGCTCTGCTTAATAAACGACTGAATGAAGATGCAATTTTGAAGGGCTTGACCACTTTAAAGAAAGTTATGCAAAACCCGGCCTGCAAATGCAATATGATCATGAATTTCCTCGCTTTCCTTCGGTTATAGATAATAGACAGCAACAAAACTGCGGTATTTACGAAATATCAATCATTTACCTGCAGGATTTTTCCACGCGAAAAAAACATGCTTTTAAGTCGGTTTCTTTTGACAATTGCTTCTACACCTATTGGCGATGCTTCCTATTGCAATAAAGAGTGCTCAAGCCCACAGCGAAAGGAAACGTTACATATTTAGTGATTTTTGCTTTATCTACTCGGGTTAAGCCTGAGCCTCAAGCCTGAGCCTGAGCCTGAGCTTGAGCCTTAAGCCCGAGCCGGGCTGAGCCTCAAAACGTCCTAAAATGCACCTGGTTTCCACGGCAAGCATTTTTCCCCTGAAATGACGTTACATCTTGGTTTGAGCCCACTCTCGGCCCAGCACTCTTAAAACTATGAGGGGCTTGACAAAACGAAGAACTGAACTTCGCCCTAAAAAGACGAAATGTGCTCAAATAAACAAAATACTTTTTTCGAAGTGGTCAATGCTTTATCAAAAAGCCGAACTGACCACCAAGCGACGTAAACTCTTAAAAAAAAATGAATTATTTTCGAAAGTTTCAACAGTGAGACATAACCTAGCCTCCCACGCAGGCGTTTTTAGGGGAGCTCGTATTTCTTCCCTCCCCACAAACGCCTGCTCAACGGAAAACAACATTCCTTTCTCATTGTTTTATTTGCGTGGTAGGTGACCAATCAACAATTGTGCAATGAAGTGTTGACAGGCTAAACACGACTGAACGTGACCTTAGAGTTACCGTTTTCCTTCTTTTCTTTCCTTCGCTAAGGTTATGCAGTGCACGGAGTATTCTGAATTTTGACTAAAACTTCTTTTTGCCGCTCTGAATCTAACATTTATTGCAGGTCAGAAAGCTTTCCCAGTGTTTAATGCAGATCGAGTAATTATCAGATTACCTTGCGGTCAAGGTCAACTTTCCAGAATTTGGAAAGTACAATGTGATTGGCTAAGCTTGGGAAAGGAATGTTGTTTTCCGTTGACCAGGCGTTTGTGGGGAGGGAAGAAATACGAGCTCCCCTAAAAACGCCTGCGTGGGAGGCTAGACATAACCAAGGCATTAATATTTGTTATATAATCATTTAGTTTTTTCAAACTTGTTTTTTTCCTCTAACGATCTCGACGCATGAAGATAGCAAGGCAAAATATGTCACTGACCACTCTTTGAAATCCACGCCAGTAACGGGGTAAAGTAAACTTTATTTTTTAATTGGAATTCAATGAATATAATTTTACGTAAATAAATACAGTAAAACCCCGCGACTAAGAGCATGGATTTTAAGAACCTGTTAGGCTAAAATTTGCCCGGTAAGCCCCCTCTATGTAAGAACCTAGTGTTAAGTCTCAAATTTGAAACAGGTTCTTCTTTTCTAAAATCTATGAAAAAATTCTGTACACCTGAGTAAGTAAAATAAGACAACTTTGGAGACATAGGTGCGTTATCACTACAACTACAATGTAATGGTATGCAGGTTTTATATGAGGAATAAGCTGAACCACTAAATACTCTTAAGGTTCGGAAAAACTGGCAACAAAAAACGTGCAACTTGTCTTGCAACATTGCTACAAAACGAGTTGTATAGAGATGTTGCGCGTTTTACCACCAACATAAAACCTGTCTTGCAACAAATCAGGTTGCTAACAGCTTTGAACGTAGGTGGTAAAACGCGCAACATCGCTATACGAATCGTTTTGCAGCAATGTTGCAAAACAAGTTGCACGTTTTTTGTTGCCCGTTTTTCCGTACCTTTAGCTAAATGGTTTTTTTTTCCTTCAGAAAATAAGAACCTATTTAAGAACATATATAACATAAACTTGGGCTAACTACCATTTATATAAGAACCTGTTTAGGCTAACTTGGAAAAATCCTGGTTCTTAGTGACGGGGTTTTACTGTCATCATCATTCTTTGTTGTATCCGTTTTTGACATCATTAATTGTTAAACGTGGGGCTGGCCACATTGAGATTCATTTAGGGTGTTAAACACCACATAAAACTAATTTAAACATCCAGCACTCCCCAAGAGTTCTAAAAACGCAAATATTAATCTTAAATGCCCGTCGAAGCTTTTATCTTTTTAATAGGTAGATACCTTTAAATGCGTCTATACTCTTTCTGAGATTCTAAAACTGTTACGCGGACGTTTGAGAAAACAGAGCCAATAGGAACAAACTAGACGTTGCATAAAGTTTTCATTTTTAATTAAGTACTGGAAGTCTGGACATCAATTACCAAGCTGGAGCTTCTATTCAAATTCAAATTTCCTCGACACCTAACAATTCTAATCCTAAGACCGCCATGTTTAAGCGAAAAACAAATTGTTATCGCCAGGTTAAGATTCGAATGATATGTTACACATATATAACCATGCCTGGTTTCAATAAGTAACAATTCGAAATTCAGAGGAGAATTAATGAAAGTAAGCGGATGGTAAACTGACCTTGTAATGGTAAGTTCACTACTCTTCCTCTTTTCGTGACATCGCTTGTGTCGCCTAGAGCGAAGTATTATTTTGTTTCGTAGTAAAAATGTAAATTGAAAGCAGACTTAGGGGGAAAAACTAACCTTAAGGCAAGAACATAAAAATCAATAAACGAAAAGTAAAGTTTCACGCCTAACACTATTTCAAAAAAGAAGACAAAAAACACCGTTGTTCACGAAAGGTCTATTATTATATCTCACATTCATAATTTTTTCTGTGATGCATAATTTTTTCTTTGATGACTTGCCAGTAACTGAACCTTATTCCGTTTACAAAACTTCACCAAAAAAAGATCGGAGCTATAAATTTTTCATAATAACAGGAAATTATTTAGCCCCGGAGACGATGTGGAAGCACAATATCTGTCGTGAAAAACGTCTGCTATCTAATCGTTTCCAGAAAAGCGCTAAAAAAATGGAAAAACCACATTTCGAGCTACTTCGATTTTTTTCTTAAACTCCGCATGTTGTTATTCTCAAGATAACGTCAGATTAAGACGTATCTTCTTGTTTTATAACATGTAATTTGAAATACTACTACTGCGACATAATCAACTTGGTTTGCGTAATGAAGGCTCCTGTTGTAAAGTCGCGTCTTGTGTGATTAATATATCGCTTTCTAATAAGAATTTTTAAGGATTATTAAATTTTACTATTAATACTTTCAAAACAACTCAAAGGCCCTAGTAACCTCGACCTAGTAACTTCGGTTTTCATATCTTCTCGTTTTGTAGCATTTTATCAGAGAAAGCTCGGTTGCTTAGGAACTTTCGTTATAAAACCCGTCAAAATAGGATTACTCAAAAGTCTTTAAACTTGAAAATCCGGTTTTTGCACCTGCTAAACCATTAAGTTACCACATATAGTTTTCCTAACCAGTTCAACAACCTAAACAACCGTACTCTTACAAAAGCACAAGAGGCAACTGATCCATTTTGGTGTATAGTGAAAGAAGTTAGAAACTGGTCTTAAAGTGTTAGTGGCTTGTCTTGCCTATGAGGCCAATGCGGTGAACTACAATCACTCAACCTGCGGACAACATTATTTAAAAGCTATAACTACAATTTTAGGGTAAGGGGTAAGTCAAATTTACTGATCAAAAATTGATAACCGAACCGCTCTAAAAATATGGATGCCAGGTTGTATAGAAAATGCTGAAGCACTGACAGCATTAATACATGAAATTCCAAAAGACATCGTACTTTGTTTTACCAAATAAGGTAAATTATTAAGTGCTAGGTGATAAGAATCCTGGAAGAGGTCTAGTGGGATTGATTTTAAAAAAAATCGCTTCTATAAACACATTTACTAATAAAAGGTCTTGACAAACACCAAGACGACAATTAACGATTCCAGTGGAAGCATTTGCAGCCATGCTTTTCTTCACGAGCATACAGAATTGTTTGCGAGTCGAACCTTTTAAGTGAGGCAATCGCGAAAAAAAAAACAGAAACGACCTTTAGAAAGATATTACTAATTATAGGCGCGGGCGGCTCGGAAGAAAAAATCCGAGTAATTCCAACAGGAAGTCGAACCTATGGCTCAAGGCCATCGAAAGTATTGTTTAGCCCTTTCTCAAATATAATCAACAGTGAGGCGCTGCGGGGTGTTCAGTACGATTCGGATGATCGTAATCGTCTGGATAGAAGTGAACTCTGAGTCTCGAAGGCTGGTTTCTTTACAATCTTCTGCATCGTTTCAGTTGCCCCGAGGCGATTGAGACAATTTAGGCAATTATATGATCACGTTTCTGGGCTCTGCACTTTGAGCCCTTGTCTCATCCTTGCACATCAGTTGGAAAAGTGGTGTAAAAGAACCCGTGACATTGTGCGCAAAAAGTATGGTACGTGGCCCCACTGTCATAGTTTATCTACTGACTGGCACCGTCATTGGTCTGGGTGGGCGAGGTATATAATGCGCCTTTACACACAGACGTCTAATGCCACCTCTCTGGTCGGTGACAAAAAAAGATCCGCCAATCATAAAATTCAGGAAGCTAATGACGAAAATCCTTTGCGCGACCAGCCTCCGTAAGGATCGTATTCCTTTACTTAACACGTAAAAGGGGCTTCAATTACTTGATAAAACACACCAACTCGTTCATTAAACCACACTTAAAAACATTTTCAAATTGAATTATATTACGAAATAATACAATACTGCTAATAATTACTTGTTCTTAAATACGTGCGTCGAATTTATAAGGCAGTTTAAATTACAAAAAAGCAATGGAAACACTGAAGCCATAGTTTGCTTAATCAATTACTTAATTACATGTTCAACCATTTACAATTACGAAAATACACGTAAAAAGTAAAGAACTCGACGAACACCTGCCGCCCAACAAGCCAAGTTGTTTGGCTATGGAAGCCACTAGAAGAGTTCAATAACCTTAAACAAAGTCAAAGAGACGCAGTGTAGATTTTCGAGTACCAATGAAATAGTTTTAAAATGTTATAGGTCCTGGCCTGCAAAGCAAAAAGAGCTAGGTTCAGATAAAAAGTGTACTCCATAAGGAAACAGGGTTGGTTGACCAAAACCAATGACTGATTGAAGTTTATACACTATCGTGTCTCGGTGATAAAATGACATTAAGTCATTACAGGTAAAGCTGAATAATCACAAGTAATTGAACTTTTTTTTTCGGCGTGGGGAACGAATCAAAAGCCATTTATTTCCTTTTAGTAGAATGTTCGAATCATTTATTATCATATCCAGGAAACATTAAGAACATTACAGTGCCAATGAAGGCTTAAGAGAACCACCTACTGTTAATCTCGATTTATTTCCGTTTTCATTGCGATCGACAGGTATATCTCTTAGCACTCGCTGATCGCCGCGCTGATCACGTCTGCTCTAAGCCATCAAGAGTATGTACAATTTGTTAGATAGTCAATATTGTTAACAGTTCAGCAACAGACCGGCAAAAAGCATCAAAGGTATCTATATATATATACTTTTTTATTTGTTCAAATTTGAAAAAACCTAAAAATGCGTTTACAGCAGCAAAACGCGCCATAGCATAAGACATACTAAGTATAGACATAGTTAATTTATCTTCGAAGAGCTTAGGAGTTGTAACCCGTTAAAACACTCTCGTGGAAAAAAGACTGACGGTCGAAAAAGAAAATACTAAAGAAATGTTAGTTAAAAGGGAAAACTTCAAATATATACCAATGCAGGAATACTTATTTACACATAAGAAATTACAATGAAACATTCAGCAAAAAGACCTAAAGACACATAAAGTACAACAAGCAAAATATTCCACTTTCGTCGAGAAGTACTTCGTATAAATGCACTGCTCAAGCCCTTTGCATTTGTCTCTGACCAAAGACGACAGCAAAAGATATGGGATTTGGAAAAGTTCAGGTTACCTTTTCTGACATTTGCGTTTTACTTCTGACTCAGAATTGGAAGAAAGCTAAATTGAAAAACGGACCCACGTTTTGAAGTTATACTCTCAAATTTGCGAAAACCAATCCAACCTGTAGTAGTTTACAATCTACTCATTGTGTCCATTTCACATGGTACTTTTTACTTAGTGCGTAGATTTAACTTTAGAGTCTGTTAACAAAACTCTATAGAGTGACCATTCAAAATGTGAGGAAGCAGTTTAGGTTCAAGGGAAGGTAAATGCATGCATCCGGGAGCGTGTGATTGGATTTGCTTTCTAGTTCTAAGACCATCATTATTATAGTGTTGAAAAGAGCATCACTGACATCCACAGTCATTTTTGAACACATGAAATTTGCGAACCAAAATCAGACATTAGGATTTTCGAAACAGATTCTTTCGTTTTACTACAATAACAAATTTATTCACATACATATCAATTCCGTGACTGAATATTTTTATAGCCTTTTTTTTCCCTTTTCCAAGAGGCTTTGGCAAAATATCAATCGCATACAATTCGTGCAAAAGTAAATCGTTCACCTAGAATAGTTTTGAAGTGTTTTAGTTTTACAAGTCATTAAACCCTGAATAACAAACACTATAGGCTAAAGGTCTCAATTTAACCCGCTTTAAGACGATTTCATATGTTTACTTATTTGATGTTGGACAATTTCAATGCTGTAAAACGCATGAAAATCGTACACGCTTCAAGCACGAATCAAATTCTTCTAAATGGCCGCCACCATAACGCATAAGTTGGGAGAAGAGGTCAAAAGATCACTGTCTGAAATCTCATGAATTGTTTCCTTAACAATGCTATGATACTGTGAGGAGAAATTTGATACTGATCACTACTGAAGCTTACTGGGTTAAAAGCTTTCATTTTCAAAAACATCTTTCTTACACAAGCACATGTACTATCAAGATAGAAAAAACATGTTTGAAAACCAGCAATAATTCATATCACTGATAACCTGCTGTTGGCGGGGGGTCAACACGGAAACTACTAAACAGGGAACATGGTTTTGCCATTTAAGGTTTATTGTTAAACAACTTATTTCAAAAGGTAATCAACCACGTCATGTAACTTACATAAGTGCGTTATCGCTTTTATCAAGTCAATGAGACATTACATTTTCTGAGGAGCAAAATAAAAGGAGAAAAAGATAACAACAACAAGACATGAGATACGTTAGTAACCTTACCTTTTTTTAATTTCTCATAAACTTGGCTCTGGGATTTAATGTAAAGCAGTACCTTAAAGAAAAGTGAACAAAAGTACCGCCCAGTAGTTTTCATCGTAAATCAAACTTAAAAGTAGCTGTTTCAAACACAGCCTTAAACGTTAACTCAAATGTGTAGGCTAAATTTAACAGTTTACATACCGAGAAGAAAATGAAAGCTCGAAAAGAATGGCATTTAAATGATGCAAAACGAGATATGTGGGCGTCTTGCGAAAACGGATGTCGTTTTCTTCTTTAATAAGGGTTCTTTACCAACGCGGTTCACGAAACTGATTAGATCAGTTCTTCCCAAACTTATTAATAATTGAAAAGGCACAGGCAAAGGAAAATCTTTCAAGCTGACGTGTTTAGATATCTTATCAAAACCTTGTCATTTTCGCATCCTTCATGCCTCCTCTTTAAGTAGTAATACCAAACACGAAACACGACGGGGTTTCGTCACATTATCAAACATTTTAAGTTCGTCATAAATGCTCTGCTACGCGTCGTATTCAGTTTCAGCTATTATTTTTAGTGTTTGAAAACTTATGAAACACTGTGACTCGTATTGACATATTACATAATGCATGATCATTGCCATAATTGTCAGTTTCCAAATTTCCATACAACAGATTAACATCCGAAAATGTTCTATACCAAAGTATTGACGCTTTTAGTATCGAAGTTGCCTATGGTGACATATCAGTGCATTACATCCTATGATGTAATCATTTACATGAAACCTCTTTTCGAGGGCTTTTGTGATTCCCAGTATTTTTCAATTTTTCTCTGAATTTCGATCTTTAACACTGTCGTGAGTGAGAGGGTGTAAAAGGTGAAAGTGATTAATAAATGACTTCTCTACAACTTGAATTTTAGCGACAGACTGTTATTCAAGGGAATTCAAGCAACGGCGAGGACGACGACAGTGAAGCGTCCAGTCGATAAAAAAATAATCTTGAGTTCTTTCAAACTTTATTGCGTCTATCTTGGAACCCCCTCAATTTGTCATAAATGGGCGATTTTTCAAGGATCGAGTTGAATTCTTTTGAAAGGACTTTATCCCGGTTCAAAAAGAGAAAGGACAAGTCGTCATCGTATATTCACGTCCTCCATAAAACGACGCATTACGAGCGGTTTTACGTCGTACAGTCGCGCAGTGGACGTCAAAGAAATGTACTAAAAAGGGTGATTCACGTTCAGAGCCAGTGTTGTTTTGCTCATAAAACCAATTGTTTATTTTTTGACGTTCTCATTGTCGTTGTCACGGTTGCTTAAGCTCCCTATTAACAAGGAACGACCATCACTCTTCACTGCCAAGAGCGGAAACATGTGACAAATCCTAGTTTGATGCCGTGGTCACAGACCAGACTGTGAAATCAGAGACTGAGCAAACATTTTTAAAAAATTACGTCTTTACAGTGTCCCAAGGCTATTTTTTAATCAAAATCTTAACTTTAAGCTTCAATCCGTTTATACATTAAGGCATGTACTGCAGTTTGAACTATTTATTTTCTTGACAAAATGCTGCAGTGTGACTACTTAAGTGAAACCCAGTTCTAAGCAAATTCGCGTAGTACTATTTGTCTTTGAAAATGAGTGGGTCCTTTTCTGTAAACTGTGTGTGAGGCGCGATCAAGGAGAGCATAAAATCGGTTCCTGCTACCTCCGGTCGAGTTTGCATGCACTGCGCTAATGAAAAGACAAAATAATTGACAACCTCTAAATTCCATGCACAGTCAGAATTTAGTTATTTAGTTTCTTAATTTCCTTTTATCCTTAATCTCTTTACATCTGGAAGGTAAAGGCAACTTGAAAAAAGAAACAAAAGCAACTCTCCCCTTTAAATTAATGAAGACTCTGTCAATAATCCATACTAATCGTGAATATTCAATTCCAGGTAAAAGCCTTTTGTATTATTTATTTCTTCAGTTCTTTACTATTTTATCGATCTCTTTCTGCGCGCCATTTGCCTCAATTTTAGCACCTTTCAAAGGATGAATAAATCTAATTAATTTCCCTCCACACATTTGGTAAATGAACCTTGAATCTTAGTATATGCAAAACTATTTTACACACTTTACTCCAACTGAAAGCTATTGAAGAAAAAAAACACGCGGATTGAAAAAAAAAAAAAAGGTTAAAAGCCTTTTTCATCGTTTCATTGGACCAATCTATTTAACGTTTGTTTCAGGCGCGGCACTCAATTAGCAAACTGGTGGTCGCAATATTATTGTACACAGTCGAAGTTATTTTCATATATTTAAGCCAGCCTCACGGAACTTTAAGAAACATTAAAATATTCTTCCGGGGGATGCCTCTGCACCAGTTTTACTAATCGGTTGATCGTGATCCAACGAGAAAATTTTCGAATTATAGTGCACGTTATATGAAAAAAGATGCGAGAGAAAAAGGTATTCTTCGTGGTATACTAATTTTAATTTGCTTCATTTAATTTTTGGTTAGTTTAGGCATTTATTATTTCCAATCAGTGTTTCTAGTTTTGGTCGATTGCGGAGAAACTATTATCAACCTTAATGATCGGAGCAGTTGGGATTTTCGACTGTTTTTGATTCCTGGTAGCAATTTGTAAACAATCCATTGTCTAAATCTACTTCTTTTCTGCAATATTTACGAGTTCATGGATCTATTTAAAAAGTAGAATATTCAAAACTGTAAGCGAACGGTTCAACGCAGTCGCGAACTGAAACCCAGATTATTGTTTCTTTATTTCTCTAGCAACGCGTCGGGCAAAGTACTTGGAGATAGCTTGAAAAATTTACGTACAATTTTCAAGCCAAATTTGATGCGTTAATGAAATTATCAAGGCAAGCATCTCGACGAGCAGTGCTTAGCCTAAGTTCACCTGCGCGTGTCATAGAGTGAGCAATACAAATACGACCGCATCTGAAGTGTTGTTTTCAATCTTACATCCCATAGGGTATCTGGGGGAGCCGACTTCAAGATTAGCTGCCGAGTGATTTGACCTCAGAAAAGAACAACTTGAAACACAAATTTTTGCTCGTGGAAGAAAAAAATTCGGAAGGAAACAAAGAATACTGTCGGATATTGTAGCTGGACTTCGAGCAGCCGGTCTTACAACTGATAACTTGGCGAGTTATACAGGATGGGCACGACTTCACAATTTGACGCGGCCGACAAATCGAGAATTTTGATAAACGTTGGAGGATTTCGGCACGAGACGCATGTATCAACACTCAAGAACATCCCTGACACACGACTTTATTGGATAGCAGAAAACGTTTTATCAGACAGCTCGGAAAAACGTGAGTTTTTCTACGACCGCCA
This sequence comes from Porites cylindrica, assembly GCA_964035525.1. NCBI lineage: Eukaryota > Metazoa > Cnidaria > Anthozoa > Scleractinia > Poritidae > Porites > Porites cylindrica. Next base: position 3,494,527 of record OZ037788.1, on the reverse strand, counting down.
CCCCGGCGCGTTTACACAAATTTTAAATTACTATCGAACTGGAAAACTGCATTATCCAACGGATATGTGTGGACCAATGTTTGAAGAGGAGTTGGGTTTCTGGGGAATCGACGAAAAACAAATGGAGCCGTGTTGTTGGGCAACGTATACGAAACACCGCGAAGCAGAGGAGAATTTGAAGGAGTTTGTGGGTCCCGTGTTTGAAGATATACAACAAAATGACCTAGAGCGCTCTTCGTCTGATATCTCTGGCATTAATGAACGAAAGGACAATGTTTGGAAAAGAATACAACCAAAGATTTGGAATATTATGGACGAGCCGCACTCATCGCAACTGGCGAAGGTACACTGTTTCTTCTTATTTCACTCTTCTATATTTTAGATTATATTATTATATTTTTTATTACTTTACTTTCCCCCATTTTACCACGAAACATTACAAATGCATAAACTTCCGACCTTTTTTAATAGCATTATTGTTAACTTCTGGCTTTTTGCGGCTTACGTTTCAATAAAACTTATTTGTGGTTTTCGTTGCGTACCAGGGAAAAACCAGACACTCCTCAAAAAAATCAAGATATGTCAATGGCAGTAAATTCAATTTAAATTAAAACCCGTTTTTCTTTATTTCTATCAAAATTTAAGGAAATAGAGCTCTTGACTGTGGTATCAACGCCCCAGGCGGCTAGTTTCGCTGGAACCGTCTCATTCAGATTGCAAAAATTACGCCCGCAACAATCAATCCTCAATGCAAAATAGTCTAATCATTTTTTTTTTTTTCAAGAATAAGTACCGAAGGTAAAGGTATGTAGACTTCGTTAATGGTGTTCGTATCTTGCCTCTCGAACTCGACATTTCTTTGAGTCGCTCGCCACTGTTTTCATTTTTTCCTTTATAAACGAAGACAAAAGATCAACCTTTATTTTTCTCAGCCAATTCTGAAAAAGCATTTTAAGATTGAACAGTAAACAGTAAAATCTCTTTATTTACTTTTTTTCCTACAAAGCAAAGACCAGGATGCAACTACAACACTTAAACGTGTTTCAATGCACTCTTTTGGTGGAAATCGATAAATATTATCCGGTTTGCACACTTGGCAATTTATAGTAAAGATAGTGGAAAAGAAATTGCTTTATTTCGCGAAATGCGGTCTGGGTTGTAAATATCACCAACGAGGCAAACGTGTTCTTTATTAAGCAGAGAAAATATGGAAAGTTCCCACTTTTCAGAGAGAAAAAAAACAAAGAAGTTTAGGATATTATAGGCGTAAACATTGGATGCATTATCAAAGTATAAACGCATTAGGCTCAGGCAGTGAGAGTAGAGCTCAATTTCCTCAAAATAAACAGAAAGATACTTATAAGAACGCCATTACAAAAAAATTCATTAAACGCTATCGCAAATATGCGACAAGCTAGCTCTTGTTGCCATCAAGCTATAAGCAGGCGGTCGATCGGAAAACGAATTTGACCACAAGAGCTAACATCATGACGGATGTATCTCTAATTAACTATCGCTAATATAATTCAGGTTTTTAAAGCAGTCAATTTGTTAGCCAATAAGAACGCACAGTGAAACAGGTGTTGTTTACGTCACTAAATGTAATCGACGTTATTAATTGTATTGTGTTGACTTGTTTGCATTAAAAGCGCCGCGCTTAGAGGTCTTTTGTTCGCGCGATTAAATGCGCTAAAATTAAGCGCTTTCAGTCCCGATAAAGACTGCAAAAAATCCTCAAATCTATTGAGCAAAACATTTAAAAAACAAAGCACAACATACAATTGAATAGTAAGTGTAAATCTCGCATTCAGGTTTCCAAGGGCAGAGTCAAACATCAAATCATTCCTTTCAAATTTTAGCAAAAAGCTTCCACCGGAAAGTGCCTGTCATAACTTTTATTTCGATGGTCTCACATCAGGATTTATCAACACACTAAGAAGTTTTACATGTAACCACCATATACAGTTTAATGAAAAGCATAGCGAAAGACAAAACTAACAGCAAAACAGAAAAGTAGTCGGGAATTGACGACTCGGACTAAGACATAACAACCAGATTAGCTACTTGGAACCCGAATTTCCGGAAAATACAAGGTTTAAGACCATTTCAACGTCTCTTTCAATATTTCTGGTTCCAATAACACATCCCACACACTTGTCATAAAATCTGGGATATAAAAATTGAAATTCAGAAATTACGAGAAGTCTTTTACGCAATGCTTACACGCAGTTTTTTTTTTTTCTGAAACTGATTCGTTCTGGAAGTTAACAAAAACCGAAGCCCATATCACAATAAAAGGCGCAGGGATAAACATGCAAAAGCTATCTTTTTAAAACCGACTAATCTTAACCTTGTCACTGCCAGAGCAACTGATAGAGTCTTCTAGGGTGGTTCTAACTATTGACTCTGAGCACAAAATCCTATGGTATGACCATTCAAATGAAACCTCTTCAGCAGTACTTTCACATGGTACTATTTATTTATTATGCATTTCTAACTTTTGTGTCTGTGGATGAAATCCTATGGTGTTACCATTCAAATAAAACCTCTTCAGCAGTACTTTCACATGGTACTATTTATTTATTATGTAGTTCTAACTAATGCGTCTCTGGATGAAATCCTGTGGTGTTACGTTCAAATAAAAAACCTCTTTTGCAGCACTTTCAGATGGTACTATTTGTTTTGTATGTAATTTTAACTTTGGAGTATATAGACAAAATTCTAAGGTATGACCATTCAAATGAAACCTCTTTAGCAGTACTTTCACATACTTTCCCCTCTCCCCTGTTGGACTCCCTTGGGACTAAAAGGAACGACCAGCCGAGTTCATTATCGGCAATCTCAGGTGCAACTCCACAGCCATGCACAGAAATCCTCTCTGGCAACTGCAGCTTTTACTCATCTTACGTTTCATTTAGATTATTTGTTTGTGATTTTTTGAGTGGAGTGTCAGTAAAAAGCTAGAGAAGCTTGGTGCACTTACACTATAAACATTGATTTGCATTTTACATTTACATTGTAATTCAAGGTGACTGTGTCCAATTCTTCTTCCAAAAACAGCCTCTATGACTGATTATCAGTCTCGCCTATTGCCTCTTCCAACACCACTTTCAAGAATGCTTTTCTTTACCATGCAATCCCTTCAAGCTTATTCCCAACAACTCACCCTCAAAAAACCCATATGGGTACATATATGTAGTTCCCATTGGGTTCCTAAGTGTAAGACTCCCCATCTAGAATGGGGTAGCCTGCAAGTATCAGGGCTTCCATTGGGGTTAGGAGAAAGGAGATGTGAGATCTCCCCTTTGAAATAAATAAATTCGGTTATTTACCCTTGGCAGCATTTCTAGCACTAATGCTAGTGGGGCCAAGCAAATAGCCTGAAACAAATAATCTAAATCAAATTTAACAGGGTTACGAATCCCATCTGGCAAGAGGCAAACCACGGCCAAGGATATGAACTCGGATAACCGAGAGCAAATCCAGATAGCGGTCAGGGTGGTACTTGAACTCAGAGCCTCTGAATTGTAAGTCCAGGGCTTTAACCACTTGGCCACTTGCCATCTCTTTTTTGCTTTTTCTTCGCCCTTTCCCCCAGAAATACCTGATACCCGAGCTACATGTAAGAACGGGGTATCTAATTCAACATGTTTCCCAGATCAGGGTACAATGCTGAACATACAGCAGTGTTGTGGGGATTTTAGGGATAATAAAACAAAAAATTCAAATGTAACATAACATGGTTAAGAATCCCAACTGGTAGGAAGCAAACTAGTTCGCTTTTTTACAAGCTCGGCCAAGGATATGAACTTGGGACTACCGAGAACAAATCCAGCCCGCAGTCAGGGCGGGACTTAAACCATGGGTCTTCAGATTACACGTTCAGCTCTTTAACCCCTCGGCCACTCTGCCTTCATTATAGAATGATCTACAATGACAATTAAAATTTGGCCTATTTCCAGAACAGGGTTCCATATCATTTTGAATATGCGATTTTCTTGACTAAAACAAGACACATATTATAGCGAATAATCCAAGGATGGTCCACGGTTCCAACTCGTCTTTATTACAGTTATAACGAATTACGATTACGGTTGCTAAAAGCGAAACAAAAAATACAAATTACTAAGGAATACAAATGACAGCTATGAAACGACGAAAATACAGGAAACGGAAAGAAACTAAGCGAAAATACTTACAAACGTTGTGTGACTAGAAAGTTGAACGGAAAAAAGGTACGATGGCTAGCAAGACTGGACGAAAAAACTGCAATAATGTTGCCGTGAACGCTAAAGCAAAATGAATTAGAATAAACGATGAAACTTACAAAATGATCTAAGAACAAAGAAAGTTATGCAGAGAAATCTAACAGAATATGAATAGCGATAACTGAAAAGAATGTGAAAGGAATGTGCAACTATACAAAGAACTAAACGCTAAACATATTGACGTGGAATGCGGCCGTAACAACACAAATTTGAAGACAGGGCCTCGGTAGTTCAATTATTTTACTGCTAGTGTCATCCACCAGATAAAGTACTACCCAGAAGGTAAATATTAGGGAAACCAATTGTGTTATACAGTGGATAGAGATTTATCCACTGGATAGCATTATCAACCTTTCGAGTAACTGGGGCTTGTCAATAAATTTCCACCTTCATTTACCCGAGCACCCACCCTGAGCTCAAACTACACCTGTAACACCCATTTTTGCTAAGAGAATGGTAGCAGTAGGCTTGTATGTGTCACATTTACTTCAGTTCTTGTAACAATACAAAATGCAAGATTCCACACCACCCCATACATTTATACATTTTATCACTTAATATCTATTCATGTTTTTCTACTTTTATAATTCTTGGTTTGCAATCACATGACAAGGCAGCCATGTTAGTGATCAATACGACAGAGTTTTTCTCGAAGAATTTACATGAAAATGGAGTTTAGTTCCCACAGGCCGGCACTTGCAAACCAGCAATAGAATACAAAAAAAATGAAAAAATGGTGCAAAACTCAGCTGTGGATAGGGCCATGTATGAATTTTGATACCTTGTGTAATGGCGTGACCGCATGTGTGACACGCCTAGTGACGCTAATGGTATGCATATTAGGTGTTGTTATTTTAGAACGTGCTATGTTGTATCAGAACGTAGGAAGTAACGGACGCGAGCAGTAATTTTACGAATTGATTGTGAAACATATACGATGTAAGCCCGACATTAAACCTTGAGAACAGTGTATTTTTTTAAGGGTTCGCGCAAGCAAAGACACGCTAGTTTACTTCAACTAGCGACTTCCAGACAGAGAACTGCATCACAAACCACTTACATAGCTTGATCGGAGGGAATGCATATGTGATGTTAAGTTAAACTATCACCACCTATTTTGAGCCGTTTGAGCAGCAGTTTGTAGAAAATACAAATCAAATCCCTCGTGTGCAGTAATTATATTTCAAACAGACTCAAATAAAACGACACATAGATTTCTTACCACATTTTGAGCCATTGTTCCAGCGACACATCTTCGTCCGGGGAAATCACGCCAGTGGCACATCAACACAGAAATCCATATTACAAGCAACGAAGGGGGTATTTACCCACATAAAACTGTTCCCTCCAGTTTTTTTTCTTTTTTTGTCGATTCAACAAAGTTCCTGCGTATGTTTTGACGTTTTGGGGGTGGTTTCGAACAGTGCTTCCAGCTGGATCTTTCGCAGATTCAAAACAATCCCGCGCGATGTCCCATGACTATGTAACCGCTCCATTTCAACTTTGTAACCTCACCATCCCATACCCAAAAAGCCTGGGATTGAGGACGGTAGCCCAATAAAATAGACCTCTTTAGCTTGTTTGTTTTTGTTTTTGTTTTGTTTTTTTTTTTTTCCAATGAAAGTCACGCGATAATTGGATAACACTCTAGAAAACTGTTGCATTCAAATTTCGGACCTAAAGATGTCTATTGCTTTCCTCAGTAAACTAAGAAGGATAAACCACTTGCCGTGTGGAGGGTAAGGCGCTCTAAAATATGAATTAAAGCAATAATTCCAGTTTCAGTGACAAAAAGCCCCTTGCGTTAACCCTCGTCGCGTAAAGCAGGCTATCTTATGACCCTTCTGGTTAGAGCCCTTTTTTACTGTCCTTCTATGTAAAGAAAGGCTTTTACACTTGAATTATTAGCCCGCGAAACGTGCCCAGCGGCGAGGAGCAAGGCGAAACGGCTGTTTTCGCAGACTACACAATCATTTGCTTTCTATTTTCTTTCACAGGTTGTGTCATATCTTTCTTGTTTCTTTATAAGCCTGTCTATAGCTGCATTCTGCGTCTCGACTTTACCTGGAATTCGCGAGGAGAAAAAAGGAGAAATTATGGGACATCAAGAAGGATTGAACGCTCTTGAAATCGTCTGCAGCAGCTTTTTCACCCTGGAATTCCTGATCCGCGTGACATTTTGCCCGAAGAAAATTGAATTCGTTAAAAAGCCCATGAACTGGATTGATTTGATATCGATTTTGCCATTCTATGTCGGGTATTTCTATGATGATAATATGGTGAAAATGTTTCTTGTAATCCGAGTGCTGCGATTATTCAGGTATGGGATTATAGTCCTAGTAAAGGTGTTTTTGAGCGACGCACTTTAACCTAAAATGAGGTTTTTTGCCTTTTTAACATACCTTAACGCTACCTAATTATTACAGCCTAATGTGAATCTTTTATCTCATAGAGATAACTTGCCTGAAAATTTAGGAAAAACTGCTCCCAAATTGTAGTTTTTATCTTATGAGAAATAATATACAACTATCCCCCGACGGGAAGGTGAATAGTGATGGGTGTGCATGAAAATAAATTTCTACCCACCAGTAAACACCGACAAGCCACGCTTTCTTGGTATTTGTTTGTACGACTGCTTCATTAATCGCTAAAATTTCGTCTTCAGAAAATGCTATTCACTGATTTGGTAAATACTAAAGACATTTATTATTTTTTTATTATTATTGTTAGAATGCAAAGTCCACTTCCGGTTAACGTGCGTCGCTCTCGGAACATAACCTGCGGCAGGCGTAAAAAGGAGAGGGGGAAGGAAGAAAAGCCCTCCCTTTTCCCCTTCCTACCAGTCCCCTACTCCTTTAAGTGTTATTTGAAGTTTGACTTTTTGTTTTTATTTTTGGGGAGCGAGGGTGCCGCAGTGGTGGGAGCGCTCGCCTCCCATCTATGTGGCCCGCCGGGTTCAAATCCCGGCGACGTTGCGTTTCTTATTTAATGTTATTTCTTTTCTTCGCCATGAAATGGTTTTCTCCGAGCACTCCTCTTTTCCCTTCTGCTCCAAAACTAAAATGCCCTACCTCTAAAATCGTTATCTATTTTATTATTTTGATTGTTTGTTTTGTTGTTGTTGTTGCTTTTTTCCTCTCCGTTTTCTTTCTTCCTTTACTTTTGTTCTTCATAATAGCGAAAGGAATCAGGGTTTGTCAAAATTTGAAATATAATGCAACAATACAAGCGTTCGCGCGCGCCAAAGTCAAAAGCGCAGCATTTATAGCTAGTCAATTGATGTCATGGTTGGGAGTAATGAAGAGATCTTAGAGTCGTTTCGCGTGTGTGATTTCTCTGAACCAAACAATTATGTCGTATTTGTTTATTCACTCAAAGAAGGCCAGTTCTACGAGCTAATAGGTATATAAACACTTTTTATTTTTCAGGTTTGTGAAACTGTCTTACGGATTACAAATCATGATTCACACACTGAAGGCAAGTTCACATGAGCTGGTTCTTCTCTTGTTGATTCTCCTCATCCCAGTTGTCATGTTCTCTAGCATAGTTTACTACATTGAAATCATGATCGACGAAAACTCCGAGTTCAGATCCGTTCCACAGTCATTCTGGTGGTGTCTCATTACCATGACAACCGTAGGTTACGGTGACCTTACCCCGCAAACGTGGCCGGGAAAAATCATCGGTGGCGCATGTGCTGTCTGTGGCGTGTTGATCGTTGCGTTGCCAATCTCTGTCATCGGCAGCAACTTCAGCTTGTACTATGCGCATGCGCAAGCGAGGCTCAAGCTTCCAATGAAACAACATCGTTTAGTGCTTGGGGGTGTTCCGGGACTGTTAACAAAACACCAGGAACTAAGCTCCCGTAGGAAGAAAAAGTCGGCCGCAGTGCCAAGTATCGACCCAGAGATGAGCATGGTAACCGAACGTACCTCGCTCAGATCTTCGATGCCTCACAGCCCTTTGCTGGAACTGCGTAGAGTCTCAAATAAGCATGCGCATGACTCGGAAACAGAACTGGTCGGAGAAGAGGATGAGAAAGGTACCACATCTCCTTTGCTGAGGCCCAGTCCTCAGATGCAACCGAGAGGTGAGAAAGTAGGAGTCACCCTTCGTAAAGATATTAACACGGAATCCATCAGGAAATTGCGTAATCTTAATTTTCAGTGGACAAAAATCCTTGTACTAGAATGATTTAAACAATATCGCATTCTCAGTTTACATTTTTCAAGGGCTATAACCGTAATAAGTTATCTGTAATAACAAAAAAGAACATTTGTTATAAGAGCCCGAGAAAAGAAATGTCAAGTTTTACAAAATGACATCTTACACATGAAGTTTTCAGAAATTTACCTACGTTTTCACAATTCATGTGAAATTTGACGTTTATTTTCTCGGGTTCCCATGACAAATAGTCTTTGGTGTTATTACAGATAACTAATTATATATATAGCCCTTGAAAAATGTAAAAAAGAATGCGATTTTCTTTAAATTATACTGGTATAAGGAATTGTCCACTGAAAATTGAAATTTCTCAACTTCCTGATGGATTCCGTCTTAATCGCTTAGTAGGAGACTGGTGATTAAAGGTGGCAAACATCAAAGATAAAAGCAACGGTGCTACAGTTTACGCCCCGGGGGGGGATACTGCCATATATGGGCTTTTCAAGCAGTTTACTCTGGGATAAGGTATATAAATCAGAACATTTGGGTCTAGAATAGGGTATCATTTTTTAAGAAACTGATCAGTTGGTTGAAGATTTTATCCAGACTAGGGATTGTGGTATAAGGTTTTGTTTTGGCTAGACTGTGCTAGTGACCTCAGTAGTTTCTGGAAAACAGCTACTTTAGGATAGGGGGGATTTGGGGAGTTTACTCTAGTATAGGGAAGCAAAATTCAGCTGCACGAGCTCTGGTATAGGTTAAGGGTTCCAGGGTCCCAGCGGCACATCCCCACCCAGAAATTCCTAAAGTAGCCCCCCCACCCGGAAGTTTACGTTGGAAGTTCCCGGACAGTTGACAATCCTCTTTTTTTTGCTATCAAATTGTGACGGAAGAAATTAAAGCAACGTATTTATTGGTAAATAAGAATCAAAATGATAGGGATGCTACTGAACGTTGTGCACCTTCAAGTCCACAAAAACACATAACAAAAGACTCTGGCGGAGTTCATAACTGTTCCACCCTATTAATTATGCTGAAAGGTCACACTATAGAGGTCGTAAAAGGCATTAGGGACTTAAAGATCCAAAGACGCGACGGCAACGAGAACGTCGCTTAAAAGTGAATTTGCGTTCTTTCAGTCTTTATGGCGATTATTCCTACTTACCATGCTTACTTACTTTTCCAAATGTACACGAACCCTCCCGAATTTGAATTCCGAGGGACCATCAGGAAGCGAAAGATAATTTCGTCTTTGCTTGTTGGGGAGCAAGGGTGGAACAATGGTGGGGAGCAAGGGTGGAACAATGGTGAGAGTACTCGCCTCCCAACAATGTGACCCAGGTTCAACTCCCGGAGTCGACGCCATATGTGGGTTGAGTTTGTTGCTGGTTCTCTCCCTTGCTCCTAGAGGTTTTTCTCCGGGTACTTCGGTTTTCCCCTCTCCTCAAAAACCAACATTTCCAAATTCCAATTCGACCGGTAATCAGGTAGACGAAGAACCACTATGTGGATGTGCTATCTGCGAATCGCTATTTATTTATTTATTTATTTATTTATTTATTAACGTTCTCTGTGCCATAAAACACGAAATTAGGCATTTTCACGTCGTAATCATCGTGCAAAAATGGCAAAGAAATGTACAAAAGAGCGTGATGCACGTGCAAAGTTGTTGTTTTGCTTATTGAACCTATTGTTTTGTTAGACGTCCTCGTTGACGCCCCGTCGTTGACTTAAAGTCCCTAATTTTTTTGAGTTATGTACGACAACCGGAAGTTAAAACTTTTCCCTTTTAATACACCTTGATGATGCCAAATTTCTATCGCTAAGTGTCTTTACTCCTGCAGAAGAGATTTGCCCGCAAAATTGGGCAAAACCACTGCTCAAGAATGCAAAAAGTCCACTTCCGGTTAACGTGCGTAAGTCCACTTCCGGTTGACGTGCGTTGGTCAAAAACGTCTTTACCACTGAGGAATAAAAGCCGTGACCCTAGGTTAACAAAATATCAGGTTTTAATTCGGTTTGATGCCCCCTTTACAGGCCAGCCGGACAAAGTCATATATTCAAGGAGAAGACCGCGGCGAACATCCGGAACGCTGCAGCTTCCACGTCAATCCGTCCAGGAAGAAATTGAAGAAGGAGAAGAAGTGCAGCAGCAAGCTAATGCATCGTCACATGACCTATCACGTGCAAATCAAGTGACCGCTGAAAACCAAAGCAAGAAATTTAGCTGCAATGCAAATCCTTCTCCTGAACGGCCAAATTCAGATCGGGAATCAGTTGCCATGGTTCAACCTTTCTGCAGGGCGCATTCTCCAATTGGAAATAATCTGAAAGAAAAAGATGTTCAGAATACTGTCAAAGCGCAACCGGATCCCTTTGATTCTCTGGAACGTTTACAAAAAGAAAATATTCGTGCAAAGTGGTTTCTTCAAGACCCGAATTCTCAAGTGCCTACAGAAAAAGCCACCCCAATCATAGTCAACGGGGATATAAACTCGTTTAATTCATCGCAAAGGCCTTTACTGGGACAGAACCCAGGGTCAACGGAGGAATTGGACAGCAATCAATTATATCCCATAAGTCCACTAAAGAAACGAAAATCCTTTTCGGACTCTCTTTTGTGTACGGTTCCACAAGATGAAGATCAGAGACAAAGAGACGATTTGGTTAATGGCTTGCCATCTGACCATAGCATAGATAGAGGAGGTGGTTCAGTCAAACTCAATTCAAAGGAAACCAATTCTCTTAACTCTCAGCAAAAAGGATCCCCTTTATCCAATAAAAAGGTATTGAATACCAACGGACCTTGCAGTAAACATAGTGACGAGGAGACAATTTCGTCTCGTAACAGAACTACGACACACCCATGTTATGATCCAATGGATTTTTCAAAAAGAAGACGGAACGCCACATGTACAGTTGGAATCTTACCTCCCTCTGAGAGGGGTAGTGAGAGTGATTTCTTGGAAACGAATATTTAGTACTATTTAGGGTGTGGTTATATTAATACTACAGGTGGAGAAATCAAATAAACAATTTTGAATACTCAGGTTCATAATCACAAAACGAATAAATATATCAGTAGAATTATATAACATTAGGGCCATTTATACGAGGGAAAATGAGACGCGTGTTTCATTAGACGCAAGACTTGCTACAAGTCGACCGCTCACACGTTCTTAAGAGGTAGCGAACAGAGGATCAATATAATGCATGAGGTCGCTCAGCGACCTCGCGAGCCGCGACGAAGTCTCGAGGTCGACTTGTTTCGCCTGGATGGATTTGAGTCATATTATAAATTCACGCGGGAAAAAAGTGATTGACATATGTGAAATATCACTCACTGTCCTATTGGTCAATGGTCATGATGTCATGGGTAGAATTTTCGACAGGTGAATTTGGCGCCAACCAGGTATGAACAGTCCTTTAAAATGGGATAACCAAGCCGGAAAAAAATAAAGGACCTTTTAGAAAGTCTAATTAGACGCGTCCTGATTAAGACGCAAACTATCCCAGAAGACGCGACTTAGCTAAGACACGTCTTATCTAAGAACACTTGTCAAGGGCTGTTCTCAGAAAAGACGTGTCTTAGCTATATTTCAGACGAAATGTGCCGTTTATATGAAATAGTTTGCGCCTTGTGTAAGACACTTCTTACTTTTCCTCGTATTAATGGCTCTATTGTTTACAATTGTTTATAGTATTCCACTGCGGTCATATATCTCTTGTCATTTATATTGGAGGAGAAAATTCCTCCTGAATTACGAAGAAATAAGAAGCACGTTTCAAATCAATAAATGCATTAACATATTTTTCTTGGTTTTTGGTGTTAGTTGATTCCAAAGTCGGGTTCCCTCTTAACAAAGGTCCGTTTTGGTCAGAATCTTTGCGATGCTTTGCATTGCATTATGGCGACTTCACTTATAGACAAAGCTTCAAGATGGCGCATAAAGTGCTTTAATTTATAAACAGTTCAAATTTAAATCAAGATACTCAGGGTTCTCAGAAATATGAAAAATAAATCTGACGTTCTTGTTATATCCGTTTGTTTGTTTTCTAAGTTTTTGCCAACGAAAGGAAACTCAAAGTTTAGTTCTGAGACTCCCGCTTCGACGAAAGCTTAAAACCCACCGAACAAATACATAACAACAAATTTTAACATCTTCTTTAATTAACATCGAGCGTTTATCTCTTATTTTGACCTGCTTATTAAAACACGCTTGATCGCTCATTTAGATAGGCTAAACTCAGGTCAACAGTTCTCCCTAAGACCAGTGGGTGGTAAGCCTGTGGGAACAACACTTCGCACCATTAACAGTGGGTGGTATTCCTGTGAAGTGACAGTTTATTTGAAAAGAGGTTTAGCCTAATAATGTACGGCGATTTCGACCAAGAGATTATTGTCTCTTGTCTTGACTTATTACTATATGCATTAAATCCGTGATCTTCCGTCGTAAGAAAGTTATCGAGCGATCGCTAATCTGCGTGTTTTCATCGATTTGTCAAACGATCGAAGTGGTCATAGCACAAATGAGCCACAGGCGATCAATTGCCTGTTGAGCAGTTTGCCTTTAAAAACAATTTTTAATAACCAAAACGACCCCTTGAAAGACATATATAATGGGAGAACGGGGTATAACTTAATGACCCACCGGTGATCACGCATCAAGGGCAGATAAAATACCGCGTTCAATTTACGAACCGACAGGTGCAGGGAAGTTGCCGTCAATTTATGCAGGAATACACCTCTCTCACAATTGTTTATCTAACGACTCAAAAAACCTTTCAAGAAATGACTTTTTGATTTTGCCAGCTACAATTATATGGTATATCTACGAATTTTTTCTTACAGTTGACGTTATTAATTCTTAAGCTAAGATAAGCTTATTGGCGGTCAGTAATGTTGAAAAACCAGGATCTCGACAGATGCGTAGGTTTGTCTTAATTCGATCGTGTTTTATCTATTCACCCGCCAATCATGAATATTTTACCATTTATAGTCATTGGTGACTGCTGTGTGCCTTGAGTTGCTCTCAGATATTTCAGTCTATTGAAGTCGACCCTGAACTGAATCTTAATTGCCGAATGCAAATGGCTGTCCCTCCAAAGTCTAAACATATATTGGTACCCATTGATGATAAAGAACATTGCGTTCGGGCTTTTGACTGTAAGTAAACTAAGCAGATAGTATTTGCCGCAACGCTGCAACAAATGTCAACAAATTCACAAACTAACAGACAAACCAAATTAACTGAACGGCTGACCGTAGATCAGCCTTGACTTACTTACAAAAACTGCAAGCAAAATACTATAAGATGAATCCTCCTAATGTATTTACAATACGCATGCAATACTAAGGCAAATTGGGCAGACTTATTGACATTAAAAATTCACCATTCAGTGAAAAACGGGACAAAGACAATTTTGTCCCCGATGTTTTCGCTATGTGTTAACGCGTCGCTATCCAGATCTAATTTGTTTTTCTTTAGTTTTAATTTTTGCTGAATAACGTTGGTGTTGCTGCAGCGTTAGAAACAGTATTCAAACTGAGATTCAGTATTATTTTCGTTGTATGTCCTTATTTTAACGAGAGACTCGAATGTTGTTGAGGGTTACCTCCGTCAGTTTCGTTCGGTTGTATCTAACAGGAAAAAATTTTGTAGCGCTTTTATGTAAAACATTTTTAATCCATCTACAGCTAAGGAACTTTATATTGTACTTTCATGTATCAGCAATGACCGACGTTAGACAAGGAAAGCAGAGGGCGTAAACATCCACAGAAAATTGAGCTAATAAACTAAAGACGCTGATTAGTTTTTTACTTGAAAGGCTCACACTTGTACTGTTATAATAAACCTATCTTTTTTTTTTAATTTTGTTTCCTGAGTATTACAAGGGATGTTGTTGCCTTCGACTTTGAATGGCTGAGTTCCTTGAACTGCTTTTAAAATGCACGAGACAATTCAACTTTTGACAATTTTCGAGCGGCGGAAGATGTTCTCATATATTGAACATGTATAGAATATCTCGCCTTCGGCGCTAATTTGTACTCACACACTCACATAAGCGTGCTGCAAAGACCTTAGGCTTAGTCGGAGTTGAAACCAGAGCGAGAATTGTCGCGACAGAAATGAACGCTTTTTTATCGCCAAGCAGCTTTCGATATGAATGTTTTTCCCAGCCGAGATCAAAGATAGCTAGTACTCTACTGCTGCAATACAACTTGATTCTGTTTAATACAAGGGGAAAGACTGTTTCGATTTTTAATTTTTTAAATCGGAATTTTGTAAATAAGGTTTTATAAAGAAAAAAGTGACAGAGAGGAAAACCGCTTGCACCAAAGGTGAGCTCCTCAGGAAATTAATGAATCTTGATCCTTGAAGAGGAAATGGGTTGTCAGGATTCTAAGAAACCTTTTTGAATGTATTTGCTTTTATCGTACAATTATTGCTTTGTAGCAGACGCTCTGCACTTAGAGACAACATTTCTTATTGAAATTAACTTCTTGGACTCGCGTCCAGTCGTACAATTCCATTTGGGAAGCACTGTGGCGCTTAACAAACCGCTTATTTTCGGCTATATTAAGTTTTCAGACATATATCTTAGACTGTTATTGGTTTTCAAATGCTCATGTGACTTTAACAAATTTCAAATACGTATCACGTATCACGTGTCACGTTACTTGCTATCTTTTTAAAAAAGCTTCAGTTTCGTTATTCAAGACTATGTTTAGGAACTGAAACTGCTTCCTGAGTCCTGTTGCTACGGATCGATGTCAAGGATAGACATAGATTGAAACTTGACAAAAAAAATTTGTTCAAATGCTATGATGTGCCTGCGAAATTCATTGCTTGCTGATGAAATTTGTTCCATATCTGTTCCATAACAGCTCTACGGAAGTGTTTTGTGTACGGTTTAAGACACTTTCTAAGCAACGACTTTGGCAAAGAATTAGACTAAAACAGCGATATCCTCGTACATGACATAGGCTTCTTTAAAGCCCGTTTACACCCTCACAATCGACGACAAAATTATTTAAGATACTTTGCCCTAAAGACCCTCTCTGATGTTTTGCCACCCCCTCCAGGCAATGTTGTGCCATTGTTAGAGCTAAATGTAGAAAACATCACCCCCCCCCCCCCCCGCCCCCCAACTATGAATGGAGGGGAGTGGGGGAGGGATGTTGATTGTTTTTGTTATCCGAAGTTACCCCATTACCAAATTTGGCCTAATGTATATGTGCTACCAATCAAGAATGGGATTTTTCTCACTTTTCTGTTAGCCACAAGCAAGGAAATAAGTGATTTTAATATTTTACAGCTTAAGCACGATGATATTTTTTAAAATGGTGATGTTACACGGGACGATTCGCAACACTGATTTTTGATATAGCGTAACTATACGACACTATTTAGACCGGTTGCAACATTGTTCCAATATTTTTGTCTTTGCACGGCCGGTCCCCGTCGTCGTTGCGTACGTTCGCTAATGTTTAATGTAACGTGCTCATTCAGAGCCAACAGGAGGGATAAACAGTCCTTTCAAATAATTAAAGGCTTTGTACAGACGAATAATTGTTTTAGTAAAATCCAACTAGTTGGTCAAAAATATCGCGACAAAACAACTTTAGCTAGCAAAACGCGATTCAGCCGCTATTGTTTTGGTTTTTAAAGCTGGCGCTTTTCGTTACCAGTGGGCTATAACATATAGCCTAGTAGTAGCTCAACCAATCAGAACTCAGCATTGATAATAGACCACTAGTTGGATTTTACTAATACCTCATGGTCAATGCAGCAGTTATCTCTACCAAGAGTCTAGCTGCTGTAGTTTCAGTTAGCTTCAGTTGTTTGCTTTGTTAAAATACTTTTCCGAACAGGGTACCTCGAAAACTATGGCCCAGATAAACAGCAGATTATTTTGCTACATGTCTATAGTTCACTTAACCACGTCAAGCAGTCGAGCACGGACAGTGATTCCGAAGGTAAGATGGCAACCTTTTTCCCAGATTCTCTCCTACCCGTCCTTACGGAGCGAGAGAACCTGAGAACGAGGTTGGTAAGATCTTTACGGTTTCCTACGGGTTGTACTATATATGTTACCTAGCCTCCCCAAAGACGTCCGTTGGGGTTCGTTTGTCACGCATTCATTTCTCCCCCACGGAGACAAACGAACCCCAACGGACGTCTGCGGGGAGGCTATATGTTACCCTGCAAGCAGAAGTTTCTTTCTGGCATGGTTTTTATCATTTACAAAGTTACTTGTTTTGAATTCATTAGCGTTCATGGTTTGTTTACTTCCCAGGAGAAACTCGAGGGGGGAAACAAGCCAGCTAGGCGAATGGGTGACGCGAACGACTCCACAAATGCTTGGTTCAGCCATGCCGGAAAGAAACCTCTGCTCGCAGGGTATACTATCTTTGAAAAAACGTCTTTTCTTCTTTACTGTTTCCAAGGGAAACTTGGATTCCTAGCAAGAACGATTCCGGTTTTTGCCTCTTGACTAGAATAAGTGTATCGATATCGTAGGACCTTGTGAAGCTCGGGTAAAGAGGGATATTTCATTATTCAACAGTGATTTCCATTGAACGATTGTTCGTCATTATATTTACCAGACTGTCTTTAGATAAGTTATATACTTGATAAGAACGGGAACCGATCGTTTGGACGGGCTCAAAATCGGACTGAAGCAAAAGTTTTAGAATTGCATTAACTCACCCCCAAACACAGTGCTTGTGGCCAAAAAGATGCTCAAAACAGTAACAATTGACTTTTTGTCAACTTTGACAGATATTTCTGATATCCAAGAGGCTGACTTTAAGAACCTTATGGAGGCAGCCAAAGAACAAGCCAAAGTTATGCTTGAAAAGTTTGAAGTAAAATGCAAGAAAAACAAGGTGGGTGTCGAGTGTTGATGATGGTGCTCTTTCCAGTTCTTGTACTTAATTAATACTAGATGCATGGACATTACAGCCACGAGGTTAAATGGCCGTTAAAGCTAGGCTATAAGTAGTACAACTGTGCGCCTTTATGCCGAGAGGGAATTCATAGCGTACAACACCGGCCAGGGTAATAACTAAGTTGGTCAAAGACTACAAATATCAATCCTGCTACACCACCAAGATGGCCTCCCGTAACGATACTTGCTCGATCTCGATGATCCTACGCAAAAATAGGGGACTGTGAACAGTTTACTCCTTCCCTTTCGCGTCTTCTCTCGCGCGTTTACTTCGTTCGCGCGTGCAGGCGTAACATGCTTGCCCACGCAATAATCTGAGCGACAGCTAACAGCCTAGGACTAAAGTCATAATCGGAAGTTCCCATTTTCATTTCAGATACCTGTTAAAACCAGGATTGAGCTCGGCTCACCAGGGGAGGTCATTTGCAAGGTCGCCAAGGAAGAAAACGTCACGTGTATCTTACTAGGCAATCGTGGACTCGGTGCCTTCAGAAGAACCATATTAGGAAGTGTTAGCGATCACGTGGTTCACCATTCACGATGTCCGGTTATAATTGTACCACCGCGAAGTGAACACAAATCTTGAAGGCCAAACTAGTCAAACTGGCTTGTATTTCGTAGTATATGGGTTTTTGTAAGAATTATATACTTAGTCTAAATGGCGTTTTAGCTTTTCAAGGCCTTTTATATTGTATGGGGCGAATAATCAGAATAATAATGCGTCTTAACTCGCCGTTACATAGTGTCGGCTGACACATCTTCGGCCTAAGGCTGAAATCCAGCGAGGCGTGCGGAAACTCTGCATGAAAAGTTCCTAGGCCCGAAGTAATACGAGAGGTTGATTAAATAACTGTAACAACAATGTATTTTATTCAAGGTCCATAAAGCTTACAATACTTAATGCCCTGCAAATAGCTATAGCGCTAATCTAGGCAGGACAAAAATTGTAAGTAAAGACGTTATTAAATTATATATTTAAAAAAAAGAAAAAGAGAAGAAATACAACAACACATAGAATGCAAAATGTGACGGGTAAAACTACAAATAAAAAAAATCGTCAAAAAATAGTCAGTGATATATATATATTTTTTTTCACGTCTATTTGTGGTTACCCTGCTACGCTACGAATGCCTGGAGAAACCACTGCTCGCAGGGTAGTTTGTGGTAGACTTTTGTGAAACATAGAAGGGATCAATTTTGTCAGGATTTTGACGAAATTTGACAGCCTCCTTTTGCAGTAGCCTATTCCAGGCGTTCGGATTGTGGGGTGAAACGCGAAGTGAGAGAGCGGGGAAATTATGAGGAAAAGAGGGAGAGGGAGAGCTTTTTTAAAACCCCGCTCTCATCTGCCTGCGCCATCCCCACAATCTGAAAACCTAAAACAGGCTACCCTCAGACACACGTACCAGAGAAGTACCAGAGGGGCTTGAGTAATCTCGTACCCAGATCTCCCACGACCAAAAAACAGAGTGATATCTGGGTACGAGATTAGGGCTTGAGCAGATAAACAGTGCATGATAATTTGCCTCTGGAAAAATCTTTCATTGTAACAGCACAGCAGGGGTATTCAATAGTGACACTAATTTCAGCACTGAAGCACACTAACCAGAGACTCGGCGGTATGGCAAGTACCTTACGCATGCGCAAAGTTATATCACCCGAGCAGAACCGAGCAGTGGCAGCAATTGACTCAAGAGTAGTCTGAAATGTCAGCCGTCTCCAGGTCTCCTCTCCTAACCCGAAGGGAGGGGGGTTGGAAGACAGAGACAATGTGTGTTAGGTGGGAGGGATGACAGGGCAGTCTGGTCCACATATTTTGTTACAACAGGACAATTGCACAATGACGTCATTTTAGTACAACTACCAGAATCCTTCAGTTTGCTGTTTTCTTGTGCAAAGTAGAACTATTGTTTTTTAAACCGCAGAGGGATTGACAAATTTAAATAAGAAAGCAAAAGCGAAATGAATTCTGGTAGTTGCAGTCAAATGTCATCATCGTGAAAATGGACAATTGGTGAGGAAGAATGTCATTCGTAAAACCCAACATTTGTCATGTTGGGCTTTGCCCCTTTTGTCAACTGTCATATCTCTTTTATTACAAGATTTTCATCAATTGCCGCCACAACAAGATTTATTAGATTCTTAACACGTGCAACCATAATAGCCCACTTTCGAGATATATATTATATATATATTAAGATTTCAAGAACATGTCTCCGAGGCTTTAGGGACAAAAATTTTTCACGAGTCCATTGTCTCGCAATTCCCAGAAGAGACGTGAGTACAAAGAAAACCAAACCAATCATGGAAATATGACCAGAAAGCATCGGATTCATGTTAGCATTTTAATATATCGAACGTGGGCTATTAGAAATTAATTTATTAATTTATTCTTGCTGTGGATGTGAACTTTGCAAATTAAACGTAGCCACCAGCAAATCTATTAGCTCTGAATAGAAACGATATCAGAATGCCAAGACAAAATTCAAATGTTTGAAATTTTACGATTGCCAAACCATTTGCTGTGACTCCCCTTTAACCTAAAATTCGAAAACAAAAAAAATGATTTATCATAATTTTTATGCCGGATGAAAAGTTTTCCATTTTCACTGAATTTTCCGTGCGATTCATCGTGACTGAAATACAAGTATCTCCATTTTTCTTTTAATTATTTATTTCGTAGAAGGCCTCTGTTTGGGTTGCTAATCGTATTCAAACGGAAATCATTATCAAGGGAAAAAAGTAAATAAGACGAGGTATTTGTCTCCGGTGCGTTTGATACTATCGAAACTGAAATTTTGCATGTAGACTGGCGCGTCCATCAGATCAAGATGCCTTCGACTAATGGTACAAGAACTATACTGATAGCAGTCGATGGGAGCGAATACAGCGAAAAAGCGTTTGAATGTAAGTAATACAAAAATCGCTATAAACACTATGCATTTACTAGAAATATTGATAGATTTAAAGGCCTGTCAGGCCTTTTCGCGATTCAAAATGGCTATATTTTATTTTATTTGTATTTATTTATTTTTTGCTTTGGGTTAAACTCTCTTTTTTTGCTGTTGTTGTTGTTTTTTAGCAAAGATACAAAAAGGTAAATTCATATTGACACTAGTTAACCGGAAGAATTCTTGAAAAACAACAGAAATGAAACTGAATATAAACCTGACAAGCCATGTGTATCGCGGAAAAAATGCCAAAAAGCCCGCATTTTCACTTTTCATCTGTACGTGGTTTCAATTGAGCGCCCGGTCTTGCCCAAATATTCCGGTATTTTTTCCATAAAAAAGAAAACTGCTTTTACGAAACAAATAAAAACGTGCCATAGTTCATGGGCTACAAATATTACCAGACCACAAACGAACAAAACATATTAATGAGTACGTGGATAATTTCCTACACTAGTCAAGCCCTAATAGCGGGTTAATTACACCATTGCTGAATGTCTATGTTGTAAGAAAATAATCCACAAATCCTAGGTGCTCTAGTAAGAAGCCGAAAGTATGTCCCACAATGACATTAACATTTTCTATACATGAAATGAGAGAATCAGTTTGCTCCGCTACACCCATGCACTTATATCAACGCTCGCCAAGGGTGCAGGCTGTAGCTCTGTTAGACCAAGGTTTTACCGTAATCCGCAGAGTTTTGCTGGAGAAAACTATAATTCACCATGATGTCATCAGTCGTAAGCGTTTAGGTCTGTGAAAGAAAGCAAAAACTGTGTTCATTCAGTGAAAGAGATCGGAAGAAAACGAAGATTGTATTTGTTGTAGTCATAGCTTTTATTGCCCTTTAATTCACGGTAAAAGTGTTGTGGTATTGTTTCATTATCGCCACATTTATGAAAAATAAAATAAAATAGTATAATTTTGTATGGGCATTCACAAATAGACCTCCTTCTACTTGCGACGTTACTTGAGGCATGTCGAGGGCGTACAAACAGAATTTTGTCAGTGAACTCATTTGAAAAGTACTCTCTCCAATTCCCCTTGCTGCAAGGGCACAAACATAAATATTTAACACTGTTTTCGGCAGTTGAATTAGTTTTCCCATTTTAAATTTTCATTTGCAGACATAACCATGATTAGCATTTCATATTTTCATATCACCATAATTGTTTTTCACGACAACACTGCGCGTCACCTGCACTGAGAAAGCGGCGAAAGCAGGTGAAATCGTCGGCGGGTAGTCGTCCATCTCCGAAACTTTCCGACGGATTGCATAAAGAATGTTCTTAGACTTTTTATTTGTTGAGAAGTGAGAGATCCCTAGTAAGTGCTCGTTAACGAATCGATCATTTTTCGGTTATTTTCCGTCTGATCTTCGAGATGGTTACGGGCAGCCATCTTGGTTTCAAATGGATGTGCGGAGTTTAACCAAGAGAATAGTATCAAATCTACCAAGGGGGTGGGGGTGGGTGGGAGTGAAAAATCAGTTTTTCTTGCCTTCTTCCCTCTTCTGTTTAACCCCCTCTCCCCGTCCGCCTCGACTCTCGACGATCTTAAGGGAAAATAGGGGACTGTAAACATTTTATTGAGATCTCCGAGTTCAGGGGCATGGATAGGATAGAAGGTCTTACCAAAAAATCGTTGCGCAGTAGTAAACTTTTATACAAATGAAGATGAATTGCCTCCACAAAACTCGTACATCATTCTTTAATTGCCATTTTTTCGGTGACTTTAAGTATGACTATGATAACAACTATGCGAATAATATTACAATTATGATTATGATTCCAATTTTTTTTCCCAACATTCCATTTACAAACTTTGCTAATGCATTGCAAAGGGTGCAGACTATTAAAGGTTTTATTCCGTGTCAGAGAGAGCCTTTCAGGACTTCGGCGTCATTTAGTTTACAATATAAAAAAACACGGAACGTTGGGTGTGCTATATGTTTTCTCGATAACTTACAGGGTATGCAGATAGATTCCGACAGGCTGAGGATCAAGTTGTGTTTGTACATGTGTACGAAGCAGCCATTACTCCACCTCCGACGTTTGCACGTAAGAGACAAGAACAATAAAAATAGAATCTATCTATCTAGTGTCTCCCACTAGCAACTAGTTAAGGTAAACAAGAACGCATAAGAAGTGAGACGGCGAGTAAATAAAAGGCAAGAAGGGAAAGTCTTCTTATCTTTTCCTTCCCACTAATTTCCCACCCGTTTTCCCAGTGATTTTGTGCCCTCAAGAAAAATCATTAATTGTGTGAAGGATCACAAAGCGAGCCATTTAAGAGACTGTAGGCCGTGATTTCAGGAAAGTCTGCGTTAAAACATAAATGTAGTGTTATTATCACTGAGGTATAAATTACAAAATGTAACTTTTTCGGACTAGAAATGGTTGTCCATTAAAATTCCTTTTTTGTGGGGAAAGCTGCGAAATCTTGCCATAACATTTAAAAGAGTCGTTTTTATGTACTGTAAAATCACTATTTTTCCTTAAGACACTACGAGCCTTCCGTCGAGAGAGGAATGGGAATTGATGCACTTGAAAGCTGAGAGAAAAGCGAAAGAGATGTTGGCAAAGTACGAGAAGAAATGTATCGCAAAGAAGGTTTGTGTCAAGTAGAGTAGATCGAAGTAGTATCGTGAACATGTTGTAACGGTCTTTGATTATTCTTCATAGTTTAAAGGTGATATAGCAAAGTTATTTTAGGCAGTTTCATCACATGCTGAAATATCAAAATAACGTTTTCAAATGGATCCCACCTAGTAGACTGACTCAGCCCCCGCTTGTCCCTATTTGGATCTCGGGGAAAAACGCGAGAGGTGTGATGGGAAGGAGAAAGACTGCCTTTCTTCCTCCTTCCCATTACTCCCCGCGCTCCCCTTGACCGTGTTTCTCTCTGGGAGCCTGAGAAACGACCAGGGACGAGTCAGCCTACTGCCCACACTCTCTTCGCAGATCACTTACTTCGTTGTTAAATTCTCTAGCAACCATTTTGAATATTTTAAAAGCCCGGAACTGAGAATTTGGGTTAGTGTAAAATCAAAGGCGACAGGAAGTTAATTCGATAATGTCGCACTAACTACTTGCAGATTTTCAGCCCGTGCGAAATTAAAGGAGATGCGCCGGAGCCGATCGCGCGATTTGGTGCGCAAAGAAAGGTGGATGAACACGGATCTTCTTTGTATGAATTAAGTCAAAGCATGTACAAAAGCGAACCCGTTAACTGACAAAGCTTTTCTTTATTTTAGCTGCCCTACAAGACTATTTACGCTCATGGGCCAATTGGTGATGTGATTTGCGCAGCAGGAAACAAAGTCAACGCCGAGTACATCGTCTTAGGAAACAGAGGACTGGGGACCATCAGACGAACCATTCTTGGCAGTGTGTGCGATTACGTCACAAAGCACATGAATGTACCAGTTTTGATGGTTCCAACGACAGCGGAGAATAACAATTCAAGATAAAGTTACCTCTTAAAAGTAGCTTCTCTGTGGGTTGGATCTCAAGGGAAATAGCTCAACTAAAGGATAAACTTTTTTTTGATTTTTGTTTTGTCTCGTCCCAGGGGAGGGTGTAGGGAAGACCCTGGGGACGAGGTTGCCTCGTTTCCAGGGCATTTAAAAATGAGAAGGGCCTGGGTTAGGGGTGGCACGATAGGAGTTCTGATAAGTTTCAACAACATGAAAGTCATGTAGCAGCTGCTCGGAATAGAAGTCACCAGTGGTGCCTAACCCTGACCCCTGACAGTACTGAAACACTTGAAAGAATGACATGTCATTGCTTTCTGGTACCAATTGGGAGAGACCTTACGAGCAGCTCCTACACAGCTGACATGAAATGGCTTCAGGCATATTTCCCTTTATGAATTTCTTTTGAATCGGAATTATCTTATCAATTTTCTGGTGCAATCGCCGGGTTTAATCATCACATGCAATCAACTCTCTTTGAGGAGGAAAATTTCGGGTCCGGTGTCCCAGTGATATGGGCAACCCCGCGATTTCGGCATCCCCATTCCCAAAACCCTAGTAATATGGGCATCCCCTTCTCATATTAGCTTAACGATTTGGGTTAGGGTGAGGGTTACAGGAGATGCCCTTATCACTAGGGTTTGGCGAATGGGGATGCCCATATCACTGTGACACCGGTACTAAGTGTTCATTTAGCCTGCGTGGCGGGCCCAGAAAGAGGAGGGAGTGGGGGGAGGAGGAAGAAGAAAAGGGCCCCTCCCCCTACCCCTTTCGACACCTGCTTCGCAGTCTGGTCTTCACATGCAGTGGAAACTCGATATGAAGAGGGCTCAGCGACT
Organism: Porites cylindrica; assembly: GCA_964035525.1. NCBI lineage: Eukaryota > Metazoa > Cnidaria > Anthozoa > Scleractinia > Poritidae > Porites > Porites cylindrica. Next base: position 3,469,875 of record OZ037788.1, on the reverse strand, counting down.
AGCAAAATTTGTCCGCAATAACGAGGTTTCTTTTCATCGAAATTCTCTTTCGTACATTTTCATACTATTACTAGGACAAAGAAAATTGTTCCTGATACCGAGGACTTGGTTATATAGAGGTTCGTTGCAGTATCGAGGTTCCACTGTACGGAAGTGTCTGGCAGAGACCAACCGTAGGAGTCAGATTTATAGATGTGTCCGTTAGAGAGTTGATTATATCTTAAAGACGTTTTATAATGTGGTCTCAGTGCAAAGATGATCGGATTGGTCAGTTGGATGCCAATACTGTTGTCTCCCTCACACTCGTTTTTGTCTCGTCACGCAACGCTCCTCCTCAACATTGTTAGGGGAGGAGCGTTGCGTGACGAGAAACGGTTGAGAGGGAGACTACCAATACTTTTGCAGCTTTCAAAAAGTGACTCAAGTATCAATTACCAAACCACACAAAAACGACTGTGAAGACTCACAAATTTGGAACGAGCGCTCAAAGACCGCTTTCTTGGAGAGATTTTTTGTGGGGGTAAATATGATTGTTTAATCATGGAATGTCCAATTATTATAACGGGTCTCGACTTGTCGCTGCTATGCTGTCTTGGTGTTTGATTCGATTGAGATTAGAATCCTGTTGTTAAAGGCTGTTTTATGGGCTTATCGACTATAGTAGATTGGGATCCGATTGTTTTTGTTCTTTCGTCGATTCTGTCGCTGCTAACAGCGACTGCAGGTTGTCATTTTTGTTTCAGCAAAAGACAAGAGGTACCCTTTTATGAAAAAAAGTTTTATTAATAAATGGTAATATTACAACCTTGTGATACATACAAACACTTATAGTACAATAAAAAATATAACACAGATGTTAGTTCATGTAAATCTTATTTGCCGAGTTAAACTATGTTAACTTGCTTCTTCGCTTCAAATTGCTGGTTTGCAGCTGCAGTCCCGACAGCCATGCTGGTTGACAAAAACGTTACCCGTTACCCTCCGCTAGGAACTCATGGAAATTCCGCGAACAAAATTTGTGTTGTTTTGTTAACAAACATGGTCACCTCTTCCCGTGGTTGCAAACCAAAAATATGTATAACACATGAATTTACAACCTTTCATGATTTAACACAACGTTGTTAAAATACCTTGCTAATTAAAAAAAACCACAATGACAAGAAATAGTACCATGTGAAAGTACCAAAAAAGGGGAGTAATTTGAAAGGTTTCACAACAGGAATTTGTCCACAGACTCAAAAGTTAGGACCCTCTTGCAAAACGTTATGAACAGTACCACAGGAAAGTACTGCTCAGTAGCTTTCATTTGAATGGTAACAACAAAGGATTTCATCCACAGACTGAAAAGTAAAAGGCACGCATAATAGGTAGCACCATGTGAAAGTGCTGAAGAGGTCTCGTCCATGGTTAAGTTTGAGAATAATATAGTTAATAACACGCATACTTTGTGTATGATTAAAAATAGACACCTTATACCAATAAAACAACAACCCCGTAAAAACACACTTCTCTTGGAAACGTTCCATACAAAAATAATTTAGAATATAAAGTACCTACACTGAATCTGTATATATCTATCGCTGGACAGTAAATAACCAGCTAAAAGGTCGTGATATACCACGCCATATACACACAGGCAAACCCGAGGTTTACTTATCAACTGACATAGCCCTTTTAATATTTTGTTTTCCAACTAATATGGCTTTTTGTCAAGACAACGAAAGGATCAGAAATAGATACTTCTAAACTGTAGAAGAAAACAAGGACTTCTTTCAATGTTGGATTCATATCTCAATACTTTAATATTTGACTTAAAGGGGCTGTGTCACGCTTGTTCAGTACAATTTGTTTAAAATGCCAGTTACGCGCCCTTATTCGCTATGAAAATTGAAAAATTACTTGTGAACGACAAAATCACAGGTTTGTCTCAAACAAATCAGTGCTGGACCCAGACCTAGAGATAAGTTGGGGGCTCGGTCATCCAGACCCTTAGATAAGGGGGACGGTTTTTCCTGGTCTCTCCCGGGCCCCTCCCCCTAATCCACTATTGCAAATGTCTCCCAAGCATTATGTCAAAAGTTAAAAACGACAAAAATGAAGTTTGAAAAAGTGTTAGGCTAACAAGTTTTCAAAAACCACAACTGCAATCCGTTTCAATCTTCTCCAAGTTTGTCCATCCGTGTCTCCCTTTGTACTAGCTGTGTTATTTATACGTTATTTTAAAGTTTCGAGCTGTTATTTTTATGTTTAACCCAATTTTGTGGCAGTTTTGTTTGAATTTTGACAAACTTCGCGACACAGCTCCTTCAAAGAGCAGCCAAAACTGACTGACGCCAATTTTGAAAGTTGAATTTCATATTTCATATTTTTTTCTATTTTCATTACTGTTATCGGTACTTAAAAGATATCAAATCTGAATGAGAGTGTTTCTTATCTCAGCAAAAGGCCATATTAGCCTGGCAAATTGAGTGGCTATGGCAAATATTACCAACTGATTGATCATTACAATTTTTGTAAAAACAATAAATTATAATAAAACTATCCTCAATTACGTTAAGGTGATCAAATTCCCAATAAAATGGCTTTTCAAAATTTGTACAATGCCATGCAAAAGAGCTACAAGGGACCTCTAAATTACACAGAGGTGATCGTAGCTACAGTTTTAGAAGATGCATGAAAATGAGTTGACTCTTAGTTTCATTGATTACACTGTCACACAAGGTGCTATTCATACCTCACTGTCACTTCCACAAATGGCCTGGACCAAATCCAGTGTTGACTGTTCTGATTGGTCCATTATAGTCACATGATACAAATGCAGCATTCCAATTGGATAGGACCACCAGTGACCTTCTTAACTACTACTTCAATTGAGAAGCTTTGAGCAACGTTTCCCTTACAGCGCAGAGCATGATCAAGTGTTCCAATATCTGCATCATTGTTTTCAGTGAGTACAAAGCTGATTTTACGTACATCCTGACATCCTGTCTGCTTTGCATCCTCCAGTATTTCTATTTGTCACTTCTTTCTTACAGTGCCACTTCTAGTTTTCATTGTAATTTCACTCCAAGAACAATCATGCTACAAATTTCTATCAGAGCAGTAGGGCAGGAGATGGGGGAAAGATATAAATTATACTGTAAGTTCTTTTCACCGAGAACTTACAACAAAGGTCGAACTGGAAGTCAACGTAAACTGCTTACAAACAAGCTGTTTGCAAACTGCCAGCTTTTAGGTTCCACTGATTGCTATAACAAGGCTCAGAATCTGTTGGTCATGTCTTTGCTAACGTAGCAAGGTTAAGTGCTCTGCCGCTCACTCGAGATGAAGTCATCCGACTGGAAAGAAAAAGAGGAATTAATGTTATGATAATAATTAAAATGTCCCAGTTGTATAAAAGGATGCAATATTACTGGTGTTTTTCATCAAAGTAATTGATAAATGTTATATAAATAATTGTTTCATGATCACTTATCAATAGTTTATCAACTGTGTCATACTCTTTGAAGTTTGTATCAATGCGAAGTTCTTTCAGTAGGGATTATTAGTAGTTATGTTTTCCTTAACAAGCCCATTTTATTTTTGAGAAACATTTTACAATCTCGCACAATTCCTATACAATTCAAGATATTCCCTGCACAATTTGCTTCCAAAATCCCCCAAAATGTTAATTTTTTTCCCCCGCACCCTGTCAGAAGCCCTGCACACGTGAACTATCCTGGGTTTTATTCCACCAAATTTAGCTGAAAAATATATCAAATTTTTTTGCTTGAGCGTGAAATTCCCACAAGTCCAGGGCTTGAAATTACTGGCTTTAAGTAAGAAGAATGAGGCCAAAATCTTTGAGAAAAAAATTCCTCCCATTGTTACCTTCTCAACATGTGTGATGAGGTTCTTGTTGTTCTACGTGGCAAAGCAGACACCTTGGACGTTTTCAGTGGAGACATGACTGACTGCATACCAGCAGAGGTCCCAAGCCTGTTGAAAACACATTTTAGATCAGTAATTGAGACTTTTCAAACTTAATAAATGCCCCTTTGTTGAGCACCTAGGCACTTATTCGAGGAATAAAATGTTATCTTCACTTGAACCCTAATATTAATTCACCAGTAGAGAAATGCAAAAATACTGGGTCGAGTTAACTTCTGGGAAAGATTTCTGGGACTGCTACTACAGACAGGGAAAAAAATTGGCCTATAGCTGACCGGCACATCCTTGGCAATAATCTCAGAAACAATTGCCGGATGCATTTCGGCTTCCAATTTCCTTCTCTTTCCTAAATTGGCATATTGTAGCAGGGCTGTCATTAAGGGCCGGTAACCGGCCAAAACTGCCGGCTAGTTAGCCACCCTTAGCTGGCTACTTTCATCTCCTTCTACCATAACTGCTAACATGAAATAAGTACATGTACCAGCGAATAATGATGATGAATGACATTGAACGCATATTTAAACAGGTTTAGATCTGTGAAACATTCAAACTGTGCAATGTCGTGAAACGCCTGGAACATTTTGACAGCATTGTTCCCAGTCTTGCATGTATTCTGACAAAGCAACATGGCGTCTGAGGTGGAAAAATACCTCTTGAAAACCCCTAAAAATGGCATTTCTGAGACTCTAAATTCGAAATGTCCCTAATTGCTTCGGCCCTCAAGAACTTGTGCGATTGGTGCGAGTTCTAAAGCTGCCTACTAGTCATTATCAGCCTGCCACTTAAATACTTTTTGACAGCCCCGATTTTAGTGAAGGACCTCTTTGAGAACATTATTACTTACTTTAGAGACTGACCAGTAGTAGACCGTGTATGTCCTATTCTACCATCCTCTAACCTGCAAACAAGAAAATGCCATCTTAATTTTATTTTGCGTTATTTTCCTCACTTATATGTGTTGTCCGTGACTGTGCTCACATGGTGGGTGGCTCCTCCTAAAATGTTCTGCAATTGGTATAGGATTTATTGGAGCCGAAACCATTATTGTGACAGGTGCGACACGTAGATATATATTTTTTAGCAACTACTATAATTTGCAGTCCGTCCACTTTGAATCTTAAAAAGATCTGAACAATCAACACTCTGGATTTGTTGTATCAAATCTATATCTGGATCTTACAGTTTATGGTTCAAACATTTCTTCATTCCACTTGTGGCCATTTTTGTTTCTTTCTGGTGTAACAATCCCAGTTTACTGATCTAATAAATTTATTTAGAATCTAATCCTGGACTCTCCCACAGAAATGCACCTTGAACATTGAGTACACACAAATCTGAAAATTTCAGCACCCAAAGAGCCCCCTCCTTCCTGATAAGAAGTGGCACTTAGAAAATATTAATACAAGGTACTTAAGTGAAAAGTCAGAGTAACATGACAAGAGATTACCACATAAGCATCATTAACTTGGTAAAAAAAATCACACTAAATACTTAAGGTTCTAACAACCAACTACTGTAAAACCTCAAATTAAATGATTGATCATCAGGGCTATGCTCTAGCAGAGCCCAGTGGGCCCTGGCACCTAACTTATGCCCTCGGGCAACTAGAAAATCTCAGATTTTTCATACAAATCATATGCTGAGCACCCTAAATTTTACAGTTTCAGAGCACTGGGCTCCCTTCAATTTTCCTCAGAGCACTGCCATGATCATGACAACTTACTTTAGCCCCCCTGTTGTGGCGGATCTTGGGTGCCGCAGGGCACGACTTGTCTTAAGTCTTCTTAACTCATCTCCTTGTGTAGTCTCTTCATTGTCATTAGCATCTTTGGTTACAGTTATTTCCTTGGAAGAAAGAATGCTGCTCCTACCACTTATAACAGAAGCTCCTGATGAAGGGGTGCCAGTAGCACGGAGAATAGGTGTTAAATCCTTTAAACAGAACAGAAAAACTTCACACTTTATAATGATATCTTTCTCAGAGAGAAGAAAGCTGATCTTTTGCAGCACAACAGTACTACTGGTTCCCCGGTTGCATGGTATGGCAAAATGTCAGTCAACTGATCGCAAGAGAGCTGCCAAACTTTGAGCTATCAAGATCGCACCTTGAACAATTCACAAGCAGAAAAATACGAGAAAAAAAACAGTGAAATAAATCAAGTATTATTGTACCGCACTCAAAAAAGAAGGACGTTTTGGTGTCATTGTGACACAATTTGACACAATTTAAGTTCAAAGGGTCTGGTTTATAAAATGTCAGAAATAACTAGCTATTCAAGATAAACATGTTATATGACAAAGAGACATTACATGTAAACTTCAACGCACCCACTGATGGTTGCTACAGCTGTAAGCACACCAACATTACTATTAACAAATTATTACAAACATTCATGGCACTCACTGTGAATAACAGTAATAAACAATAATAATTACCTTAGAAAAAAAAATAGCGACAACAGTACCTTGTAATACTTAGGTGTCCTTGCATTTCCAGAATCTTCTATCTTTATGGTGTCCACACCATTAATGAGCCTGCTCACAGGGCATTTGTCAACACCTGTCATCATTAACACAAGGCACAAAGTTAGCTTCTTATTGATAGCCTGGTTGTATGGTGGTGATGGGGGGGGGGGGGGGGAGTAGGAGGGGGGCAAGGGTGGAGCAGCGGTGAGAGCATCTGCTTCCAACCAAAGTGGCCTGACTTCAAATCCTGGATGCGCACTAAATAAAATTATTATCATGTGAGTTGAGTTTTGTTGATGGTTCTTGTCCTTGCTCCCTGATGTTTTTTTCCAGATACACTTCCAACCAGCGCTTCCAACTTTCAATTTGATCCACAACAGAAGACGTAGAACCATTTTACTTAGTGCTACCACTAAATTGTTACTATTAAATACCTTTTTCTGCTCTTTCTTGTTCCCTTGATCTGTATATGTCACCTTGTATCCACAGACTCGCTTGTTTTCTAAATGAAGAGAAATAATGATTATACTTTTTCTAAACAAAATAGTAAGTATAAAATGCAGGGTTTTCATTAAAACCCAACACCTGCTGGAGTGTTAGAAATTTGAGTTACACATGAAACTAGATATGTCAAATATATCTCCCGATCCCCTTTTTGTTAACCAAAATAATGTTATCTATGAAATTACCATAAAGTTAACCATGAAATAGACCTGTTTAGCTTATATGTTTTGTTTCCCAATGTCTGTCATTTGATAATACTCTAGAAAACTGTTTCATTCAAATTTTTTCTTATTCATGTGCATATGTACGCATAATCTATGAAAAGACAAAGGGGCAAATTCCCCCGAGACCTTCATTAGGGAATAAAACATACAAGCTATAGAGGTCTATTTAACTTGTCAATGTATATTTAATGTTGCTCTGACTTACTCTTCTAAGAAGTTCTGCTGTGGACCAATCACTGACCCGGGACGACAAATTCTGTTAAGGATCAATGAAATCAACATTATGACATGAACACAAATCATTAACATATCTATTATTGTTCCTTGAGTTATTAGTAACAATATGCCTTTAAAGTGCACGTGGCTGCGCAGATGAAGCAATGAGAGCATAACTTAACAACAGAGAAGACAACCTAAATTCAACTATCCCCCGCATTACACTTTTAATGGACATAAATGCACTGAACATGCACAAGCGCCGCTTGGAACATGCATAATACTGAACCCAATTATTACACTATTCCATACCTTAACCAAGCGATGGCCTCTGCTGCCGTAAACCTGTAGTGTTTCATGATGTAACATGCAATAAGAGTTCCAGTTCTACCAAGACCAGCTGTAACATAAAACTCAGACATCAGTTTAAATGTCTACCAACAGCTTACCATTCCATTGTGAAGCAAGCAGGTGACCAAAAATGACCTTTGCAGCAAATTACTAAACTACATGCCTCCATAAATAAGTTTCAATAGAGCTGAAAGAATGCTGAAACGCCATTAGTAAAACTGCCAACAAAAAAGGACAAGACTAATCTGGTTGTTTTAATGAGATTTTCTAATATGAAAATATGCAAGTGTCTTTTACATGTGGGCCAAAAAAAGGCCACAAAATGTTGCTATGCAATGTAATGAATTATTACATTGTGTACAACATAATGTAATGATAAATATTATTATTACATTATGTAAGGTGGAATTCAAGCTTTCTTTGCACCCAATAACTTAAACAAAAGCTTCCTAAAATTCCTGCTGATTGAATAAAACAACTGAACTCACCTTTACAGTGTACTGCAACTGCTCCTTTGGTGTTTTCAGCTATATTTAAGAACCGCCTAAAAACAAACAAACAAAGTTGGTCATCCTTGAGCTCACCATCACCACCAGAAAAAAAAAAAATTGGGGGTAATTGGTAGACTGCAGTGCTCATGCAGAAGCACTGCAACAATCTTCATCATCTTCATTCCATGACTCACCTAACTATTGAGTCACTAGGGGTGCTTCCATCAACAAAGAAGAGGTCAAAGTGATCAATGCCATGATCGCTGAATCGTTTTGCATCATAGAATTTCTTGTTGAGTCTGACCACTGCTGTCACATTGTGCTTCTGGAAATAGTCAATGTAAGATTCTGGTGCATGCAGAGGATAACCTAACAAAAATAAAATTAACACATGTAAATTTGTGAGTGGTCTGACTTCACCCAAAGTAACTATACTCCCACAAAAATTTAGGGGAGGTAAAAAATAAGAATGTAATGTCAAAGTTCTGTTCATGTCACTGATTTGTTTTCAAAACAATATTAATTATTTTTTAAAAGAAAATGAAGAAAAAGCCAGTGGCATACAAAACTTTTAAATGCCAACTTCTAAATGCAGCTAAGATATCACATTACTACTAATACCGTAATTACCATTTTCAATTCTACTTTTATTATGAGGTCCACTAAAAGCCAAGAATTTGTCTGGAAAAAAATAAGAAGAAAATTAATATAGGAGAAATTATTATTTACTGGACAGATAATTACAGAGCTATACATTTTTGTATTATTACTATAATATATGAGTGAGATCCACCATGAACATTAATTTACCAAAATATATTTTCCTACAAGGAACTTATGCAGAGCAATAACTTGTTAAAGTGTCAGTATTTCTGGTAAATTGGAAGGAGAAATGTAATGTTTTGAAGCACTGAACTTACCAGGTAAAATCCAGTTAAAATCTCCATTTTCGACTCTCTGTAAGAACAAAAAAATATATTTGAGAAAAGGCCCACCACAGAAGCAGTCATAAGTAAGAATAAAATTTTACAAGCAACTAAGCAAAAATAAATTCACAAGATCTAACAGTGATTTTGTTACTTTTTTGCGTCCTACATCCCTGACACATAAAAATTTCCAGAGACACAAAATAATTCACGATCATGGCATGCTTCCCGTAGGACACAAAGAACATTACAATCAATCGATTTGAAGATTTTTTGATAGAATATCCTGTTCATGTGATTTCTGTGGCTGTTATTTAAAGATGCATATTTATTTTAGCCTTTTTGTGCTTTAAATGTATCTAGAATGACTACTGTATATATTTTAATTTCAGTGAATGTGGTTAAAGAGTTTTGGCATCTGTCTCCACATTAACTGTCTGGTTACATAAAGGCCCAAGAATGACCCCTTATTTCATTTGAACCGGGACTCACTGGTTCTGGACTGAGACTCATGATTTTTGACAAGATGAGTCTCTGGACTCACCATAACTATTTGTAACAAAATCACTGATTATATACCTGTAGCCTGGTACCAAGCCCTCCCCCCCACAGTTCTTACCTCGTAGTACTCATACTCAGCAACATCAAAAGTATCAAAGTTAAAAAATCCTTTCTGTAAAGACTGAAAGTGACAAGAGAAGGATAAAAGAGTCACAAAATTAATATTTGTTTTTCAACTGGTGAATCTCTCCGAAAGGAATATGAAAGTTTCTTACCTTATAAAGACCACTAAGAACATCTGCTAAAGACAGATTATATGTACATGCTCCAAAAGATGCATCCCTGAAAAAAACATAAGAATCTTTAAGCAAAATTGTTGCACATTTATATGAGGCATATGTGTAGGGCTAAATGGTGACAGCTTTACTCCATTTCTGTACCATTAATCAGTTGGGGGAAACTGCTCATTCCTGGACAGGATACTACATGTACAGCTGTAGTTCAGCACAGGGTTATACGTGTACATGTAATATCCCCAGGAGAACAACCCATCCATACATACAACTGAGTAAGGACAGTTAGCACTTAAAAAAGTGAGACAAAGCTTCCAGTGTCTAAGGTAACAAAGCAGCCAAAAAATGACAGGACATTCTCCATCATAGCTGATGGGAAGTCTTTTGAAAAAGTTTTAACTTACCGGTAAACAAAATATAGAATGCTATAAATATAAAGTAACCAAAAATTAACATAATAAACGTGATGAACATACCTAAATGGTAAAAAGGGTGGGTTACAACCAGTTATTAAAAGCCTGTATGACTCTTCAGGAGATCTCTTCAAATATATAATCTACAAAAACAATATTTATATTATTGATCAATATTGATCATTATATTCCCTAAAGAAGTGTACCCAACAATCCTAGGGTGATGTTGTTAGCATAACAACAATCTAAAACTGACAACACAAAAAGGCTAAAAAGTCAAATTTCAAATCTGATGGTCAATTTGAGCCTTGACCATGTTGTAATACACTCTTCTTTTAATCATACAATAAAGGTACATACTCCAACCACTTTTCGACAAGACCTTAACACATTACCCTGTTTAACCCTTTAAGCCCCAGTATCCACATACAAATTCTCCAAACTGATCTCTATACATTTCCTTAAAGAATGAGTTGAGAGAATTTGATAATAGATCAAGGCATTTTCTCTTAGGTGATCAATTTATTAATTCTCATAACCAAATCTCTTGACAATCAATGGACATGGTTAGGAGAAAATTGATGTTGGACACCTTAAGAGAGCAGTCATTAAAATGTTGCTCAAATGGGCATTTAGAATTGGCACTACAGGACTTGTACTCTTTCGAGCTCTTCAAATTCCATGACTTCCCATGACTTTTTCCACGCCCCTTTCATTTTTACCCTGACCTTAGGTTTAGCTATCACTTTCCAAAATTTTCAAAACTTTCCTAGTTTTAGCATATTTTTTACCTTAACAGTTTAACAGAAACAAACTCTAGTATCCACCAAAATGCATTCTGTTTGTGCTATTTACTCCTCCTTATCTTAAAGCTGTACATTATCCATGCTTTGTCATCTGCAGTAACTAATCTACCAAACACAACTTTAAGTTTCCATGACTTTCAGGGACCAAACATTAAATTCCATGACTTTCCAGGCCTTGAAAATGAAATTCTTAAATTCAATGACTTTCCAGGTTTTCCAAGACATGTACAAACCCTGCACTAACTCTGAGTGAGATGAAAATTTAAAAAACTGCTTACCCTCTCTGGCAAGCTGTAAGGCTGAAGTTTATCAGTACAAAGCAGTTGTGCAGGCAACCACCTTTTTCACACATTTACTTTATCTTGGCAAATTTTTGTTTTGCTTGTCCACTGGATTTAGAACATGCTAGCCTGAAGGGTCGGCCCAAACTTTTGTCAAGCCCTGTAACATTCTTTATCTATTATCTGGCACTTTTTATAAGACCTCTCAGCTCTAAGATGCAGCCTTAGGCTAAGTCTCCATCAATGGCTTTCTAGGAGACGGTTGATGATAGAAGTGTTTGAAAGAAGTAACAAAAATCAGCATGTTCATTTGGTCATAGTTAATTGAGTGGAATGGTTATGAAACCCGTCAGACTCCTTTGTTATATGTTTTTGTGGACCTGAAAGTGCACAACGTTCAAAAGAATTCCTATCATTTTGATTGTATTGACCAATAAAAACGTTGCATTAATTTATTCCGTAACAATTTGCCAACAGAAAACAAAGGATTGTGCACTTTCACGGTGCTTTGAACATAAACTGCAGCACTGTTGTTTTTATCATTGATGTTTGCCGCTTTTCATAACCAGTCTCCTCTAATAACTATGATTTGGTGGAGACATAAAAAAATATCATACTCACAGAATATGCCGCTATGAGGTATGCTGCATTAGCTCTTTTTCTACTGTCAAATGATGTGTAATGAACAATCTTCTTCTTTGCAAGTGAGAAGGACTGGAATGGTAAAGAAAGACACAAAAACTCATTTCCATCCAGTCAATAAACTACTTTAAATGACAGTCAAACCTTTCTTAAAATCACCAAAAAAGTGTCCAAGATTTGGTAATCACATTGCACTTTCCGGAGGTCCTTGGTTATGGGATCTTTCAAAAAGTACACTTTACTAACTAGTAAAAGAAGTGGAAAGATTCGTTACCAAAACCTACCAACCCCCTTTAAGTTACATGGTGTATTCCAGCAAATGTTATTTGCCCGTCAGACAACTTGTAATAATATTAAAAATGCACGTCTGAAGGTGTGCCTTACTAGCCTGAGGCTAGTGCAATATCTTCACTTAAAACAAAAGAGAAACACAAAAGACTGTCTGAGTTGGAAAAAATATCCATAACAAAAAAATGGAAGATCAACAGGAAACCTTGCTGAGTTGATTTTCTATCAAACCAAGTCATAGAGATATCTACCATGCAAATCATTCAACATTTTGATGGCTTCATAAACAAACTGTTACAAGCAGACATGCATCAAAGAATGCACACAGAAGCATTATTTTTATACGGGTTCTTTCAGAGCATGTGTCTTGTGAGGTTGGGTGAATATCACAACATCACTGTGCAAGCAATAAGCTTGGATGAACGACCTGCCACGAAATTATTAACTGCTAAACGATCGGATGCTTAAGTTTTCATGTTATACAAATGACCGGGTATTCTAAAACTGCTCCATTAAGCTTAAATTCATAACAACTGCGTAATGACCGGGGATCTATGAAAACTTAATGATTTCAATAATGATCATAACATTCATGAGACCAAACCTCTCTATGGATACAAAGTTTATATACACTTTCTCATAATAAATTTAGGTTTCATTGAATAGAATTAACTGCGGTGCTTAAGAACTAATTCCAGGTACGCGCGAAGATTCTTTAACCGCACGAAAGAATTTAATCAAGCTCACACGCACCTTGCAGAAATTTAAATTCGAACCTAATGGATTTTTACGGTTTTCCTTTGGCGAGCAAAATTTGTGACAGGGTTTTCAATGAAAGGTCAGTTTTAAACTAAGTTATCACCGTTTTACCACCCTTTGCCCTAGAATTCAAAGAAGCACGGGGCAAAATTCCAAAACCACAACTCCATTTTGGTCGCAAGAAGCCATGTTTTTACAAAACCACAACATTTGAGCCAAATTGTGACGGAGCGATAGAATATTTAACAACTTTTAAAGGCTCTTAAAAGTCCTCAGAGAAAATCCTGGGGACCTAACAAGGAAAAGGGCTGTTTTGGCGTCCAATATTTAAGTCATTATACAAATGGGAAGCTTTAATAAGCAAATATAAGCTTACGGGAAATCGTAAACAGTGAAAACACACTCGTCAGATGTTTCCTCTCAATCTTACATATTCAAATCATTCGTTTGTCTAGACATAACTTCCTTTACTGTATCTCTAGATGAAAATGCGCATTTTTTATCAGTTTAAAGGGCAGAAAACGGCACGCAGGGTTTAAAGCATACGGTTTCCATAATCAAATTCCCTCGGCGAGGGCATGTCACTTCAGGAGAACGCCAGTTTATATTAGTAAAGAAGCCCCGAAGGATCGAAAAGATAGATCTTGCAAGTTATATCAAACAAACTGATATGTTATCGCGGTGTTGTTGCTCGAAAAATGAGATACAAAGCACCGAAAACATACCTTAAGTTTCTTGTTCAGCTTACAACAGTAGCGGTACAACATAGCCAGGTTCAAAGGACCAAAGTCAGCGTAGAAACTACAAGAACAGAACAAGAACAAATTGATTAATTAGAACGTGATTCGGCGCTAAATATCGAGGCAAATTAGAAGACACTTACTTTTCATAAACCAGCTCATCGTCCACGCAGAAATAGTGCGTAGATACAGTGCTTCGTGGTTTATTTCGAAGAGTCGCAAAATACAACCGATCTACAACAGGATTCAAGGAACATTTTGTTAGGTAAACACGCTGTATGGTAGTGGTAAACCATATTGGCAACGGATAAAACCCTCCGAAATATACCTTCTATGAACTTGCATGCATTTGTCAGGTCATTTTCGTCACCCATGACTCGTAAAACACGTAAAAAAGCAACAGAAATCTTCGATAAAAACGTCAAAGCGACTCTATCACTTCATTCTCCATGTCTTCCTCGCATTGATAAAGACTGCATTACAATCTTCCACCAATCACAGCGTAGCACAATGCGTTGCTATGGGATATGACCCGTCCATTGCACAATAGGAATATAGTTAGGAAACAATGAAAAAGAATAAACAGCGCGAATTTATAGGTTATTTACAAACTGTATAAAATCAAAACAGATAAATGCTACGTAAAAGAAACGTACGTTTGTGTTTTTACTTTGTAAAAATGTATTGACTGACAAACAGCCTCAGACTACACTACACTTACTAGCTGAGGTCGTGCGCCCATTTTAATTAAAGTCTTTTATTCCGCATTCTTTAAACCATGTGAAAAAGGGGGGAAAAGTGAAAAAAAGAAAGAAAGAAAGAAAGAAAACTACTAGTTTAATTTGTTTTGAATCCTGAACTGACCATATTCAGGGGGGGCCGGCGCAAAACAACTCCCGAGAGGGCGGTTCCCGGCTCCCGGCTCCGCCCATTATGAGTACCTTTTTCAGTTTTTAGGTGTATGAAAAGGGTAGAGACTGAATCTGTCCTTGGGGTCTGCGATGACCTAATATAAAATTTTGTTGACTAACCCCTCCTCCCCCCGGAGGCTTATGTTATTCCCCGGAGACCGCCAATGTGTGAGTGGATTCCAGTAGTAAAATTAAGTTGTCTCAGTCAAGTGTTTCTGGGATAAAGGACTATATCTTTAATAAAAAGTCAAGGAACAAGAAAAGAAAATTGAATATAAGACTTAAGATAATAAGTTTATTGATCCCTGGAGTGACTCTATAATTACAGTTGTAAAAACTGTTCCTGTGACAACCGTCTACCGCACCGCGCAGGAGAAACATACATAGTGTTTTTACCAGGAGCCTATAACTATTACTACTATTATTAGGCTCCTGCTTTTACCCAGTCACTGACTCCAAGAACACGTTCATAGCGCGTGATATCTCTTTAAATTTAAAATCTATAAGAAAATCAATGGTGTTACCGTTCAAATGAAACCTCGATGACAAACCTTTTGCATCTAGGGACTTCAAATAATTTTGAAGCTCTTTTGTTTTTTGTTTGTTTGTTTGTTTGGCTTTTTTTTGTATTTCATGCGATCAGTCAGTGTTCAGGTACGTTACGACGAAAACCTCGTTCCCAAGCGAACCTGGGAACGAGGTTGCGACGGCGAGGGCAACGGCCACGTCAGAAAGTCAATACGTTTAGTTTGGCAAAACAACAACTCTGCACGTGCATCACGCTTTTTTGTACACTTTCTTTGCCGTCCCAACACAACTATGACGTGAAATGAACAAATTTTAAGTTTACTTGAGGACGCGAACGGCCAGGCGATAAATTCTACCATCTCTGTCTGAACTCGGGCGCGGTACACTCTCTTCAGCACTAACATAAATTCTCTTCTTTCAGGAGCTATGGGCTCCTGCTTCTTTTGAGTAACTGGAAGACCTGGGATAACCGTGAAAGGGTTTGAAAGGATGTGGAGTCTATTTTCCCACGACGTTTTCGTGGACAGTGCGAAGAAAGCGTGGGGTACTATTGGGAAGGCCAAGCAGAGAGACTACCTTTTTCTCTTCCCATCGTCCACCGCGAACTTGCTATTTCTATTTTTATTGGAATTTTAATTGCCAGCGGGGGCCTCAGCGGAGGAGATTCAAGAGTCGTCGCTTCTCTTCTCTCTACCCTCTATTTTTTTTTTTTTTTTTTTACTGAAACGGCCCCATTTTTATGGCTAAGACAGATCTTTTCGCAGTTAAAGTGTACCCCGAAAATTTGTCTAAAAATACACTAGCAGCTGGTGAAGAAAATACGCTTCTGGCTTACAACTGCGCCATCCTCTGTACAGTTGTCTATAATTCAGTACTTTGTACTATATTTGAACGGCATTCATTTGAAGTTCTTTCAATAGTCGAGCTTATTGTTTCTTCAGTAACCGTAAGTTCCTCACTGGAGACTTTAGCCATTTCATCAGTTTTAGCAGTGCCAGCCTCCTCATCGTCCTTCTTAGCAAGTGATCCGCCTTTTAAAACATATCTCATCTTCCGAAAAGAACTTCTAACCTTGACAGCTAACAGTTGAGCAGTGTTGGTTTCTCCGGTGATTGTTTGATTGCTAACACCATTGAAGGTATCGTAAGAATCTTTAGTTCCCAGACCCAAGTACCTCTTTGCGCGATCCCTGATCGGCTTGAAACATAAAATGGTGACCCCCGCGTTAACTGCAGCGCTGGCGTTAGCCATGATGACGACGCAACGACCAATCAGATACGAGGTAGGGAACTCCGGGCGACCAATTCCAGCGATTATGAGGTAATAAAACCCTGCGGGACTGACACAAAACCAAAAACTAGCGGTGATATAGCTAGACAAAAGGGCCACTCTCCTGGCCTCGGCTTTCAAGGGATCCGCGTCAGAATCTTCATCTTTTGGGCTTTGTGCTTTAAAAGATTTCTCGATTTGGAGCACACGGTACATTATTATAACGGAGAAAACTGCGATAGCAATGGCAGGAATAATTAACGTGACGCCTAAATAGGCGCGAGCAATTTGTCCCTTGGTCCCTGGCTCGGCTATGCACACTCGTACATAATACTTGTGATTGTCGGACATGTACTCAACTCGTGAATGATACAAGAAGAAAAAGGGAACGTTGATTACAAACGCTAAAAACCACGCCCCTCGGATCATGTACACAACCGTTTTGTCGCTCAAACGGCGGAAGGCGAATGTCAAGGACCAGAAACGTTCGAATATTGTGACGACGAGAATGTAGAAGCTGGTACCCATGGCAACAAAACGGACGTATTTGGAAACAGCGCAGTACTGATCGGACCGTCGAAATTCCAGGCGGTAGATCTCCAGTGCATCGAATGGGATTGCAATAAAACAAGTCAAGAGGTCTGAGAATACCAAGTGACGCAAGAAATAGTATGTCCTCAGCTGGGATCGTAGCATACGTTGACAGAGCGGGTTTTTGCTTACTTTGCGAGCATGCTTTTCTTGCTTCCATATGATCAGAAGAGCGAGAAAGTTAAGGCCCAGCGCCAAAGGTTCGATAATGATGTAAGGTATCGCGAGACTCACTTTTTGACCAGTACTCAGTATGTCAATCAGTTCCTCTCTAGTTGCGTTGCTATGGTCACTAGCGGAAAGAGGCGTTGAATTTGCCATAACGCCAAGGCTTGGTCTCTAATGTAAAAAAAAAAAACAGGAAACAAAATTTGACGATGCCACTCACCACCGCACAAAGGTTTTAACTGGTGATTAGTAGCAAATAACGGGATCTGAGAGGACCATCCTAATCCTATTTTATTTGAAACATTCAAATTGTGGTTTTTGTGCTTTAAACAGAACAAGAAAGGATAAGGGAAGGAGGTTTTTCGCGACCTCCCTTATAATTATTCCTTGTACCACACGGCTATTGATAGTAGGCGAAATTAAGAATTACGGACCGGGAAGTTTTGTCGCAAAATGATTTTGAACACTGGGGAAAAAAAACTTACGCTTCGACAAACTGACAAGGCAATGAAACAATATGTTTTAGCTCAGTCTCATACCTAGAAAACCGTTCTCGTTGATTTGAAAAAAACTATTTGCTGCACAGGTGTTGCTTTTCAGCATTTTTAGTCACTTAAACTTTTATTTGAAAATACAAATAAACGCCAAATAATTCCTATATATATGCTGACCCTTAAATTGCTGACCCTTGACGAACAAGCAATTTCGCTTCTGTCAGGTAATAAAGAACTGAACTGCCGATTCTATAGGGAAATACAATGCTTCGAAAAATTTCCTCGAAAATTGCCGGACATTTCAAAGCTACAATACGTTAAACTGAATTTACTTGAACTGTGATAAGCTCCGAAAAATTAATATTATGTGGTCATCCGTGAAGAAACTAAATTTAAAAAGTTATCGCTTTTTTTCGAGTGCCCCTTGGCCAGAAAAGAAGGCGAATCAATGTATGAATACTTTAATTTGAGGAAAGGAAATTTCAAAAATAAATATAGCCGAGTAATTTAAAATAAACGAGAGGATAAGAGAAAAACAACAACTGATGATAGGAAATGGTTTTGAAATTAGAAGCAACCACCGACCATCTATTTTTTTGAAAAAGGATCCAATTTTTTTTGCACAGGGATACACATTGTAAAGCAAAATTCCTTACCTGAAACGGTTCCTTATCTTGCTATCTGCAAAAAACGGGCTGTAGAAAGGCAGTAAGTGCAACAGGTGGGGGAAAAGCGAATCGAATCACGGAAAAGAATTTTAAATTTGTGCAGGAAAATAGCCCATGAAATCAGTAAGAAATCCCCACGAAAACTATGAAGTTGATTGGTCCAAGGTCCGTGACATCTCTTTGATATTCCGCCTGGCTACCTGGCAACGAAATGAGCAACAAACAAAGCGGGCCTTCATAGAAAACTAACAATAATGAACGAATAAAACTAGGCTAATTTCATTTGGATGAAAGCTTCTACATCTGTGTTGTAGTTAATTTTTTATCTCAGGTAATTTCTATTTTTCCTTTGTTTCAACTTTATTAGCATACATTACCATACCCAACAACAAAAGAAAAACAAAAAATACCTGAGATAAAAAGTTAGCTACAACATCTAGAGAGAATTATTTTGCTCCTCGAATACCTTCGGAATCTCTTTGATTTTCCGCCTTGCTACTTGGCAACGAAACAAACAAGCAAAAGAAGACAAAGAGGGTTTTGCTAAAAATTAGTAATTTTACGTAGACAAGCGGGCTAAACTAATTTGAAAGGGTATAAATTAGGGTTTTGATTAGACCTGAAAAGCCTGTTGCAATGATATTCATTTGTTTTGCTGCTTAGCAACTTGCCTGAGAATAGAACTGAAAAGCAATTAAAAGGCAGAATGATATACCAAATCTGTGAAATACCGCAAATAACCTAATAATAATAATAATAATAATAATAATAATAATAATAATAATAATAACGTCTTTATTAAAAAGCATCCGATAAAATTACATATCTGATGTTACAGTGAAAATATATATCGATAGAAAAAATTACAATGACAAGATGAATAAAAAAGATTAAATTGATTAAAAATACGTATGGGGTATTTACACAGCTAGATTATATTTAAAAATTAATCTATTAAAAAAGCTATCTTTGAAACGTTCAGTGTTAATGCTGGGCCTGACAACGGATATCCTTCGAAGGTTTACAATACAGTCTTTGTAGTAAACGCCCGGGGCGTCTATTTAATTTTAGGGGTCCAAACAGGGGCGTTTAATAGGTAGGAGGCGTTTATTCTCATAACTGTAACAAGCACGGCAAAACTAATGTACTTTCGGCAAAAATATCAAGAGAATTTAAAAACAGCGGAATATCTACTCCAACTAATACGTTTAGGCCGTCTGGTGATCCATATCTCCCTTTTGCCGCCGCCAGGTTCGCCAATGGGATAAGCGCCGGTCTGCAGAGCGGGAGGTCGCGGGTTCAAACCCCGGCCGGACTCAGAGTCTTTAAATAACTGAGGAGAAAGTGCTGCCTTTGTAATAACATCTACAAACGGTTAGACCCTCTAGTCTTCTCGGATAAGGACGATAAACCGTAGGCCCCGTCTCACAAACCCTTGCACATGTAATAAATCTGCGGGACGTTAAAGAACCCACACACTCTTCGTAAAGAGTAGGGCACGTAGTGCCTGGTGTAGTGGTCTATCTCACTTTCACACTCATATATGGGGGCATCATTACTCATTCCTACATTACTTGTAAACTGCAGCTTAAACAGTCTGGCAAAGTCCCCCAACCAGTGTTGTAAATTGTCCCTGAAAAGGCCTGAGGGGAGTGGATAATAAGATATTTACAATTTACAATTTCAATTCAGAATCCTCGCTCAGGGTTATTATGTTGCCATCGTTAGTCTATCCTTACTTTGATCTTGATTTTGAACAAGATGAAATACGCAAAGCGGCATTGTTAATCAAGCAAGAAACTGAATGATTGAATAATTTTGTTCCTTTTTGCTGATCCTTAGTATTTTGGACTAATTCTCATAGGAGGCGTCTATCAGACAGGGTGCGTTTATTAAAGAAGTGCGTAGGGGGCAAAATACGCTCTGTGCGTGGAAAGAAATTAGGTTGTCACAACCCTTTTGATACGCCTGACAGGCTGGGTATTGCGGCTCTAGAATACGATGAAGAAAGGTAGAGGAATTGTCATGCAAACTTGTCCAATCATCAGGAGGGTGATAGATGGCGGCAGTACAAGGATATAATGCAATAATTGATAGCTACAACCCTAAGGTAGCCTTCTCAGGTTTCTCAGTAGCCTGCGTAGGAAGCGTTTCCAGTCGAGTTATAGCGCGAAAGTTCCCCTCCCCCTCCCCCTCCAATCCTTTTTTTTGCTCTTGTCCCAATTTTCTCGACGAACTCGCGCGGAAACGCTTGCTACGCAGCAGGGCGGATAAAGGTTGGGCGGTGAAACGAGCGCGTCCGAGCAAAAAGGTGTGATGCAGTGGACTGGGACTCTGCTTAGAAATGTCGCTTGTTTTCGACTTCTTGCGATGTGGTTTGTCCCGGTTTGTCCATTAGACACTGCCGCTGTCACTTAATTATGGCGTCTTGATTTGTTTTCTTGCACTTCTTCCTCGTTCCTTTGTGCTGGTACGCTGTCTCCGAGAGGCAAATGTTGCTACTTTTTGCGGGAGGTTTAGTTGGAGTAGACAAACATCTCTTTCAAAGGGTTTCTCTTATTACTTTCATGACCCTACCACTGAATTATATTTTCGTTCTACTACTAGCCAATGTCGATGTTATTCCAAAACAACAACAACTAAGTACTGTCTAAAACACGAAGGAAAATCTCATCCATGTCATCCATGACAAAACTAAAAGACAGCAGATCGTGTTTCATAACTAGATGACGTGTATTTTATAAATGCGTGCAGCTCGTGCAAGGTGAAATTATGCTAATTTCAATCACCATCATCCTTCTTTTTGATTTTGAAAAAAACATCTCATACGTCTTTCTGTTTCTTCGAAACTTCAAATTTAGTTTTCCGTCAGTTTTTACTGTTTACCTTGTTTTGTTTTAGAGTGAAGAACGGAGAAAAAACCTTACAACTAACCTCAATAAATTTTGTTTACATGCGGTTGCCGGATTTGCGACGCATTGCGCGAATCGCCATGGCGCGTTGCACCCGAGAAGCAAAGTTTGAAGCAGTACAACGCCACTATATCAAAATATATCAATCTAATTTTTTGTTATGTTATATAAAATTTATCCCCCTTTAACATATGTAAAAATTGAGGTTAAGAAATGTTAAGCTTTTGCAAACGAAACGCCGAAAGACGATTAGGTGATATTTAGTGGAAGGAGGAGGTATTCAACACTTTCAAATTAAACTCAAATTTTGGCATTATACGACCAGCAAGTTAGACTTATAGGCATACAGTTATAAACATATGAAACTGTTTATTGCTATTGTTATGAAACGAATTTATCTATTTAACATTGTAGCCTGAAATTACAGAAAGAAAATAGGATTTCCGGTTTGCAAAAAGGAAAATTTCGCCGGCCTTCAAGCGCACCGGAAGCGCGGAAAGAGCGCTTGTGCCAGTCCTACTCCGCATCACACATTAAATGAAGAGCGCAGCGCTCGTTTCACCGCCCAACATTTATCCGCCCTGCTACGCAGGCTAGGTTCACAGTAGATATCAGTTTCTCAGGGATATAAAGGCCAAAAAAACGGCCAGAACGGCGAAATATCGCGTCTCGTGCGTAAGAAGACATGACGCAACGGTTTTCAAACATTTTACTAAGCTTGTTCTACTATCTGCAAAAAAAAAAAAACATACCCTCGTGGGCTGTGACTTTATTGCATATCACGTTGTGGGTAGCAATATGGAAATTGAACAGAGCGATCGTCAATTTTTGTAGTATAATGAAATGACTAAAAATGACAGGGTATAAAGCAGAGAGGGTGTCTTAATCTCGAAAAGACAAAGTCAGTTTTAACTAAGTACTGGCCATACCAGCATTCTTCCAAAGGTAGAAGAGAAACTCGACGACCTTAATATGGAGCTTCAGGTCCAGTAAGTCTTTGCCCTCTGTAAGGTTCGCCGGGGGACATAAAAGCACTGGCCCGAAACACACCGACAAATTGTGCGCGTCCATTTTGTTGGTGTCCTTCTCAGCGATCACGTGCATAAAATGGTTTAACAAATACACCAGGGTTTCTCGGTTGTTCTGCGGTAACTGGACGAGAAATTTTGAAAGAAGACGCTTCTGGGAAGCCTGGTCCTGGTCTTGAACATGATCCTGCGCTGCTCGGATCAGAAGTTTGGACAGAGATTCGGTTATCAGGGGCTCGGGAAGTTCCCGGAGATAATCCTTAAGAATTCCCGCGATGATATTTATATCGGGGTAATTCTCCTCTGACAAATCAACAGTAGTGCTGTCCTCGTCGAACTGCGCATGTAACTGCTTTTTACGTCGAGCGTTACCAGAAATCCGGTACAGACCCTGGGCCGACAGGCCCCGTTTTTCGATCTCCTCCACACATTTGCGCACGACTAACGGGACGCTAGCGTTCTCGTTTCTCGAAGTCACATTGAGCTGGAAACCGAAAACGCCCGATTTTCTGTCGGACGGAGCTCGTTTGAGCAGTGTCTTCATCTCAATAAACCCCATCTCGATGTGAATTGCGCCTTGTGGATTCATTCGGAACAAAACCTTGTGTTGCTTTCCAACGCGCACAAAGGGCGAAAGATTGAAGGACACCTTACCCACGGGTTTATCATATTCGTGGCTGGAAGTGAAACAAGAAAGGCACACTTCGCGGCCATGTTGGATTTCCACTTCGAACATCTCATCCCACATCAGGATTTTCGATGCCTTTTTAGAACTCGTGAAAGCTTTTCGCTCAAAATCCACCTCGACAGCACAAAACACTTTTTTCTTTTTCTCTAACAGCTTCTTGTCTGCAAATTGAAGATTCGTCGCTTTGATGATGTGTAGCGAGACCATTCCGGAGACAGCATGTGAAGATAACAAATTGTGTCCACTATAATCATCTGGAAATATCAAGAAGCCATCTTCAGCCTCGCTTCTAAGCAAATCGCTGTCAGTCATGTCCTTATCGGCAAGCTGATTGGTTAAGCTCTTGTCACTGATCGAAGCAAAGCTAGCGCGCCTTATGCTAAGAGGTGAAAACCTTGAGTTTGTAGCAAGCGAGAGCTTTCCATTTGGCTTGGTTTGTTCCTCTTGAACTGCTACTAACAAGTTCGGCTGTGACGAGCGACTAGCAAGTCTCCGGGGAAGGCTTGGTGGCTGTAATCCGCCGGAGGAACGCGATTGAAGCAGCACCGAATTTTTCTGCTGATCAAACATTTTTTCGTGCAGGGTCTCACCTTTAAGGACGGACTGTTGAGCCGAAGAAGGGATTTTATAAGATTCAGTCCTCTCTCCATGCCTATCTTTGCTCTTTTCCGTCAAATCATTTGTGTCTGAGTGATTCCTAAAGGCCAAAGCATTGAAAATTTGGCTTAGCGACAATCCGGAATCCCTCCGCGAAGGTGACAGCGTCGGTGATTTATCTTCCGGTGATTCACTATCCGACAGTCCACTCCCACCTTTTCGACTGGACTTTCTACTGTCTTGTTTTTCTGAAGATAATTGAACTTTCTGTTCTGTCACGCTTGGTGACTCTTTGTGGGCAGCCACCGGAGACGGGGGTGGTGTAGGGAGCATTCTTCGGCTCCTCGGTTCAACTGGTACAGTCAAGAGCGGATTAGCAGCTGTGGGAGAAGACGAAGCAGAACTCTCATTGCCACTCTCACCAACTGAGCGTTCGCTCCCGGACCGACTCGACCTACCACCGTCCGAAGGCACAGATGGAAGTCTTCGTCGCATCTTCGGGCTCCCTCCTGGGGAGCCCGGAAGACTTCGTGAATTCATTATCGCCGAAATGACGTTAACGGAATCGTCTTCAGAGATGCTGTCTTTTTCGGCATTAATTTTTTGACTGGAAGGATTTGCAGAGTTGTAATCGTCGGGATCGTCGAAGATAAGGTTGACCGTTGTGACAGGAGTTAAAGTGCTGGATCTCCGGGCCGCGGTCGGCGGAGTTCTCTTCGACAAAATTATGCTATCGGCTGATGGCTTTCTCGTAGGAATCCCAGGATTTCGTGGCAGTCGTCCTGTCTGTCTCGTCTGAGAGCTCTTAACACTTCGCACCTCTTCCCCCGACTTAGATAACCGGCTTTGATCCAACGGAAAACTTCCAGAGTGTTCTAAACTTTGTTTAGCGTGCTGGAATCGAGTATTCTGCGCTCGAATCGCGTTAATAAGGTCCTCGATAGTCGATGATCCCTCCGAACGCACCGATGATCTTGAAAAGTCCCGAAACTCATTTGCATTTTTATCGACATTAAAAGCTTCCGTCTCTATTTGCATAGTTTGTTTGCTATGGTTGCTCGCCTCGCTGTAGTCACTCGCGCGGGAAACCTTATTTTTAGGCCTATACTCCCGCGATGATCCTTTTTCCGTTTTCCTATTGTTTGTAGTTATATAGCCATAAGATTCCCCCACCGATGAGCTTCGCTTGAAAACAGAGGCGTTCGTTTTGATCGTCAAAATTAATTTTCGAGGGATTTGAATAAGTCGCACTACATCATCCAGAGAAAAACCTTCAACATCGACATGATTTACCGCAACAATTTCATCTCCAACTTTGAGAAGTCCGTTCGCTTCGACTACACTCCCTTTAGCAATACGTGAAACAAATATCCCATACTTTATGAGTAACCCATCGCCTTGACGAATAAAAAAACCAAGGGGTAATGTAGAATGTTTCACAATCGGCACATTTCGAATAATATATCGACCTGTTTCGTCCAAGTGATCTCCTTGTTTAGCGTCAAGGGGACGACCATCGTTGAATTTTTTTGACCTTAAGCCTTTTTTCTCTACGTCATTTGGCACCGTTGTTGCCAACTCGCTCCTTTTTGTTATAGTACCAACATCTTCTTTGTCAATCTCTTGTACCTTTGCCACAACGTCAGACGTTAAGCTCTTCCAAGCGACCTTTTGTGCTCTTGTATCGTCTATTTCGCTGGTGTTGTAACCGTTATGCGCCGTTTTCCTAGCCATGGAGCCCTCGTCGCGAAAACTGAACTCGATCTCGTTCAATTCGCTCACAACTGTTGACATTGCAAAACCTGTTCATAAAATTCTTTATAAAACTGTCGATGTATCTCTCATATCCACAATGATGTACAGCAATATGTCAACTTCACCTTCAGGTCATGTTTGCCTAATTGGATAAATCGTGTAGCAGTAAATTTTTCCGCATCGCAAGATGTCGGCATCCTGGCGTCCGTGGCGTACCACAATCGCGATGTTCATCTGAACAACGAGCTGGCTTCAAAGTGTACTCAAGAACTTCCAATATTCCTTTGTGAAACGCTAATTTCCACTTAAAAAGTCCAAAGGGATTACAGTTTCACACCTCGTGTATATACTTAACCACTGAAAACGTCCCTGCACTACGTTTGCATTGTGAAAGCATAATTACGAAAATTTGCATTCTGACGCGAAACCTTTTCCTATCCACGAGCAAATTTACTAGCCACGACCAGTCGCCCATAGAGAGAAATATTTCTAATTTGCAGCTAAAGATTATTTGTTTATGTCTCGAACCGTCTAGTACGAAAATATAGCACCAAATATTATCCACCGAACGTAGATTGCCTAATGAGGCGATCAGTTCAAACAAACGCAATTGCAGACGAGACCCCTCTCAAAACAATAGATTCTAAATAAAACGGGGGCAGAAAAGCACGCAAAACTATCTTGGGGGTACTTTCAATGTTTGAGAACTTTATTTGCAACATTAGGGAGAGACTTTGAAACAAATAAACATATAATGTTAACACTGCAATATAAGCAAACGAGAGAATATGGAATTAAGAATTTATTTGAACTTTCACCTATTTTAAAAGGATCTAAACTTAAAAATAAAGCAATGTTTAAATTTAATTGCCTTTGTTGTGTTTACAAAGTAAATGAAAAAATATAGTCCCAACACTAAACAATTTTATTTTAACCACATGAAAAGCAGATATTCCTTACATAAAAGAAATAATGTCGGGATTATTAAGTTGATGTACGTACGAGATAATGTTTATAAAATTTAATTTTGCAATCAAAGACGCTTTTTTGTTACCAAACAAAAAATAATTTCATATATTACAAATGCGAATGAAATGTTTTTCATCATTGACCTTAGCTTTGCACTAAAATAAAGAAAACCAGTGAAATAATTTCGGTGATTAACTTTGCGACACTATAATCGCATTTCGTGAATCCTTTCAAGATTTTTTTTTTTCATATTGAGTTACTGACTTAAACAGCCTGCGCGACAAAATGGCTATATCAAACAGGAAATAATGAAGCGGGAGACTTTAACAGAGAAATATAAATAGCGTCGATTATATAAGACGAGAATTGGGAACTCTATAATGTGAATTGAAATAAACTAACAAATATAACCGACATAAAATAATTTCACTTGGAAATTAATTTTCTTTAGTACAAAAAGAGAAGAAAAAAATAAAGAAGAAATTTCCAGTGAGTGATACCCACAACCGACAGCTGTACTTGTTAACTATGAAAATGGAAACAGTAAATACAAGAGTTTTCAAATTAAGTCCTTTTGACGATGTACTGCGAGAAACAAATATCACTGATATTGTTACCTATTACCTGGTGATATTTTAAACCCTGTAGCTATAGAGATAACTTACAACAAGAAATTTACATTTAGTTGACGTTTGTCGTGTAGCTGGAAAGAAAAATTTAGGAATAAAAATTGTAAAGTTCTTCAGTTCTAGAGATGAAAAAAATCTTATTAAATATGTACAATAAACGACCTGCTTGGTTAAAAGGCATGCATATCATAGTTTCTTTACAGAAAGTAACTTGGTTGTTTTTCCCAAACAATGAGACTAATTTTAGTTTTTTCTCCCTCTAGTTTTTTGAGAAATCTGAATATTAAAAATTTGGAGACAACAATTCTTGTGGCCAAATTATTGATATCGACTTGCAGACCTAAAATTAGTTCAAGTCAGACAGTTAGTCTCACTTTTACGATGATTCCTTCACAAGGGTTTTTTTCTTCAGATAACTAAACAGCATATTTTGAATCCGAAATTACGCACGCAAGAAAAGAGAAAATAAATCTACATTCTTTTATCGTTGTTTTAAAACGAATGATCCTGTTAGCGTCTCAGGTGACAGCGTAGGTTCAAAAAGCCACAAATCCGATACAATTAATGTTCAAGAACTCTATGAAATCTTTGCTTGTTACAAACAGAGACCGATGTAGCTAATGCCAATGACCTAATAATTCGCGATGTAAAGGTTAAATAACTAGAGTAAAATGGCATCGCGGTATTCATGTTATGTGGATAATGTTCAAAGCCGGATAAGTCACAATCCGACGTTTAAGGGAACAATGACTTGGTTATTGTTGAATACAATGAGACCCCGATATAACAAACTCCTAGTGACTGCGTTTGACGTGGAAGAACGCATTCCTAATAGCAATTGGAGTGAGATTGTATCGGACAATCGGTGGAGTTTGACTGAACGGATATGATCTTTATAATTGGCCCGGACATCATAATCAACTTGCCAAAGAGGGGAGGGAGAGAGGAGGTCTGCTGGGATCGAGATCGATCGAATTTCTTCCGTGAACTACTTTATTACCAGTACAAACACTTCAGTATAAGGAATTAAAATACTTCGTTCCAGTTATAATAAAAATGTGAAAAGACAGCAACATAGCATTGTTCCCGTCCCTAGTCTGTTATAGGGACTTTTTTATATCGGAGTTTCAACGTAGCAGTTAACGTCTGGCACGAGGGAGATTTATACACCAAATGATACCTCTTGTGTCAGTTACCCCAACAAAAAAATTACAAGCTTTATCAACTAAGCTGACAAGTAACGTAAATTGTCGACCGTTCTGGAAGACATTTAATAGCTGGCCTTTCGACAGCTAAACCTACCCTTCTAGTTCCCAGCGAATCCGATATGGGATCGCGCGAGAAAGGTAAACTTATGAATTCCTAGCCTTAGGCCGCCAATTTGCTTTAACGACTCAGCTGAGAAAAGTCAAATTTCTGCAATTCGTTTCGTTGCAGACGGCACCACACCACTCTAAAAACTAACCGTTTTAACCATTCACAGAATGAAAACATTTTGAAACAAAAGAAAAAGAAACTTTAGATTTCTCTTAATCCATGACTAGACTGAGTAAATTGGCTTCGGAAGCAGTGACCATTAAAAGCTATTAAACAGTACTTTCCTGTGGAAATACTTTACTACGCCGACATGCGCTGGGGTCCAACTTCTTGGGGTCTGAGAGGAAAGGAACCATTTACGGTATCTGGCGATGGTCCTTATTTCCAGAGGCTCAGGATATGAATGGACTTAGTGGACCTCTGTGTACATTTCTCGTGGCTTGGTTCCTCTGCGCGGACGTGGCCTTGGGACTGTGGCGCCATGTTTGGGCGATTTCCTCAGCGCATGATATTTCCACGCTTCGGAAATTTGTTTAATCTAGAACGAAAATAAAGACTGGTGTGAACAGATGGTATGAATAGATTTAAAACTGCAAGAAAGAGAACTTCCTCTTGAGCAGGTATCAAATTGACAGTAAGCCGCGCGGCATTTTCCTGAGGCATATGCGTTAATTCAGTTTATTGAGTAATTATTCAAGCCTTCTAGCTGAAACATTCGTGAACCCGTTATTCCACTTAAAATTTCGTAAGGAACGCGCACGAACGAGCGGGGAAGCCGGAGTCGCGAAAAAAGTCTCACTACCGGGTATTACGTTTTCTTCATTCCCCTCGCGGCGTCACCGCTCGATTCTCGCGCGTGCGCTTTCCGATAAAACTGCGGTGCCACAAACGCTACGCAGGCTAGATTCAGGACTCTAGACTATAGACCTGCACTAACCGGAATCATTTTGTCTTTCTCGTTTTCTTGTTCAACTTGCTTCAGTTCTTCTGGTGTTAGTAATGACAGTCTGACATGTTTGATCACATTCTGAGCAACCTCGGCTACTGACTTACCAAGAACAACCTGTAATAAGAAACACAAAAAAAGAAACGGACCTTACTGAGTGTACCTGTGGCCGTATACAGCTATTTCGAGAAAGGTTGTCGGAAAAAGTTCACGCGACAATCCTGAAAGGTATTTTAGGTGGTTTTGAGTTCACTGTTCTTCAAAAGAATTTGAAAGAATGGCACGAAAGGGCCGGACGAATGTTTGCAAGAGCTAAAGGAAAGCAACAAAAGTAGTTTCGACAACTACAGTGTCAGGAGCAGTGCTATTGATCATATCCAATATTACCTTTCGGGATTGTCGCGTGCACATTTTTTCCGACAGCCTTTCTCGAAATAGCTGAACACGAGTAGATTGCTGTCTCTTTATACCTCTGGAGAAATAGCTAGGCTACCGGGTATCACATCTGGGAAATCATGGTTGCCACCTTTCACACACACATCACAATACGTCCACCTCCCCGTACACACACATAGGCAGAAAAGATGTCTAAAGGGTCTGTGTCACGGCTGGCTAGTTCATTTTGTTTTAAACAATACCAGTAACGCATCCTTATGCGCTGAACGGCCTTGAAACTTGAGAAATCAAAAAATTACTTGCGGATGAAAAATAACAGCTTGGTGAGCCATTATACCAAACGTCACAAGCAACAAAAATGAACTTTGAAAACCTTTTAGGCGAACAAGTCTTCAAAAAGCACAATTGCAATCTGTTTTAGTCTTCTTCAAGTTTTTCCATTCGTGCCTCTTTTTGTATTTGCTGTGTTATTTATTCATTATTTTAATATCTTGAGCAATATTTTTTTTTAATTGGTGGCAGTTCTCACCGTCTGAATTTTGGTAAATTTCGTAGACTACGAGCAGTCTCTGTTTTTTCTTGGTCCGTCGATCAAAACGCCCGAGACACGCAAATGACCACGCGCGTGACTGAAGGCAGGCGCCATCGTTTCTCGCGTCTCGCGGATTCGCCGCTCAACGCTCGCGCGCGCGTGTACTTCCCTTACTAAATCTGAATAAAAAGACAGACTGCTCGCAGTCTATAAATTTCGTGACACAGCTCCTTTAACCTAATCAGAATAAAAGTTTACTTGAGGAGTGAAAATTTGATGGAAGATCGAAGTCGTATGCCTAAAGCTAGTTAATAATATAATAGGGGGCTTAAGCATCGATGACGGCGACGGCGACAAGAACGGCAAAAAAGCAATAGGTTTAGATCAACGAAACAACAACTTTGCACGTGCATCACGATTTTTGGTACACTTCTCTGCCATCATTGCACGACTACGACGTGAAAGTGGCTAATTTTACGTTTTTTCGAGGATGTGAACACAAGAAAACGACTTTCTTTAAAATTTTCTTGATCTTCGATACAGTTATTTTAGAATTCAACGCCAGAAAAATTTGCCAACGTTTGAGTGAACGAAATGGAATAACCGAGTGATGTTAAGTGATGTTTTTGTAGCCGTCACTGTCGTTGTTGCTTCAGCTCCCTAATCAGGGGCACCCAACGAGAATATAGTTCAAAACCACTTAGACATAGCATTGTTAAACGTTTTAGTATTTAAACAGTAGATGTAGGCATATTTTTATCCGCTAAAACTTTTTCATCTGTTCGGATTTCCTAGCTGAAAGTCTAGTGATCTGAAAATTATAGGGGTCAAAACTTATCTTTTCGAAAATTTCAGCCGGCTCCCGAAAATTCTAGGTGACCTTTTTAGGGTAAAAATCCGTTAAAAATGGGCAATTATACCATTTTGGGAAGGTTCGAAAATACAGGGAGAGGCAGGCAAGCAAGAAATCTAACAACAAATGTTCCGAAAATTCTAGATCTCAAATCGTCTTCCGAACAGGTATTTTCCAAAAATTGTCGTTGGGTGCCACTGCCTAAAATGTTTGTGCCTTACAGAATTGACTGTGGCCCATTCCCTCACGGCTGCAAGAACCTCCAACTCGTCCATCATCAGTTTATCACTTTGGAGTAGTTGTGCCAAAGCCTCCTCGGACAACTCGTGAAAACCTTTTGTTCTGAAAACACTTTCGGTGTTTTCTTCAATGAATTCTAAACAGCGTTCTCTTAACTCTTCCTGTCCATAAGTAACGGCGATCTACACAAAAAGTAGAATATGTGCATGAATGTTTTGGTAAAGCTGTCTCTGGCAAAACATCTTGGCTCAATAAATAAAACACACCACACAAAACGCATGCATGAACAAACATGTAAAACATGTATACATACATACACTGTTTAGAGGTGGCCATTATGACTCCTGATGGGGGATCATGACTGACACTATCCCCATATTAAAATCTCTCCTTACAGAGAACCCACCTAGCCCAGGAAAGGATCAGGCCACACCACCAGGGTCTATGTCCCCTACTCTTTTCGAAGAGTGATGTGGGTTCTTTTACGTCCCAAAAGAACCAGATAAGTGAAAGAGCTGTGAGACGGGACCTACTGCTTTTCGTTCTTATCCAAGAATACTAGAGGCAGCACTTTCCTCTCAGTTATTTAAAGACCCTGAGTGTTGGTCTGGCCAGGGTTTGAACCCAAGACCTCCCGCTCAGCAGACCGGCACTTTCCTAACTGAGCTAACAAGGCATCTATATACATGCAAATGTGATACATGTAATATTTTCTAATCATGTGATTAATCCATGTTGTTAGTCAATTTTACCCTTCAACCCTCAAAGTTAAAGTTTTTGCTTGGTCACCATTTGGCAACCAACTCTTTTGGTTTAGGGAGACCTTTTTACAAATCAAGTCGCCAACTCCAAAATTTTAGGTGCCATGGCGACCAAAATGGTCCCAACTTGGAGGGTTGTCCTTAGCTCAAATAACGCTTAGCCTGCACTTAGGGTTAGCGCAGGCCAAAGCCCAGGATGGGGTTGAGTGTCGACATATGAAGGCCTTATGTCCAGGTTAGGATGAAGAGGTTGAGTGAGTGAGTGTCAAATATTATTATATTGTTGGTTGTTTAGGGGTATGATAATGCATGATAATGTTTGAAGCGAGGGGAGTAATATTTGAACCAACTATAAAACATATGCATTTACAAACCTGCATAGCTTCAGAGGCTGTCTCTATTGCCAGTGTTTCACCAATGAACTGCTCACAAATCTACCAAAAAAAACAAAGAAAAAGTCAGCCATTCAAAGACAAGCACATATGCACACTAAATCCATCATAGTAGTGTGGTTTTGTTTTGTCACACCTCCAGGGCTTGAACTACAGAATAAGGGTCCAACTTCCAAGACATCAACATGGTCATACCAGAAGATTAATGACTTTGTAACTTATACATTTCAGTGAATGTACGTAAATGGTTAATAATTAACCATTTACATACAATTATTGTATGTGACAATGACCTTCCCCAACAATTCAGTTATTGCTGCAAGTGGGTGAAGTAAACAGAATATCTATCTATCTAACTAAACTTGACTTCCAGTGCTTTCCTGGGAACACTTAGCTTCTTGCTTGTCTTAATAATGATTTTGTTAGAGGATGTGAGAGAGTTTTAAAAGTTACTCGCCCCAGACCTCCAGACGGCACTCTTTTCGAGCCCTGAGCACTCATTACTCCATCGTTCCCTTGGCCACTTTGAGGCCTAATAAACTCAGTCCGCTCACTTTATAGCTATTCTGCTGTAAAACTCATGAGGTAGTCTTGTGGCAAGTTTAACATGTAAATTAGCTGACGAATATGAAAGAAATCACAGCAAATCACCTTTTGAAGTTGCTCCAGATTGTATTCCATGGCACACCCCATTATATCCATTACCTACAAGAAAATTACATTATTATCAGGCAAGTTTATACTTTAATAGAGTGAAGGTACATGAAAAATATAGGGTACAACAACCCCCCAAGTAGCAACCATTTTGGTCACCATGGCGCCTAAAATTCTGGAGCTGGCGACTTGATTTGTAAAAAGGTCCCCCTAAACCAAAAGAGTTGGTTGCCAAATGGCGACGGGCGTCTGGAAAAACCGGAAACCGGAATCCGGAATAGGAACGGGAATGGGAACATGAACCGGAACCGGAACCGGAAACAGCAACGGAACAGAAACAGCAATGTGAAGGGGAACCGATACAAGAACAGGGATATCATTTACGTTAAATTATTTTAATTCGAATTCAATTTATACAAAAAATAAGAACACTACTCTGGTATCATGCTCCCCCCCGAATCTCTTTATAATACGGCAGCGAGGAGGTAGAAAAAGCCGCAAGTTAAATAAGTAAAGCAACAGCTTTGCAAGTGCATCGTATCGCGCTTTCTGTCAAATTCTTCACCGCGTATGCACAACTATGATGTAAATGATCAAATCTTAAGTTCTCTTAAGAACATGAACGGCAGGCAATAAATTTTATTGTGTCTTTCTGAGCTCGGCGCGGTCTCCAGCTTCATTTCCCAACCTTTAAAAGACTGGGCAATTTGGAATTAATGAGAAATAGTTTGAATTAAGACCCGAATTCAGTTTCTCAGTGGCGTTTTCGCTGGCGTTGCCGTCGTCAGATCTTAAGGTTCCTTTTGTCTCTCACAGGAAGGTGGTTATCACATGTTAATATTATTTGTCAGACCATGTGTATACGAGACACCCATCGGAGACGTTTATTGGGCTGCCATACACCTCAGGTTTGCTCCATAGATATATTGTACGGTGCTAAATTGGGAAGTTAACCAGAGATAGATAGTCCACAGCTTAAAAAGGGTATTAACATGTACTTCCTCCCCCTCCCCCCCCCCCCCAAAACCCATCTCAGCGGCCAGTGCTTCATCTACCTCAACCGCGTGCAATAGGGACCTTAATAAGCAAGCAGAACGTTGACGTCCAGGACATTAAAAATGGAAACTGGAAGTGGATGTTTTCTGTCTTTAGGTGCTCTGACTCAACAAATTCGCACACTGGAAGGTAAGAGGAAGAATTCAGATTCGTTGTGTGAGACAGAAGCGTTCCATCAAGCGACGGTCAGCGTTCTCGTTGCTTAAGTTCAATATTATGTTTGACACGAAAACACAATGTGTCATAGGCTAAAGATAAAGAAAGGTTAATTAGATTAACATTTCAAGGGTGTTTTCTTGTTTCTTTAATTATTTCTCTGGCTTTTTATTTATATCACGATTATATCTTTTTCTTTTCATATTCTATACACTGTTTATATTTCCGTTCCTATTCCGGTTCCTATTCTATTTTTCCCTTATTTTTCGTATATAATCTGAACAGGAATTAAATCCAGATTAACTTAAATTAAGGTAAATGTTGTCCCTGCTTTTATATAGGTTTCTCTTCCCATTCCGGTTCCTATTCCGGTTCCGGTTCCTGTTCCTGTTCCTATTCCCGTTCCTATTCCGGATTTCGGATTCCGGATTCCCGCTTTTCCAGACGCCCAATGGCGACCAAGCAAAAACTTTAACTTGGAGGGTTGTGAAAGACAGATGGGAACGTGAAAAATGAAAGATTGGAACATGAAAACTGTAAGATTAGAATGTAAAAATTTGTAAGATAGAAACATGAAAAATCAAAGATTGGAACATGAAAAATTTAGGGAGCTATAAAGACTGGGGCTCGCACCTGGACACACTGTAAGTCCCACAATATTTTTCATGCCCCTGCTATACAGGCTAGATTTTCAGATGGTCCAAAATTGCCCATTCCAGTTTTAAGCAAGGATCATTTTACAATATTTACAAAAATCATCACAACAGTGGTCTTATTTGTTTAATTATCTAATACTGATCCCTAGGGAGGGGAGGAAGGGAAGTTGCCTTCTTGTGCAAACTCACCAACCCTCCGCAACAAGGACAAAGGAACAAAGCAGACTCACGTTTTTACTATTCAGAGTGCATGTATTGGTGTAAAGAAATTCCAGAAGAGACATAAAGACTTCAGGTGTGACATCAGCTAGAACAAGCGGTACATCCTGTTGATCAGGTTTCTGTCTGGCATTGTCTTTTTGATCCAACAGCATTGCTTTGAAAACTTCACACCTTTATTAAAAGAGAAGGGGTGAACAACTAAGTACTTATCTGTTAAGAATATTGCAGGTGGAATTAGTGACCAAGAGAAAAAAATGACAGCTACAGAGTGCAAAGAAAGTCATTTTCACAGCTTGCCATTCGGGCAAGCTGAGGCTAGCATATACTAGCCCAAACATCATTTCAACTAGCCCCAAAAACTTTTTGATGAGCAGAATTGATTTCACAGTTCTTTTGTAATTTGAATTCCTCAAAAAACTTCCCTTGCCCATCACGCAAGTTAAGAACAGAATTTACTAGCCTGATAGAAAATACACTAGCCCCGGGCTATCAGACACTACTTTCTTTGCATGCTGCAGCAGCTTATCACACAAGTCGACAACACAGTTAGTCTGAGAAGAACAGCCAACATTTCATGGTATCACTGCTGGTTTCCCTACAAAATGACTTCTGACGAGAAAAAGCACAGAAATAAAGTGTCACTACCCAGATCTGGGTGGTGCTTTTGAATGGTAAGGCCGCGAAGGAAATTTACAAAGTTTCAATCAATCAGAAGCACGACCCAGACCTGGGTCGTGACACATCACCAGTGTGGAATTTTTGCAGTTTTTCCTTAGACATCTTTTTGGGGGTTTGGGGGAAACCAGCAGTAACATCGTGAAATGTTAGCTGTTTTCTCAGACTACTACGCAGTCAAACCTCCATCATCCTCGATCACTCCTAGACCAAGTTATGACAATTTGGTTGTCACTCAGACTTCAGTCTAATCAACTACGACAGCCTACTAGAACTATCATAAATTCAAAAGGGGAAAAATATGCATTTCAGTCATGCATGAAAAATTATGCATCATTGCATTGATTTTGGTTTGACTCATGTAAAGTCCAGCATCTGACAGGGGTACCCAACGTGAATTTTCGGAAAATATCTGTTCGGAACACGATTTGAGATCTAGAATTTTCGGAACATTTTTTGTAAAATTTCTTGCTTGCCTGCCTCCCCTAGGATTTTTGAACATCTAAAAAATGGTATAATTGCTCATTTTTAATACATTTTTACTCTAAAAAGGTCACCTAGAATTTTCGGGAGCCTTTTTTCTGGCTGAAATTTTCGAAAAGGTAAGTTTTTAAACCTAAAATTTTCGGATCACTAGACTTTCAGCTAGGAAATCCGAACAGATGAAAAATTTTTAGGGGATAAAAATATGCTTATATCTAATGTTTAAATACTAAAATACATTTATGAATGCTATGTTTAAGTGGTTTTGAACTATATTCTCATTGGGTGCCCCTGATCTGAATCAACGCTGGTCCACAAACCCAGCTGAGCTGATCCACATTCATGATCAATTCGACATATTTTTGAATTGATTTAGATGCTGTATTTGACACGAACTTAATTTACTGAATTTGATTCAGTTCACCTGATATATGGCGTCTGAACTGGGCCTAACAATATCAGCGATTAGTTACACTCGTGATGTCTTACATACCTAGCCATTAGTATTGCTTTGTTGGCTCGAACTACTTTTCTGTTTGCTCCGACAATGAACTTCACATCACTGCAGGCAATACATAATATGAAAAATATGGCTTTTAATCATTGACAACAAGATCACATACACTATGTTCTTTAGTATTTTAGTTATTTGTATTGATCAAAATACCTGTTAAACGGTTGATAGTTACTGTTAATAATGTCTTGTTCGATAATTACCCACAGCCCACTCTTTCTTCTCACCTTTGATATTTAGATAAATTCGAGTACAATCCAAATTTATCTTACAATAAGAATGTGAAGATTTAAGATTTAAGTAAAGTTAATTTTGGCAAGGACTTGGCAAGTTGTCATTGACTACTTTTCACGATCAAATAAAAGACAAACAACCAGTTGCAAAGTTTGAACAACAAACTCGATCAAATCAATTTGATATTTAGTTCATCACAAACCTGAATTCTTTCTTGTCAATAATTCCTCTCATATCGTCAGCGAATGCCCAAGGGCATCCGGGAATGGATCGCTCTTGGGCCATATTCAACTTGCACGAAGAACAATCAAACGAAAATCACATTTCGATCAAACATTCTCCAAAAAAAAAAAAAGCGCGCGTCTTTGTGTTTATCTGCCAGGCGAAACACCTTACATGGATTGGGAACGAGTGTCATGTGTGGTTTTTACAGTTGTGTAAGCAACAACGAAATGCTCTGGCAAATATTTTCATCAAAATTAGAAGTAATTAATAGATCAAAAATCCTCTAAGGTACCGCTCAGAAAATGATAGAAAAGGCCAACCATTTCGGCTGAAACCGGAGCAAAACAAGAAAATTTAGAACTGATAGGAAAAATGGACAGGCTTCAACCATCAAGTATAGCGGTCCGGTGACGGGGTGGGGAAGGGCTTAGGAAAAATTTAATTTGGCTGTGTCCTTCCTGAACTCCTTAGCCTATTTCACACTCAAACGGTTCAAATCTTGTATCTATTGAGGTTTCTGGGTAACTGACTACCTACCCCTCCACTAAGTCAACATTAACACTTACTTCTCACTTAGGACAAAATGTTGGCTTAAGGGAGGGGTAGGTAGTCAATTACCCAGAGACCTCAATCATTTCAAATCTCTATACCATTTCAGAGCAAAGGGTAAAACACGTACCCTTTGGCGCTGCACTTAGCTATAACGCTGGAGAGACTACATTCGATCCCCAGCCCTCCTTCCACCACCCCAGGGAAACAGCAAAATGTCCGTTAGGTAGACGGGCTTATTTGGCTTTTTATCGCCTCGGATGGGAACACTAAGCTTATAAGAAGCTGGGACGAAAGGGAAGCATTTTCCCCTTGGTGATCATTCCAACAATTCTCATATCCTTTCCTCTTATTCATGTATCAATATTG
Source organism: Porites cylindrica (assembly GCA_964035525.1). Classification (NCBI taxonomy): domain Eukaryota; kingdom Metazoa; phylum Cnidaria; class Anthozoa; order Scleractinia; family Poritidae; genus Porites; species Porites cylindrica. The sequence continues at coordinate 3,431,607 of OZ037788.1, read as the reverse complement.
ATAGGAGAAACTCTATATTGGTCACTCTTACGACTAATAGACTACGAGCAGTCTCTCTTTTTTCTGTAGTCCGTCGAGCTTTGCCGCTCGCGCGCGCGTCCACTCCCCTTACTAAATCTGAAAATGAGAGACTGCTCGCAGTCTAACGACTAAGCACTACTTGTATTCACAGATCCCTTCACATTGTTCTGTTTATTGTTGTTTATCATTTTACAAATACAATTTTAGATTTGCATGCATGCAGTTATGCTTCATGACTTTGTCTGGGTTGACCATTTGACACAGTAAATTTCGATGTTCGTAAAAGACACTGTGTAAAAAACACTCTAGATTGAAAAGTGCAAAAATACTTTATTGATCTTACCGAATCAACGATTTATACACTTTTGACGGAACTAAAATGCTTTAAAACGTCGCGGGAGTAGCAATGTTCCACTATTGTCCTAGTCCTGTCCTAGTGAGGTGTCCGTCTGAAGATTGTATGGAAAATTTCCAGCATTTGTAATTTAAATCACTACATGTTAGTGATGAAATTTCTTTTAAAAGCTATATACGAAAAGTATGCCTATTTTCTTAACAGCCAGGAAGGTAAAAAAATTTACACTTCAAAAACCAAACCTTCAACCTTATTTGGTTTATTTACAATTTAAGGCTACAAAAAGTTAAGACCAGTATTGCAAAGAATGTGGTGCTGGCACGCAGTGACTTGATGATTCTGTTTGAATAGAACTTATAACAGCTACAGACCAGTATTTGACGAGTATACACGGTTACATGCAAGGCTTCACAAAACCTGTGTTTGGATGACCATTTTCTTAAGAAAAATTCTTCCTTGCAGATTAAGACACATGTAAGACTTTATCTTCATCCCTTGATTTGGACAAACGTAAGCTTGGCTTCCGTTTGCCTTAGATTTTTGATGTTATACGAATTCCCTGAAAAACAAAACAGAAGATACCTAAGAATGGTCGCCGCATATTGAAAAAAATCTTTACGATTCCTCGTTCTGCGTATATATGTAACTTTTGACCTACGAACACACAAGCAAAGGGGAGGAAATTCGTCGAAAGAGATAAATGTTCAAGGAAACAAATAGCAAGGTGTTGTGCGTCCAAAAGCGTAGCGAAAAGTAAACGCTTGGGAAAACCCTAAGTCCGGTGGTTTCCTATGCTGTATATGCAAGACCTGATGAGGCCAAAACGGCAGTCCACGGTTTGCTAACCCACGTGGGCCAGTTTCTCTGTCGGACCTTTTTTCCGAGCCCACGAACCCATGAAAAGGTGTTTGAAATCTGCAATATTTACATGGAAGATGAAAATTTTAATTGTCTTCAAACGGATGTAACAAACCTCTCAGTTAATAAAACAGTTAAGCTGGTTTGTAAGTAAGATTTTCACTTTAAAATCTGGCTTCGCCACAAAAAATTAAACACGGACTTTGACGAGAGGGCCACACGTTCTTGGGACAAAACATACATAGCAATGTTGGTAGGATTACCCTAGGTGCCAGAGGCTTTTCTCGCGCGGTTTCCGCTTTCAGCCAAGTCTTATTAAGTGAAAAACACGCGCAAAAATCGGGTTTATTCCCTCAAAAAAGCGGTCATCATTTTCTCGTGGCTTCGCAACCCGTGGCCTCGGCTCTGGCCGAAGATGTGTCGGCTTAGAGGCCGACCAGAATCTCACCGCAAACGTCGCACTTGAGAAAAAAAACCTTTTGTACCCACTGTATGGTAAGGCCATAGAAGGTACAAAATACAAAAAAGTAATAAAACTCACCTTGAGGAACAAAAAACGTCGATCCAGTGCCAAGAACGACAGAGGACTGGTGAACAGTGACCATGATGCGGCCTTTTATGACGTAAAACACCTTTAAAAAGATAAAACAGACTACAAGTCAGAATTCTCAATTGGAAATTACTTGAAGCTCTTGTCTCGATGTAGTCTTAAATGTCGAAGTTACTTTTGTTTTTTAAAATACCCTTTCTTATGTTAATAACTGGTAAAAAATATCGCGCTAGTTTTTAGCCAATCAGAAATTAGAAATAAAATCAATTACTACTTGGTCACAGGCGTTTTCCCGCGCTTTTGGTAGGCTGCATTTTATTTCGTCGACCATTGATCAGTCCGGAATATCCCTAAATTTAAGGACAGGGCCAACTGGTCACGCGACACTTTTCAACCAATGAGAAGGCGCGCTTGTGTTTATCAACAAACAAATCAAAACATCGCCCCAGTGATCAAAAATTTTCAAAACAACGGACGGAGTCGGACAGAATCAGTCATCGTTTCCAGGCTCTCAGGCATATTTTTAAGACTTTTCATGATGAGGCACACAATTTTTTTTAAGTGGACAGCGTATCAGAAGCCATATTGGAAGTGTCTCGTGAAATATTCAGCACATTTTGTGGCTTATTTCTTCTTTTATCTTTTAAACAACGCGTTGTTTAGGAGAGATTTTGGTCGGTTTTCAAGGTAGGTGAACAAGTATCTATTATTTTTTCGATTCACAGATTTTTTACGAAGTTCTAGATATTTTTCCTCGATTGTCATATCGATTAACTTTTATCACGTTGAATGTGGGGATGGTAGACAACCTAGAATTTTGGTAGACAATTTTTGAATTCTGCGGTCCAAAACACGTACGTTTTCCACTCCCGGGTTTCTCACAAAAGCCGTGTTATTACTTTTTTTCGCATTAGTACGAGCCTTTGCCTTTTTTCTTTTCAAGGCCAAAACAACTTTATTAGTCTCATGGATATTCAAGTCCAACATCTCGCCTCACTTTGCCGAATTTGCGGGGATGAAATTGAAGATCATAAGCGCAAGGTACAGAAGGTAGATACTAACCGCTTTGTTTCTGAAATTCACTAATCTGGAAAGATTTAATGTTGTTGGATTCTCCAAATGTTCACCCACCGTTAAAAAACAATCAAAGAAACAAAGCAAATCTCAATTGTAAATGCTGTATTTCGCTGCTCATTGAACATGCACTGATTATCTGGGATAAAATTAAAACATTGCAGGTACTACAGCAAGCAAAGAAAGCACCAGATGCGTGAAGTCAACACGAAACAACACAAAAAAACAAACAAGAAAAATTCATAAATTTGAACTACTTTCTATTCTTGTTATGATGACTGGTTCTTTGATTCTTGTCCTGTAGAAGTTAATAGGTAGTACCAATCCTGTTTTGTATGATCTCAACAAATTTTCACACTCCCTCTAAGGCTATTTTTCACGGGACCAGTTGCTTCTATCAAAAATCTTGCAAGCCATGCCAGTGAAGCCACGACCTCTGCGATCGGTCAGGAATCAGTTCGAACACCCCAATGATTCCTTGCAATGATTAATGCTCTTATTCTCTTACATGAAATGTTTTCTTTGAAATATTAAATGTGAAACCTAGACGAGAACTGTAAGCTCATCTTTAATTCTGTCCGACTCCGTCCGTTGTTTTGAAAGTTTTTGATCACTGGGGCGATGTTTTGATTTGTTTGTTGATAAACACAAGCGCGCCTTCTCATTGGTTGAAAAGTGTCGCGTGACCAGTTGGCCCTGTCCTTAAATTTAGGGATATTCCGGACTGTTGATTCGTTCATTTGATAGTCTGTGTTTGCCATTGGCTAAAGTAGATACCTTGTTTGTTTTTATGACAATGAATTGAAAATGCTCTACCATTACAAGAAAACAGAATAGTTTAATTACAAATTTAAACCCTTCGCACTGACCCCTCTCCTAATTTACCAATTTTTAGCTACGATGTCGAGTTGAAATAACCACGAAAGAGTACGGGGAGTCAGTGCTCAGCGAAGTCTCATACCAACGATTGCATATCGCAAGGCCCCTACGTCGAATTGCTTAAAATGAAAATATCTACTTGCTTATTCAAATTTGTTTTGCAAAATGGAGTGGCAAACAAGTCGTCTAAAACCACCAGTACATTATGCGAAGCCAAGATGAATGAAACAAAACTCACCATTGTATCGTTGCGAACAAACTGTCTCCCTTTCTCGGCTCCAGGCCTCAAAATGACTTGCCCACCCCCAAAGAGTGGCTGGGAAATGAACTTGTGAACGAGAAGCGGGTCATCATTCTGCGCGGGTTTACCCGCGGGATTCGAGAAGTTTAACATGCCTGGGACATGAAAAATATCTGGAAGGAAAACGTCGTGGTTAATCGCCCTGCGCTTCTTTGAAAAAATGAAAAAGACAATCTGGGATGCACACGAACTCAAAGTTGATTCAGTTGGAATCAATACGATCATGACTAAATTTATAGAGATGTGGAAAGAAAAGCACAATCAACAGTGACAAAATAGTGAGGTGCCCAAAATGTGACGTTCTTCACTCACCCATATCGACATCTTCGTTGGTTTCGGGGTTAAGAACGATTCCTTTAGGGTTGGTCACTTCTTCAAACCCTTCTAAGCCCTCCTGCAGCAAAAAAAAATTCAACTGTGAATTCCAGCTTTAAAACTCAGCTGTTTGAAGTGGACGTATAATGGAGAGGCGGTAGGAAGCTTTTTTGCGGCGTGAAAAAAAAAGCAACGGATTGCGCAAAAATGAAGCCAATACGTAAGACTAAAATAAAGTACTTAATATACTGATATCAATCGGCTCCTGACTAATATACGTTTTACCATTAAAGAGCTGCAGTCGCTCATCTTCATATTATTCCATGACTTACCATGACCTTTTCAAGTTTTCCACGGGCTAAGGTTTAGCTGTCATTTTCAAAAAATTTTCAAAACCATCCTTGTTTTAGGGTATTTTTTGGACCTTATATAGTTCAACAGATTCAAACTCTGGTCCCCACCAAAATGCGGACTTTTCGCGCTGTTAACTACTTCTCTCTATCTTACATTGTCCTTGCTTTGTCATCTGCAGTAACTAATCTATCAAACAAAACTTTAATTTTCCATGACTTTCCATGGCCGACTATTGAATTCCATGACTTTCCAGGCCTGGAAAATGAAATTCTTAAATTCTATGACTTTCCACGACCTTACGAACCCTGGACAATGTTTTGTGGCCGGAAATGATGTCCACACAAAGGTAATACCAAGGACTATTCGTGGATACGCAATGGATCCTTAACTTACTTCGACCAAAATGGTGACTTAACAAGGCTCACTAACAAAAATATTTGCAGCTCTGTCTTTACTAGTGTCTTTTTTTCTTTGATTTGCGTTTTAAGAAGCTTACTTGAAAAACCCTTCATCAAATACTTACATTATCAAGATCTTCTTCCGAGGATTCCATAGCGTTTACTAAAAAAAAGTGAAACAGACGAACAGTAAACTAAAAAAATGGACCTGCTCCCAATCACGGTATGGGTCTTCATAGCTCAGTAGGTTGAGCACTGCAGCTCTACCGCCGACGTTATGGTCTCGAATCCTGTTGAAGCCCTGAGGTTTTTTTCGGGCTTAATTCGTAATCGCTTAAATGGCGATTGCAACTGCAATGGTAATGTCTACATTTAAATTTGTATTTCCACAGTTCATATTTTTCAGTTCATTCTAAACTAAAAAGATCATTGCCACTGAAATGTCGATTATTTTAAAAGTACAAGTTCAAAAGAGATACCTGACTTTGGCTTTCTTTCAACACGTTTTTTGGTCTGTTTTGTTTTTCTTCTCGGCTTTGGTGTAGGAGTTGGGTTTCTTATGACTTTTTTTATGCACCAACCCCCTGACAAAAGAAAGTACAGCAACAACATTAGGCCTTGACGGTTTGATTTGTGCCCTCTCGTGTGACAAAATCACACACTACCATCCACTAGAAGCGAGTACAACACTATGTTATGAATGACCGTAAATACCATTTACTACAATCGATAAGATAAGATAAAGTTCCGGCTTTCGTAGAAGATAGACTCCTAAATATAAAAGTTGAGGACAGTTTCTGTCCGAGATACAAGATCCGTTTTGAATTAAAACAACAGTACCCCAGGGTTCTAGTTTCAATGGAAACTGTAACCTCAAGCACTCACTCAAATTACATCCTTATCAATTTCTCTTAGTTACATCACCTGTTCCTAAGGTCTTGCCCAGTCTTAGAATTCATGTTGGAGACTAGACTAGGCATGCGTGTAGTTGAGTCTTTCTGATATGAGCGATATGATGTGGTGGAAGAACTGTGAATGTGACAAACTCACTGACTTGTTGGAACTAAACTATCATTGCTGCCGGAGGCAAAATTGCAATAAAAAGGAGACGAACAGATGAGAAAAGAGGAAAGAAAAAAAAGAGTCGATGGCAAAGAAGGATAAAAATCATTCCCATCTACTCTACCTGACTTTCGTCGCTCATAATCTATCCTCTCATTCTTCCAATACTGTAATGGCGGCACAATAGTTCGCTTACTTCTTCTTGTGCTTTTTTCATCTGACACATCTAACACAACAAAAAACATCAAGCAAAATTTCCAGACAAATCATTCTCTGCAAAGAGCTTTCGCCATTTTTGAAAACGAGAAGACTGCTCCTCGAAATTGCATCACATGCAAAATAACCATTTTTGTCCAATTTTTTAGACAAAAGTAACCCCAAATAGACATATTAGTGCAAGAATGAGTGGATCTACATCAGACATTTTGAAGCCGTTCAAAAAAACTCGCAGTCGTTATTATCAGGTTTAAAATCTCGAGTTGAACTCCTGCTCGTTTTAAACAGTACATAGCATATTATAATAATACTTTTATACTAAATATAAAAGGTTAATTGATCGTATTGAAGTTAATGAAAAAGATAGGGCAGCATTATTGAAAAACAAACTATTTCTTCTCTAGATAGGAATAAACGGAACAAAAATAAAATGTAACAGTGAGGTTTAAAAGTAAACATTACGAGAAAATAAGTACAGTTCAGTTAGCACTTGTCTACATAACAGCGACTTTAAAGTAGTTTACGTATCGTCAAGTAGTACATTTACCAAACAGCATTGACTTCACTTGAAGACAGAACTTTAGAAGTTAGAGTAATGAAGATCAGAAGAACACAACTCACCTTTATGGTGCTCAGCGTCATTAGTGAAAGTAACCTCTTCATCAGGATCGATGACTGAATCACCAGTGCTAGACGCACCACTAGCAGATCCAACGGACGATCTTACGGTCCTCGTGCTCCCAGGAGTAAAGGTCCTGTCTGTTGACTTGAAACTGCTGTTTTTGGAAACGAACGATAATCCAGGAATAGTGGAACGCTTCGAGGTTTCAGACACGGAAAGGTCTCGGGGCGACGGTGCAACGCATGGCGCAGACGCAAAGCTGACCGTTGAAAGGCGGTTCCTGTTGGGTTGCTTCGCTGGTAAGGCGCTCTCGTCATCAGCGTCATTGCCATCTGAGTGAGTTTTGTCTATGTTCATTTGTCTCTTCCTGGACGCTGTTGAAAGAAAGAAGGGATCAATAATGTGGGTTTCTGGGAAACTACCCAGCTACCCCTCCCCTAAGCCAATATTAACACATACTTCTCACTTACGGCAAAATATTGGCTTAAGGGAGGGGTAGGCGAGCGAACGTACTAAGCTTCCACTTCTGGAATACGTAATGGTAACATGATGTAGATACAACTTTCGAGTTTGTGGATGGAATCCTAGAGTGAGACTATTTAAATTAAAGCTACTGAGCAGTACTTTACTGTGGTATTGTTTATCACGCTTTAAGGTGATTCTAAAACTTTTTGAGTCTGTGTATGAAATCCATGGTGTAACCATACAAATGATAGCTACTGAGCAGTACTTTCCTGTGGTTCCGTTTATTATATTGTACCAGGTGGCTCTAACTTTTGGGTCTGTGGATGAAATCCTGAAGTGTGACCATTCAAATGAAAGCTACTGAGCAGTACTTTCCTGTGGTACTCTTTATTACGCCATACAAGGTGGCTCTAACTACTGAGTCTGTGGATGAAATCCTATAGTGTGGTGGTAGGCAATGAAAATGCTCCGGCTGCTCTTAACTAATAGCTATGCAAGGTGCTTTTTCAAAGATCTTAATCTGAGCAAGATCAGATGTCCAAAATAATCATTCACACTTTTAATCAATACCTGCATGTGTTCGCACCACAGGACCACCAGACTTAAGAATCGACTTCAATTCAGTGGCTGGTTTACCAAGCGCGGAAAGCGGTCTTGGGGTCGTATCCTCAGATGGAATTTCTTCAAAAGTCCTGCCTTCAACTGCACCATCTTCGCTCACCGAATATTCTACATCGCCTTCGTCATAACCTTCGTTTTCATCGGCATCCTGCAGTGATTTCTCGTTACCATCCTTGGAACTCTTCGCGCTGTTTTTTTGTGCCACTGATTTGTTTCCTCCCTTAGAGTTGCCGCCAGAATGAGCGCCTCCACCACTTTTCCTCGAATTCACTGCAACCCAAGTTTCTGCACCACGTTTTCCAGAATTCAAAGTAACTCCTTTCTCAGTTAATACCTCCTCTAATCTTGGTTTTTTGGCATATGTTCCCTGTTCAGATTCAGTAGTACTTTCGGGACTACTCGCCGACACAGAAACTTTTGAGCTGTTTACTTTATTTGCTCTTCGTTTTACTGCATATGGTGGTAATACAGAGGGCTTCCGCCGTCTTCTTCCTGTGCCACTGTTGTCCTTTTTCTTGGATTCTAAGCTGGATGAGGCATTGTCTGAAACAATGGTACTACCACTTCTTGTTTCCTCTTCACCCTTATCAGAGGAGGACTGATCTTCGTCCAACTCATCGACAGTATCCAATGCCATAACCCTGCTACTGTTAGCCATTGCATCACCTGTCGCGTAAAGCTCATCTTCTTGTCCTGTGTCTTCCGGTTCCATGGCTCCATTATCTTCCCGATCTTCAACCTTGGGAACTAAAGCGGACTCCGCAATATTGCCTTCTTCTTCTCCTTGGTTGTCATCCCTTCTTTCAGTATTTGCTTGCCTTTTCCTCGAAGCCCTAGTCTTTCTTTTACTTGCTCCTGCTTTCCCGTCTCTTTTGCCTTCCAAAGGCATGTTTACTTTGTCTTCTACATCTTCCAGTCTTGAACCACCTCCAACGCCTTCTTTTTCCCCGTTTCCATCTTTTCTGTCGATTAAGGCATCCTCCGTTTTCCTCCTTTGCGCTCTGGTCTTCTCTTGACTTACTTTTTCGTATCCTGTTTCATTAGACGCCGCGTTCTCGTCCTCTATAACATCGTCAACTCCACCTTCTTCCTCTCCTTCCCCACCGTCATCTTTCCCTTGGAGTTTGTTATCAGCCTCTTTTCTCCTTTGCGCTCTGGTCTTTCGTCCACTCAGTTCAACTTGTTCATCTGATTCACTTCCTTTTGCGACATTCTTTCTTTGCTTTCCTGTTTTCAGATCCGAAGGTTTCTCGTGATTGTCGGCATCCGCATCACCGCTTTTATCTTCACGGACTTCTTCTTTTTCATCTGTCTTTTCCTTCCTTCCTTTCACGGGCTCTTTTTGCTGTTGTCTGATGTTTGGGACACTTCTCCTTCCTTTCTCTCGTTTCTGCTCCTCTTTGTCCTGAAGTCCTTCATCAGAAATAACAGCGCTGGATTTACCATCGTTCTTCGAACTTTTTGACAGCTTCTGTGTTTGTACCTTGGTACCAGGCATACTCTTGGCTCGCCGTTTTCCTTTCTTCGCAACACCATCATTATCAACCTCCAAAGCCTCAGTTTCCGCAACCTTCGAGCTTTCAACTTTGTTCTTTCGTCCTCTCGTTACTCTACTTTGCCCTGCCCTTGAACTAAATGACTCCGTTTCTTCATCAACTTCACCCGCGTTGTCAACTTCCACATTGTCTATGTACACTTCTCCATTATCCTCGTGACCCTCAATTGTCGACTCTTCCGCCTTTTTCTGCCTTCCCCTTGCAGCATTTTGCTTGGCTTCTTGTTTTTTTCCCCTTGATGACTTGCTTTGGTTTTCATTGTCATTTGACGACCTTCCATCTACTTCACCACCACCATTCTTTCTGCCGTGTGGACCATTCCCTTGCCCCTGCACTTTCTTCTGCTTTCCTCTCGTAGCTCTCTGTTTGATATTAACACTTACTCCCTTCTTTCTCACTGGAATCTTTGATTTCTTAACCTTTGGTGCCTGAGCATCATTCACATCTGGTTGACTGTCTGAGCAGGATCCAAACTCTGGCGACATTGTCTTATGTTTCGTCCCTTCCAGAACAAAACTCTCACTCATAACAAAACTCTCCGCTTCGGCAGCAACGGGAGACTTATCTACCACGATACTCTTTAAATATTGCGTTGTGTTTCCAATAGTGAGAAAAGTCTCATCTTCCTCAATTCCCTCCACATCAATTACTTCTTCATCATCATCAGACGTATCCCGTTGTTTTTGGTTTTGTTTGGCTTTTGTTGCTCTGCTATTTTCAGTCTTTTCTTTGGGTTTGGTAGCGGTTTGAGGGTGGTCATTAGAAACTACAGCTGACGGTGATTCATTCTCGACGTCAACAGCATCATTTTCAGAATCACTGTTCCCTGTCTTTCCATTCTTAACCGCAGTGCAGTTCACATCATGCAGTCCTCTTCTGATATGAAGACAAAGAGAACAAAACACTTACACACTGAAAAATACACCAGATTAGATTCGACGACAAGGCAACTGCGAGGAAGTATTCTCAATAAATAGACATCCCGGAAAGCTTTATTTCACTTTTTTTTGCACCGGAAAAGTTACTCCGTTATTCTAATTGTAGGAGGTTAATAGTTCTCCCTATTGCAAAATAATAAAACTTTTAACATTTGATATCTCGTTTCCGCCATTACGAAATTCTCGCTAAAACTCGTAGTAGAATGGCGATGGCTATCGCGTTTTCCCGCCAAAATGGCACTGGTTCACGCGCGCACTACTTAGTAATTTGAAGAAATCTCGTTTTCGTAGTCGTTCTCGTCTTAGAATCTAAATGTTTCGAATATGTCTTTCATCCCCTCGCCAGCAGGTAGAGGCTCATCAAGCCCAGAAAGAGATTCAAAGGGAAAAAGAGTGCCTTTCATCCAGGTGTAATTTCCTCTCCTTATTAAGGGGTGTTTCAAACAACTTGTCTCAAAGCATTAGTAAATGTTCACAAAACTTCAAATAATCAAAACTGAAAACAGAACTGCACTAACAAGAATAATCATTTCCCATATAACACCTTGTTTCGCAAATAAGCGCCCACACTCTAATAAGCGCCCGCCTCCCAAATTAATACCCACCCCCTAGACCAAAATATCAAACAAGCTCCCCCCTATGCTACACTTGATTACCAACCGAATGGGAGGGATAGTTAATGTCCCCTCGATTAAGCCGTTAAGTGTTCTCCTTTCAATAAGTGCCCCTTCTCGGTGCTTGGGCGCTTATTCAAGGAAATAGTGGGCTGCCCACACTTGGTGCTCGGGAGCCAGTACCTGGGTACCAGCACAAAATGGCGTTGTGTTCACACCTTGAGTAACTGATATGTGACTGTTTACATAGTTACTCCTTTTCACCCTGGCTCCCACCCACTGGCTCTGTGCCTCAATTCTAAGGAGGGTACTTGAGAAAAGGGTGTGTTCACATTAGTGCCCAGCGAGTACTATAGTTGGACACCATGTCAGGGCATCAAGTGTGAACGCTGCCTAAGGTATTTGAAATAGATGGTCAGTATGTAACAAAGTAGTTCACTCAATACGAAAGCAAACCTGGCTGACTTCGGCTCGTTAGGTTCTGATTCACTTTGCAATTCTCCATGTGAAAATGACAACCTACAGACAAAAATGTGATACGTGTGTTGTGGTTTAAATTTGTCTTTTGCTAAATTTCTTGATTGGTTTTACTTTCATTATCGGCCAGTGGCACCCCTTCCCCAAATCATCTATTTGTGTTGAGTTTAACATGAAAGTAAATGGGAGTCACCAGCACTAAAACAAAAAATTCCAGGTTGCTCTTTGGGAAAGCAGCTCTGAGTCATGTTTTGCTTACCCAGGGCAACAACGTCCTAGCTAATGTTTCAGTCGGAGGATGACTTACCTAGACACTTGCCCATCGGGTAAGTGAGCTCTAACCCTTTAAACAGTTAACACTAAGATCAAAATTTGAAATCTCATTTGTTGCCCTATTCATTTCCTACACAAATAGTGGGGAGAAGTTGAAAAAACATCAAGCAAATTCTTCTTGTGTGATAATGTCCATAATTCTCATGACCACTCTGTTTTACAAAGTCATTTGCTTGCCTAGCAACAAAAACTACATTCATCTGGAGTGACCAGACAGGACTTTATTGAAGCCCTGGTTCTTGCTTATAATTGCCAGGGAAAATTCATAGCACTCATCTTTTAGTAACCCACACCCTGAGTTTTTTTGGCTCGTCACACAATCCTTCCCAAGAACCCCTGACAAATACCCCTCAGAACGATTATGTAGGAAACTAATGTACATGTATTAGTGACAGCCTTCCTATCTAAATTTACATTGTTCACATCTTAAATGACTGTTCCTACCTCTTACTGACTGGTCCTCTAACCTCTGGAGTTGGTTCAGAGGATGCAGCATTTTTGATAACAGTTCCAGTCTCATTTGGAGATTCACCAGTTATGATAGGAGTAGCTACTGTTTCCTGCTCTTCAGTATTATCAAAGGTACCTTCAGAATTTGTCTTCTCTGACAAGCCAACTTCAGCTGGTCTGTCATCTGTTTCTGTGTTGCTAGGCTGACCTTCTGCCAGAGACAATTCCTTTGATTTATCACCACCTTGAGGTTCACAGAAGATTGTAAAAATGTCTAATCTTTTTATCATAATAAATTGTACCTTAAGCTAAAAATGTACATGTTGACTTTTAGGCAGTGTTTTTCACAAATGATATATATCACACTGGAAATTCAAAACACTCTCTTCTCCATAACATGAGTCTTTTTTTAACCACTTTTATTTGATAGAATTCCAAAGTAGTCAGGGAGCACATGAAGAAAGCAAGCAACTAGGCTAGTTGTGTTCAGGGGACCTAAAAGAACAAGGAAAACGATGGTGCCACTTTTGCAACCCGCACAGAGGCATTTTACGAGGTATTTTAAAAAACAATGCCAAAAGCCCTGTGTGGAAATGAGGCTGAGGATGAAAATTTATCATAAAAACATTAGTTTTGTAAATTGAAACTGCTGTTGTTCTAACCTGATTCAGGAAAGTAATCGTCAACATTGTCAAATCCCTTGGAATCTTTTCTTGGGTTTATACTGAGTATTTTTCCAGTTCTCCTGTTGAAGATAAGTACAGTACAAATCAGCAGTTGTCGATGTTGAATTTATGCAACTGTTTTATATCAATTATTACTGACAGGAAAGTGGTTGAAAGTTAAAAGATGTATGTTTTAATAAGTACATTGTATTATCTTATTTGACAAAATAATTACTAGTTTGGATCTACACACCTTCCAACAAAATCTTTGTCTGAACTTTGTGCATTGGGAACAATATTTTCCTCTTCTGGATCTATACAGGTGAAAAAGCAAAGAGTTAAAGAAGAAACAACAGATATTAACTTAATATGCAGCTGTACATTTCAGGGTTGTCTTTTGCTTCTATTTTTGTTCTATTTTCCAATAAAGTAGCCGGGGGCCACTCTCTTAGTAGCCGGGGAAAATCCCCGGCCCCGGCTCTTAATGACAACCCTGCATTTAAATTTATCATCAATTAAGTTAGGTTAGACCAATTACTAGTTATTTGTCATAACATTTGGTAGGTCTCACTTAAGATCAGGTAATAAAAGTAGTCCTGATCTGAAATATAAATGTGAAATGAAAGAATACAAAATAAGAGGAAGTCTGCTACTTATCAAAAAAATAATAAATTATAACATTGTTTTTTTACACATTTCTGGACCAGATTATGCAAGGGTCTCAGGGTCATGACCAACATTTGAATTTTTTTATCTTTATCTCAATGGTTGCAAGTAAAGTATGAAAATAATCGGATTAATTTGATTGATTGATTGATTGGTTGATTGAATCTAGAGGGGAAACTTTCTCCAGGAGTATAAATACATTCAACAAAAAATCATCGTCCAACCCTTAATATAGAAACAAGACAAAGAGTTATTTGGGGGACATGCATCACACTGATTAACTTTCAATTTCTTTCAATAACATTCAATAATCAATAAATCTTAAGCTTCAAAATTGCAGTCCTTGGTGACTTGTACAGGGTTTTCAATAACATTAACTAGGTGGCAAAAGCTTTGGAATAGGTGGAGAAGGAAAAAACGTGCGGCAAAGACGCGATTTGCGAGCACTGAAGCCGCAAGCTTCTGGAAAAAATTTGAAAACTGGGCTTCTAAGAATGTATTTCCAGCATTCTGGAGCAAAAATTAGAGTGTTTGAACAAAACACAGACATCATTGAATTTTTTTGACAGCACATGAATACTTTATTGCAACTTGGGTAAAAGTACATAGGTGGCGAGTTCACTTGAAATAGCCAGTGAATTTTGCCAGCCGCCGGCTCTTATTGAAAACCCTGCCCGTATGGTCATCATGTCTGACTGAAGGGAGGATTTCATTGGACACGAACATTTTTTACGTCAAACATGGTCTAATGAGTGACAGTTGTAACAGCACTTTTATTTTGGTAAAAACAACTGAACATATACCTGAATCAGGGAAGTAATCGTCTATGTTATCAAATCCAAAGGAGTCTTTTCGGGCATCAATGTTTAAGGGAACACCAGTACGCCTGTGATAAATGCCGCAAGAAACATAAATCAGTCAAGAATTACTTCATTTTCTTAATACACTATGAAGGAGCATTGGACAAAGCCCTAGGTAAGTCTACATGAGAGGCTACTGAAATCAAAGTACTTCCACTCTTCTGGTTGTGAGCAAGTTGCATGAGATGAATCCTGATCTGTGTTTTCTTTTGCACAGACTTTTGAGCGGTTGAAAAAATTAAATGATTTGACAGAGCAGTGATTTTGTTACCTCTGCATCCTGCATCCCTGACGCATAAAAATCCCCAAAGACACAAAATAATTTGTGGTATGCATTCCGTAAGACGCAAAGATCGATTGATCGATCTTAAGATGTTTTTAAAGAATGTACTCTTTGTGTGATTTCTGTGGCTGTTCTTGTGGCTGTTGTTTAATGACACAAATTTCTTTTTTTCCTTTATTGTGCTTGACAATAGAAGGAGTATATTTTTATTTCAGTAAACTGTAATACAGAGTTTTGGAGTCTGTCTTCAGATTAACTGTACATGTAGGACTCTTGTTTTTGAATTGGGACTCAATGGTTGTGAACTGGCACTCATGAATTTTCACAAGATGAGTCCCAGGACTCTCCATAACTATTTGTAACAAAATCACTGATAGAGATGTACACAGGCAGCTCAGAAGAAGAAATCCGAGTGCCCCCAACAGGAGTTCAACCTATGACCTTCTGGTTAACAGTCCAGATGCTCTCCCACTAAGATACAGGAGACTTGCGGAAGCCAAGGCCGTTAAACTACAATCAGTGACAAAATTGTTGAGACATTGTACTCAAATAGGATGACTTCAAGGAACAAAACAATCCACACCCCTCTTTCCTACCCTCCATTCAAAGTTGGGGTGCTTGTTGTTTTCTATAGGTAGCTCAAACAGTGGCACAACATTGCATGGAGGGGATGGGGGAGGAAAAGCTTTACATGTATTTTCCCGTTTTGAAGTCAGTAAAGGTCAATTTAGACAGTTTGATTTTTTCTTACAAGTATAACACTGTACACGACTAGCATACTTCAAGACTTTCAACCATCCACACGCCCACAATTTTCACTTACAACATCCACAATGAATGTCGTGGGTCTAATTTACACGACTCGATCTGTTGTGAAGTCATGATGCATTCTCATCGTAAGCAAAAATTGTACTGTCTAAATCCGTCTTAAAATGTCAGAATGCCCCTTTAAGGCGAAATGTGTCAACTGATTAGTCGCCGATTGTAGGTTAATGTGACAAACATCCGCATACTGCTTTTAGTGGCCTTAGCTCCCATGAGTTTCCTGTGGGTTTCAGAATCCATCTAGTAGGGGTGGAGATAAAAAATGGACTTCCCTGCTCATCAAATAAGAAGCACAAAGTAGTAGTAACTTATCCGTCAACTATCAGTTTTTGAAATGATTTCCTATCACTGATTTTCATCCCCAGACGTTTAATACTTAAATTAAATCAAATAATTAATATCTCAAAGAAACAGCATTATCAAGGTTAAGTGACTACCAACCTTCCAATGCATGGATCTTGGAAGGGATCATTTGGAAGATAAAAATCAATGTGCACTGTAGTATTTCTTCTAGCAGCCTAAAAGAAGGAAACAATATTCAAATCAGCCTACAATATGAGTTACCAGGCAGCAGCTGAACTGGTGGCCTTGTGAATAACTAATCAATTTATTATTATCCAAAACACTGACTGTTAGGATCACTAGCTCAGAGGTATTTGATCCAGAAGTAACCGATCGCGAGCGAAAGATCGGTGACACAAAATCCTGAACACAGAGTACCTTTACGATACGTGTCACTGAACAAATTTTATGCAAATACGGATCGATCGATTCGTAAGATCATTTGTCTCCAGCCACGAAAATTTGATTCCCTTTGAAATCGGAGCTTTGCAATGCACAGGATAAACTGTTAAAAGCAAAAGCAGAGAAACTTACAAAACTGTAAACAGACCTTAGCTGTAGCTGCCATCTTGATTCACGCTATCCCGAGTTCAGATCAAGAAATTTATTCGATGATCTGTTGCCAGACGCTGCTCACAAAACACATTTCCACTGCCGCTTATACGTGCACGTTGAAATAAACAATCGAGGATTAATAAAAAGCTGTTTCGATGGTCAAAACTTTGCGGTTCAGACTTTCGCGCTCGAGTCGGTTGATAAAACCACAACACCCATGATGCCTCACTGCTTAAGAAGCATAACGCTGAGATGTTCGCGCGCGGGCTTGAACTGAAAAAAAACACACGCTCAGTCAAAGGATTGATGAGGATTGATAAATTTTATGATGATTTGGGATTCACACGAGCCGATTTGAGGTGACTAGGAAAAGAGGAAGAGAAACTCTCCGACTTGCTGCAACTGCACCACAGGTAGACCCCTCTCTTGGGATTAATCAGATCCAAACGACCTAACCTGCATGGACAACTGTCTCTGTTTGTGTGTAAGATATCACGAAAATAATATTGCTGAGTCAAGATTACTATCACCCTTAATAACAGTTATCAGTTTATTTTAAGGGTAAATTTTGATTATTGTGTTTTAGCTTTTGTAAATGATTTTTTTAATGTTGTTGTATTTTAACTTTTAGTTTTAATAGTTGCTTCAATTTAGGCTAGTTGTTTTTAACTTTGCCCTCATGATCATTGATATCAGCATTTTATGCTGAGTTGAGTCTCAGTAGTTGACCACTACAGTCTATCAGTTGGCAGTCAGTCGATAGTCAGCCGTTACTTTGCCAACGGATCACTGACAGATCATCGACCAATACTTGGTTGACCTGACGGCTAATACGTTGGTTGACTCTCGACTGACACTCGCCTGATACTCATCCGATATAACAACTGATACATCAACTGACAGACAACCGAGATGTCAGGCCGATACATGAAAATAGCCCATGATTTGGTGATAGTGTCTACCACGTGTCAGTTGACATGTACCTTGTAGCAAAGGGCAAAGCCTTGGTTATGAGGTTGGAAAAAAAATTGCTCAGGCAATGCCGATAGTCAACTGATACACCACCAATACCTTACCCATACTGTACTGATGGTTCACTGATACATTGCCGACACCTTACCAATGCTATCGTAATGACAGTCCATCAATATATTGACCAAAACTTGACCAACCCTCAGCCAACAGTAAAATGCCACCTGGCTGATCTGTCATGACCAACTCTTGACAGACACTCAACTGATGTAGTGACCAACATAGTGACTGACTGTCAACGAAGATGTCAGCCAGTATATTGCTTAACTCCCCCTATAAGAGACATGATCCATAAATTGCACAGGAACCTGCAGTGCCGACTGTGACTATGTTCAGTGGCATGTCCCTTGTAAGGACAAAAGTGCTCCTGGCAGTCGTTCTAGTGTGTTAACCCTTTAATTCCCAATAGTGACCAAGATCAATTTTCTCCTAACAATATCCATACACTGTCAAGAGATACAAATGAGAGATACGAGAGATACGATGAGGATTAATAAAATGATCACCCAAGAGAAAATGCCTTGATCTATTATCAAATTCTCTCAACTAATTCTTTAAGGAAATGTATGGAGATCAGTTTGGAGAATTTGTATGTTGATAGTGGGGCTTAAAAGGTTAAGTAAATACATTGTGGCAATTGGCCCCTACTAATAATTTTTTTCTTCTTATCTGGATACAGTCTTGAGGTGGCTGAACATGTTTCATCCCTTACCATGGACTTCTTTTGAAGATGACAAAGTTCACTTCTGGATCCATTATGGCCTCTGTGCATTTGCCCTCTTGTTAGCAGTGGTGACATTCATTGCTCAGTGGACAAAACCAGCTCCTTATGGGCGACATGAAAAATCTGGCAAGTCATGTGGCCCTATGGTGCATCAGAGAATAGCCCACACAATATCTGACGCTATCCCAGGGGTTCTTGTTTTTACCCTGGTATTCTTTTTATATGGGCATCAGAGAGAATATCCGAACATAACATTCTATTGCCTGTGGCAGTGTCATTACATTCATCGTGGATTTATACACCCCTGGATTATGAAATACAGCAGTCCAACAACCCCGATTGGAATACCACTGGGAGGATTCTTCCCCAATCTCCTTTACAGCTTTCTCAATTCTGATTGGATTGGGGCAGCAGATTACAGTGACGATTACTACAAGGACCCTCGCTTCATAATTGGTATAGTTTTATTTGTGGCAGGCTTTATCATCAATCGTTATGCAGACTTTTCACTTCGTAAGCTAAGAACAAGCTACAGTGAAGGTTACTCCATTCCGCATGGCTGTTTATTTGAAGTCATATCGTGCCCTAATTATTTTGGTGAAATGCTGGAATGGTTTGGTTGGGCTTTGGGAACTTGGTCCCTTGTCGGGTTAGCCTGGTTTTTATTCAGCAGTGCAACATTTGTTCCTCGTGCCAGGCATAATCACCAGTGGTATAAGAATCAATTTCCTGATTATCCAGCTGATCGAAAAGCTTTGATACCATTTGTATATTGAAAAGACAGATGAGTAAATTATTGTGAAAATTCCTTTCAAATTACCGGTTAAAGCAAGAAAGTGAAGCTATGGAAATTGAAAGCCGAAGGCTTTGTATACTTACCGGTATTGTGAGTATACAGATATTCGTAATTACTCCGCTAAACATTGAACTGGCAATGTCTTTCTGTCAGCAAAGTGCAAATCTGTCATAACCAATAAGGTTTAAAAAAATGACCTGTTAGCAACTCATGAAAGAAATGAAAAACTTAAATAATTATTTAATGAAGGTTTTTTAATTTGTGAAAATGTGACAGCATTTTTATACCTCCAATTTTTTGGGAAAAATTATCATAAAGAATTAATGATAAGATAAAACAGATCCAAAGGAGCAATTTTTATGCCGTACAATAAACTCACAGTTTAATGTCGTGTCAAGTTGAAAACTCTCAACTGTGGTTTGTGTTCTTAACGTGGTAAAACGCTTCTGCTGTTTAATTGAACTATACGTACTTCGTAAATAAAATATCTGCAGAAACTTTGTTGTTTTGGTCATTAAAATTAACACTCTTACCCCCCATTAGTCAGCTATAGAGATATGATCCCAACGGAATGTATAAGATTCAGGAGAACTGCTCACCCTCCCCTCTCCTTATGCAACCTTTTACCCCAAAGTGAGAAGCTAGTGTTAACATCGGATTAGGGAAGGGGTAGGTGGGGAGTGTCCCAGAATCGTATACTGTTTGAAACACACTTTTGACTTTTAAGTGTTTGCACAAAATCCTCAAATAAAACCTCTCCAGTAGTAATTTTTCCAGGGTGCTAGTTTAGTTTAATTTAGCTTTTCTCCTGTTCATGGCCCAGGAATAATAAAGATTGGGATTTTGCCGGTTTGCTGGTAATGTCCAAGAATGGGGTACATGACCGAAGTTTAGGCATGGCGTTTCTGCTGAGGATTTGAAACCTTGAAGTTGGTGAGGACCAAAAACCACCAAGATAACTACCTTTAGTAACTACCCTGTGTACAGGCCATTAAACTGAAAACTTCCTCTCAACTCAAAATGTCGCATTTATTGCTTGTGTGCAGTGGACAGCCAAGAAATGTACCAAAACGTGTGATGCACACGTGCGCAGTTGTTGTTTTGGTGATTAGATTTGACCCAATGATTTTTTTCTACACAGTCTGAGTGGAGTCGTTGCCGCTGCTGTCGTGAGTTTTGTAAACTCCTTATCTTGACACTGCTTGACAGGGCTTTACTGGTAAATTTTCCCGAAATTCTGGCTATCGAGTTAAATAAAAGGGTTTAACATACAGTTCTTCACAAAACTTTACGTGCACGTGCAATGCTTTTTTTTTTGATTGGTTAACAAAAAAAAGACGATACCTAATTAGGAAAATCTTCGTCGCCAATATTCCTTGGCGCCAAAAATATGAAGTACACGCCACGTCGACAGCGAAAACTTTGTCATACGGAGAAAAGAAAGTTTCAGAACGGAACGAACTGACACCGTCCTGCTCTGGTAAGCTTATTGTTGTCCCAGTTGTATCACAGTGTTTTCAGCTTTGAGGTTTCTTAAATTAATAATGATTTTGAAAACCTTGGGTAAAGTTTTACGTTGAGCTGCAACAAAAGACCGCCGCAAACTCCTGTATTAAAACGGGAAATCTTTACAATTATTTTGCCAAGCAAACATTTGTCAAGTTTCGTTTACGTACACAGGAGCAAAAAGGCACGACTTTGCAAGTTTTCCTAACCCATTTTTTCGCTTTTAAAATGGTTTGCTCCCACAAGACCTTTTTAAAGAAATTATTTGAAATGTTAATTAACCTCTTGCAAGTCCCAAATGGTTTGCCTAGAGGTGTATGTGGTAAACAATCCATGTTGGCTTGATTGCTACATTGGCACGTGCAGTAAGAAAAACCAATCAGAATTATTATTCAAATCAAAACGTTGCTCCGCGCCACATTCAAAAATTGGCAACTTTAGTTGTGAGAGTTGGCTAACGTTGCTCACGAAGGAGAAACAAGACGCTCTAGTTTACTCTGCCTAGCCGTCTTTCTCAGCTTCACAAAGAAAGCTAACTGTGAACGAAGCGGTCTGGGAGGTTAAAACCAGCGCACGACTGAGGTAAATTATACTTGTGTCACTTGTTAAATTTATCGTCTAAACGGTTGAAATTTGTGTTTCGACGAGTCCAACGTAAAATTAAGTTATTTCGTTGTCGAATGTTCTTGTTTTAAACTAATTTCAGTTCTCAGAGGACAAATAGCGAGTAGACATGAAGCCAAATGCTCACTCACCAAAATTTATTTATAGTTTATCATTTTGAAAACCTTGTGTAGTTGAACACGTGGCCGTCTAAAATGCGAGCGAAGCTTAGTGGAGTTTTAGATATCGGAAAGTAACCTAACATTTCATATTTTGCTCTTCATCCAAATTCATATTGGTGACACAGACAGTAGTTCGCCATAAAAAAACGACAAATTTGATTCATTTTCTTTTCCCGGTATACAACATGACAGAGATTTTGATGAAGTTTAATAACCTAGCCGACAAAACATGGCCACCTTTCCTACTTTAAATGATATTGACCAATAAAAGCTATAACAAAAAGCCTCAAAGTTTGCAGAAGGTTTTTTTAAGTTTTTTTTTCCAAGAGTTTAAACAAACATTTATACTGAAAAGAATAAATAAAAGGTACCTTGCTCTTAAACTTAATTCAGCACGGATAGGAAAATGTGACTTGGTACTTTTCGTTGTCAACGTTTTTAGTAGGACAATTTCGAACACTTTTTGTTAACTCCCAACTTGAGCTTTTGCTTCCTCGTGTGCAACTACTATAATCAGGTTTCAATATCTGAAATTTATTGAGGTTGCGCTCTGTCTTACGTTGGATGAGATTGCATGCGCTTACATTCAAACAGGGTCGTGTAAAAACCGAACCGTGCTTAAATCAGTGAATTGACGAAACAAGATATACAAGCAACTTATAGTTTAAAATGATTTTAAAAGGTTACAAACGATTAATAATTAGACAATTGACGATTAAATAGATTGAAATCAAGAATGACTTCAAAACTGCCATAAAGTTGTAAGACAGTGATCAGTTTTCGCATAAGTCAGATAGTTTTCAATATATTTGGCTAGATTTCGGCTAAATTGCCCTGATAATTTGCAATCAAACCTTGATTCCCACCTCATATGATGTCACCGCATCACGCGCGATCTCTCGCGCGAATTTTTTGCGGCCGAGCCTGGGTTGTTACCATGGTCATGAACATTGCAATTTACGATTCTTGCATTGCTACAAATGAAAAAGATTCGTAAAGATCGTCAGCACAGCGCTGTATTAGTTTGATTGAGTCTTTGCAAACCTTTTCAGGGCATGAGAGTATTCAATTGCATCTGTATTTGAAAAATATAGTAT
Organism: Porites cylindrica; assembly: GCA_964035525.1. NCBI lineage: Eukaryota > Metazoa > Cnidaria > Anthozoa > Scleractinia > Poritidae > Porites > Porites cylindrica. The sequence continues at coordinate 3,409,012 of OZ037788.1, read as the reverse complement.
TTCCGTATTTTTTTTTCATCGTTTCTCTTTACGTAGCTCTATGAAGCGTTTAGAGCCTTATCACTACTATTTCCTAAGCTTATCATCTTTCTAATTTTCAGCCGTCAGACCAGACAATCTTCCTTGGTCAGACCTCCACATTAGGCCATGGCACCAGTCCACATCAGCAGCCCATAAGATCCGCCCCAGAGCAGACCACAACACCAGACAATTACACGAGTCCCAGATCCGACCACAGATCAGACCATGCACCAACTACCGCACCAGACCATTGTCAGACCAGACCACCAAAATCAGCCGATCAGATCAGACCACCGCCGTCACACCAGACAACCAGATCAGATCAGCCCAACAGACTACCATTCTTGGCTGTTCCACTTCAAATCAGCACAGCACACCCAACTTCGTGAAATGGTACAGGTCAGGTGCATTGTTTGTGGGTTGGGTCATGGGGGTATATAGAGCTCTGGATGAACCTTGCAAAGCATACTTTCCACACACGTTCGGCCTCAAGTTTTCGGACATCTTTTTTCGGCTTAACTTAACTGTAATTAGATTAGTTAGCGGGTGCCCTGGGCTGGTAAGGGCCTCCCCTTCCCTTTTTCATAAGTTGGGTTCCTTTGCAGGTGTTCGGTCATCAACATAGGTTCGGCTTTTAGGTTTCGGCTCGGCTTCAAGGAAAAGATTCGGCCGCGTTTTCTTCGCCTTCTTTGGATGGACTCACCGCCGGTTTTCGTAGTCGTCACTACTGCAGTCTCCCGCTTAGTTGCGCCAAATTCAATTCATCACACTTCACTTGATAGTCATTGCGCTGGGCAAGTGAAGCAATCACTCGCAAGGTTCAACCAGACAGTGATTATTTTAATACGTAACTTAGTAAACTAGAGACGCAAGACCATCCAGCTCCGGTGAGAGGACCTCATTTGGCCTCCGCTTACAAGCTCAATGGTCTCTCTGGTTACAGGTAGATAGTCAGGTTAGCCTCGCAAATTCGAGTCTGATCCTTCGTATACCAATTTGACTTTTCATGTTAAGCGATACGAATGCGAAGCGAAACTTTTGAAGTGCGCGTTGATTTTCAGACTTCGAACTTGTGAGGGTAGAGCAGTTGACACGTTTAGTCTTACAAACAAGGTAATTTGCGACTGGGCGTTTCTTCCCGCGAAGAGCCAACACCTTGTTGCAGGTTGCCAGGGCAACATGGGACAATCCACACACCACAGGCTAGATCGTTTACAAATCGTAAGCGTAGGAAGTCTTCGAGACCAATCTACGACGCAGTTTCATCGCTGGAGGAGCACGAACAAGCCGATCGGCCTTTAGGCAACGTTAGTAGCCTGCGAAGTAATTACGAGAATGCTATTTGGCCGAATATTTTGGGGACACACATGTGGAGGCCCACCATACCTTGATATGCGTGTCCCTGAATGGCATTCAGGTAAAAACCTCGCAGGTTATAGATAGTCTTTCAGTAAGTAGCAGGAGAGGATACTCTGGCGTGGCGTCGTTGACATTAAGACGATTTAATTTGTCTTCTTGTTAATTTTGCCTTGCTGGAGGGTTTTCTTCTTAGGAAGCCCTGCATTGCACAACGCAGGCAGAGATCGTCTACAAATGGTAGGCGTACGTAGTCTTCACGTCGACCGTTCGTGGCTATTGGTTTTTTTGGTCCTGATCCGAGAGTGGCCTGCAGAGTTCTACCCCCGACAGGTCTTGAAGTACTTCATGTCTAGGAGGGAATCCTAAAGAAGCAAGCTGTCTATTTACATTTTTTTCCTTGAATCTTGTAACAAGAAATATTTGCTTTTGGAAATTTGAATAAAATGCTTTTGATCTTATTGTATGTGATTGAATTGTGGGTCCATTGCTACATCAAGGGAAGAGGCCGGCCGAAGAAAGAAGAACAAAGAACCTCCAGAAGTACAGAAAGATAGTCCAGTTAATTAATTAAGTAGGCAAGGTAGCTGCCTTTGCGGCGATGAATTGAGAAGAAGAAACACATAGGACCAAACCAGACAATGAGTATGATGATGAGGACGATGATGATGATGACGACGACGATTATGATGATGATGATCGTTTGCACTAAGAGGTCATCGTGCTTCGACTAAATTTAATTTATTTGCCGTTGGTTTAGGGTCATAATTGAACTGAAGAAAATTACGCTAAAATGTAAATTGGCTACTTTGCAAACAGAAGCCGATGACATCATAGTGAAAACGACTTTATCATTAGGAAGGCAAGGTAAAAACAGAGGAGACAGCATATAGGAATAACTTTAATGAGCTGTCTTCACTAACGTTGATATCCCTAAGGGCCTATATCCTCCCCCCCCCCCCCCCCCCCCCATACACACCTTTTTCAATTTTTCATAAAAATTCTTAGCCACCGTACTTCTGAAATTTATAGTTGAATTTTTGTCATGCCTGACCCCTTGTACAGTTCCGCAGTTGTTTATATCGCACAGTCCAATGTTAGTTGAGACAGCCACCAATATGTTATAATTAAAATTTAATTGGCCGGCCGAACTTCACCACTGGACAACTTCACGTCATCATGGACTTCGACAACTTCTTTTTTTTCGATACTTGCGCCTTTTTTTGGATTGTGGATCTCAGTCTCCTTGGTCTTTTGGTTGAGGAACATGACGACAGAGTACAGCAGCCCATATAAGGTAGGGCTGATTTATGCTGGTACAAAGTTTACACAAAGCTGGCCTGTTCGGTCTGAAATAGCAAAATCGGCGCATTGAATTTCTTCGTAACGCTTTGTTTGTAAGAAACTAAGGTTCGTAGCTTAAGTAAACATTGCACCACATCAATCAGCCCAAGCAATAATCCAATGTGGCACAAGGTACGTGGTTTTTTTTTATATTTTAGGCGATTAGATTTTCGGTTCGGTCCATTCGTCTTTTTCCGGTTTTCGATTCGACTTTTGATCTGATTTCGGATTCGGCTTCAAAACATGTGAAGGCTTGGAATGGACAAAGTTTCCATAGCAAGCCGCCAAATATCCCTGCGTACCGTCCGGGGGACCCTGGTGTGTTTCATTCGAGGTGTCAAGGTTTTATGGACGCATGTCACACTCCTCGGTCTTGCTCGGACGTCAAATTCTTAGAAGCGCACCCTATCTATATAGACTACTTAATTTCTGTAAACTGCCAACTCAATTTAATAAAAACACTTATCTAATGCGTTGTCTGTGTGGTTTTTTCTTTTACTTAAAAGCTAAATCTTTAGAGTAGTTAATTATAAGTACTAATGATTATTTGATTTGCAGGGATATTACATAATACTTGTTGTAATGACGACAAATTAATAAAAAAAAATAAAACACTAAGTTGTGAGTGTGATGTCTTTTAATTACACACACTGAGTGTCGCATCAGTGTGTTCGCTATGCTAAAACAGAAATAACTAACTCATTTTATTTCAGGTTCTTCGGAAATCAATAACTTATCTTTTTTGCACTCCTCCGCCACTTATTTCGAGAAAGAATGGACGCACATTTTTTTGGGCGCGCCCTCTCAAGATCACACATGGCTTTTTTTCGACCTTTTTACTGCGTTTTGGATGCGTTCTTGAAGAAACGCATGGCACTGTCTATATGGAAGTCGTACTTGAGGTGCTGAAGGAAGGACAGGAACTTTTAAATCAAGTTTAATGTGACTGAATTGTACATAATTAAAAGTTGATGAAAAATAAAGTTTAACAAGCGAAAGGTATATCATCAGCTTGTTTGTTTGTTTTTTTTTTTTTGTAAATTAAACTAGCATTAAAAAATTTAGATAAGTTAGATTATGTTGTAACGGAGTTGCTTCTCAGGAAAAAGAAATAAAGTGTGACCAACACAATGCCGCTTCACCATGGTATTTTTTCTTTAAACCAATAATAAATAACTTAAAAAGTTTTATTTCAGGAACATCGGACGTCGTCTTGTAAATCTTTTTTTTCCTCGAACACGATCACCTCGAAGACGTCTTTTTGGGCGCGCCCTCTGAAGACTGAATGCATGTGACGTATGCTCTCTAGAAGCTCATTTGGAAGTTTTTTTTCTGGCTGCGTTCCTGAAGAAACGCATGTCGATGCTGATTACGACTAGAAAACTACTCAAAGCTCTAAAGGTGAGACAGATAGCTGTTTATGCTCTAACTGTTAGATTATCTATTTGGGTTTCAGATTTAGTGCTTGAAGTTAGCGTTCGACAGCAGCATCTCAGAGGTAAAGATGAATGAAACGGAACGTGAGTACCTTAAGTCTGATTGTGCTGATATGCACTTATCCTCGGATGATACTAAAATTCATTCGTTCAAGCCTCAGTGGGATTCAAACCTACGACATTTGTTTATTTACTGGTGCTCCTAGTGTACCAAAGAATCCAATGATTTTCAAGACTTGAGATTCTACAGACAGAATTCGAATCTGTTTGATGATAGCTGACAGTAGTCAAGCAGACAATTCCAAGGCCTTTTTAAAGGAAATGGAGTCTGCGATTGGTTTCCAAGTGCGCAAAAAAGGCAGTGTTTTGATGTTATTGATTCTGTTTTTAAGAAATATTTTATTTAGGTCGAAGACGTCCAGCAGTGATATGACCCATCAGCAGTGATGTGCAACCTGTAAGTACCAGAATATAGAAACTGACCCTTCGTCTTCAAGAGGATAAACAAGCTTACCCAAACAGGGTCGTTTAAGAACAGAGTTTTGAAGTCAGTTGTGCTCCTACTGCATCAAAAGTCGTAACTTTATAGGTAAATACTATTTTCCACTGGGATTCCAACCCATGAACGTTGTTTCATCAGTAAGCAAATCGATATGAAATGTTACTGAGATTCAATCGCCAGAGTGTCTGAAAGCAGCTGTATAGTTTAAAGTTCATTTTCAACTGTTATTTTAAAACTGTTGCTTTGATAATCTGTTTCAAGAAGCTTTTTATTCAGGTCTGTGCAATTCCAGAAGTTGTTTCCAACACTCAGTCTTAGCTGGCCCATTAGCATTGAGATTTAAACACTTGACCCTAGCTACCAGCTCCGAGGTAAGTACTGGAAAGGTACAGTAAGTTTACGAAAGAATTCTAAAAGGAAATGAAATAAAGCCTTTGATTATCATTTCAAGCCATGACTTTCACTCAAATAGTCATCGTATTCGAAGTTCTACACAGATAATTTAATGTCACGTTAAAATGGAATACAAATCCAAGTGGTCATATCAGAAACAGCGGTTTGGCTACCGCGTAGATAGACCAAAACTCAAAGGAGGAGCATCCAAGGATTAAAAGTTAAATTAGTGACAGAATAACCTTGTTTAAAAACATGGGTAAACGTTTTCTTGCATTCTTAATCCATGTTCTTGAGAAACTTTGCATTTAGGTCAGAAAATTGCTGATTGAAGTCAGCGAGCGGAAAAGCAACCCGGAAGTCTCGTCTCTTAACTACAGTTTTACATAAAAAGTGATTTGAACGAACCACCTTGCAGATCACAGGTAGGTACAGAAACCATAACACGTTCAACACAACCTTGCCAAAAAAAATACCGAAAACAATACCAGGAAAGAAAACTGATGATAAAAGAACTCACTATGCGCATTTACTCAAGTTGTGAACTTACAGAGCATTATTAAAATGGCATATTGTAAAATAGACGGCAGGAGGAGGCTATGCTGGCTACATGTAGCTGTCAATTGAACTGCCTGGAGACAAATCGTAACTTTTATTTCAAGGTCCTTATATTAAAACACTCAGTCTTCTCCTTCTTCAATGGATTCTCATGATCCGTGAACTTTGCTCAACTGTGAGGTTACTTCAAGCAAATACAAGGTGTTAGTGGGATTCAAACCTACGCCTTCTTAACTAAGAAGAGCGAAATATGTAATAGGCTTTTAACTGCTAAATAAGCTTAATATCCTGTTCTTGAGGTCTATTTTATATACAGATCCAGAAGATTTTAGATCTCGCACCTCGTCAGGCCTGCAGTCAGTGACTCGAAAATGATGTGGAAGGAGCCTGTTTAACTCGGCAGAGGCAAGTACAATCTTTCTCCAGTTTACTCGTGACTGACTACTCATGACTGCGCATGCGTCTGACGAAGCAAAGTCACGAGAAGAGGGCAAGATAAATGACTGACACCTATTGCATTGATTATGATAATTATCTTGCTGATGACAATAACGATGATGATGAGAACGACGACGATAATGGTGATGATGATGTCAAATAACAACGATGATGGTGATTCTATGTCATTATTCAATGGGTCAAAACGTACGTTGAGTTATTTAGACGATATCCAAACGCAGCTATTTCAACTAAATCCATAGAACTTTAATTGACACAACAGCAAAGACAAAAGCCACTTGAGTTCTCCCGATAATTCAGATGGTCGAGGTGTTCTTCTCGGAGGATTTTTTAAGGCCAGTAGGGATAAGATTTGAAATAATAAAATGCGGCTGGACTAACTGGAATCACGAAATTAAAGAAAAGAAGAAGGTCAAAAGAGGAAATAAATGTAGGACAATGGAGCAAAAATGAATTTAAAAAATGAAAAATGAATAAAAGAAAAAATATATAGATAAATCATGATAAAATAATAGATACTAAAATATCCTATAATATTGAAACTAAATATAAATCCAAATGAATAATTAGTAATAGGGATATTAATAATGATCACGATAATGATTATAATAATAGAAAAGGATTCAACAAGCAGCTGCAACAAACAAACTAGACTGATTTTTGAAAACGTAACTAAGCAGTCACGTTTCAAAAATCCAGCTAGAAATAGTAACGTTTTTCCTTTCCTATTACAATCATTATATGTGATCATTATTATTATTATTAGAAATGTATTTTGTTAACTCTATTTATTAACTATTATTTTAAATTTTTTACATCCTTTAAATTTATTTATTTATTATTTACTATTACTTTAAAGTAAGTTTATTCTTGTTGCATTCTCTAAATTTATTTACTTTTTTGACCTTCTTTTCTCTTTGTTCTTTTGCGCGCAAGTCATTATTTTCAAGATTTATCCCTATTGACCTGTATTATTTATTTCTAAGTTTTAAACAATTGTGTCAAATTTCCAACTGTGCTGCTTTCATACTATGTAACCACGACTTGACTATCGGAAATATCGGAAAACGCAATATAGCTTTTGTCTTTGCTGTTCTGTTATTACAGCTGACTAAACGCAAGCACCCAATGAAGGAGTTGGGGGAGGGATACTAAGCTTTGATAATAAGTTCAGTTAAGCGTGTGATCTTGACTTTGTCTTGAGTGATTTAGGAGCAGTGAACGTCGGCAAGCTAAGCAGCCTGATGTGGCATGGCGATGTGAAGAGGCCTTGACGACTGATGCCTATTACATTGATGATGATGATGATGATGATGATGTCTTATGCGGACAATGAGGATGATGGAGATGAAGATGATGACAACGATTGCTGCAGATGCTGACAATGCTGTTGATGACGCTGACGCTGACGATGATGATGATGATGATGATGATGATGACGATGATGACAGGCGGATGCTGAAGATTATCTTGATGACGCTGACGATAATGCTGACGATGATGATGATGTGCAATGACGGATGCTGACGATTTTGTTGATGACGCTAACAATGACTATGATGCTAATGCTACTTCTGCTGCTGCTGCTGATGATGATGATGCTTATGCCCTTGTACTCAGATGAAGAAAATCACAGCTCAGTAAATGGCCATGGCGTGTTCACCTGGTGAGTACCTTTTTCCTTCTTCAATAGCTGACTCGATCCTCAGTCGCTTTTCTTTTCTCTCTTAAATATCAACGCGGGAGGTGCGTGGAAAATGCCTCTCGCTTACTAGATGCTGTAATATAGTGTCACGTGACCATTCCCTGAAGTGCAAAGACCTTAAAATGAAACTAGAAGTGTCAGGGAAAACAAGCTTTGAAAGCGAGAAGATTTGACTTGCCTCGGACGTAAGGTTTCCGTGCTTTACTTTAAAAGCTGTAAACTACTAAGGAAGAACAGAAAACGCATTCTGGAGTAAGATACCATGGGTTTCAAACTCCATGAAATCATAGTTAGTAGAGGGGACCCCTCTACTAACCATGATGAAATGAATCAGTTTTTCTTAATTCAGTTGCATGCAAAACAAAATAGAAGAGGGAATGGACATTGAAGGCGCCCACCCCTATGATAGATTCAAGGCTATAAAAAATACACCACGAAAGTACTCTTTAGCTATAGTAAAATAAACCTGGGAGATTCTTAATGTTTAAATTTGTAAAAATTGAAAAAAGGTGATTCGAAACTGTTTCGTCCCAACAGCATCCATGAAGAAAAGAGTGCAATTCAAGAGTCCATATCAGTCACATTGGAGGAAGAGTGTGGATGTACTTGCACCACTCTAGCTACCACACTGCGTGGAGGAGAAACCAAGCAAACAGGAACTTTAAACTACGATAGACTCTAGAATATTTAAGTAAGGCCTATGTTTAAACAGACTACTTTTTGCACCGCTCTCCCTTGCAGTTTCGCCAGCAAACACTGACCGTTAAGTTGAAGAAAACGGATTCAACCAATTCTATAAGGTTTAAACTCGACAGTTTGTTCTTCTACTAAGCTTTTATCCCATATATTTTACTTTGTAAACCGGCGATCGGTTCTAAACAGCAGCTAGTTTGAACTTGGGCGTATGTTTTGAGAGAGAAGTAGTAATATCATTCTCGGTCGATGAAACATAACGGTTTAATGCGCTATCTGTACGAACTGAACTCTTGCAAAGCATTTATGAAAATTGTGGTTTAGTGTTACCTCAGAGTTTGTTGAACAAACCGCGTATGGTGTCACCATAGAAATAAGACTTTTTCAGCACTAACAATCATTGTTTAGGATTTTTCGAACTAGAAAGCAAGATAGTAAATAAATATTTATATGAATAAGGTTTCAGGCTGTTAGAGCAAAAGGAATAATAAAAATCCGTAGTTTTCTTGCTCTAATCAGTATTGGTTTTGTGCTAGATAAACATGGAATAAGGTCGATAAGTAGCAAATGTGAGAACCATGATGTAAAGTGAGAAAGCTATTTTACAATTGGCAAGATATTTTGGGAGATGTAGAATTTATCAATTCGGCTAAGAACGTAAGAGCGTAACTTGGAACTTCTGGATTCTTCTTAATTAATGCCACTGACTACGCTGACTTCATAGCTTAACATGTAACATAACCAGCAATAACCTTATAATGCATGAAGATTTTTAGAGGTTCCAAGTAAAATGTTTTTCCTGATCCGAATTTGGCTAAAGAAAAAAAATTATACTTTATAGTGGCTATGTGCCGAGTGAAGGCACGGAATCATAGCTTTCAAAGCTTTACATTGGTTCAATAAACATACTTTAATTCAGTTCTGCAGACACAAAAACAGAAATTCAGGTTAGTACGCTCGTAAAGCGCTTTGATATGATTGCTTGCGCACTTTGAAAAAGAGGCAGTCGTGAGATGTTTAAGCGCGCTATTCTGGGCTCAGTCTTGCCGACTCAACAACTCAGCGAGCAAACGCGGATTTTTTTTTAGCCTAGCTAAGCTAAGAAGTTACTTCTATTTACTTATTTCATATACTACTTTACTTATTTATATAAGCTAACACGCCTTAAAACCCCACAGGCATCACCATAGCACTGGTTGGGGGTACACGGTCCCTATTTTTCCAAAATTGGTTTTTCGGGGTTTACGTGTCCGGCTGTGGTGTTCTCGTATTTTTATGTTGATATTTTTGATGGTACATGTATTCTTAATGTATTTCTTACCAATAAAATGTACTGTCTTGGGCTTCATAAATCGCCTGTGTTGGTTTTTTTGGTCGTTCATGTGGGAGTGGAAAATATTTTGTCAACTAGAACATGACCACGCTCTTTTCGTAGGGGAACTTGATTTGATAAACTCCTGTTTCCTTTTTGCTTTACGAAAGGTTGATATCTGGTGTTTCAACGACTTATTTGCCGCGCAGAATACTGTTAGGTCTCATGAGGGAATGCTGTAGCTCAGTTTTCCTTGATTTAATTCTGTTCACAGTACAAATAATCTGTTGATTTATTATTATTCCAGAAAAACACATAAGATAAGCTGTTGTAATCCCCTCCGAATGCAAAGCTTTTAAATTAAGGACAAGAGATTATCATTTGTTTGAGTGCGCGAATATTAGTTAAAACAAACTTTCTAATAAATTCATGATGATCGTTGGAAACGCATTACTAAATTTGATTAACTTCAACTCTCTCTTCGAAATATCTATAAGTTTACGCGCAGTATAGGCTATTCAGCGAATGAGTATAGTCTTCGGCTCGCAAACTCATAATCACGTGAATACTTTATAGCCAGGCCTTGTTAAGACATGGGAGTCTCTAGCGGAACGATCGAAGCAGAGCGGAATTTGAGCACCGTCTTCTAGTTTCAATTTTTTAAAACAGAACAAGGGGGCTATTATGTAACTTCTTTAACTTCTTATTACAAGCTTAGTTTATAAGAGTCTGTGAATGACAGTTAGAACACCCTGATAAACTCTAAGGAGCCAAAAAAGGGGGTTCTAACTTTCGATCGAGTCTAGGGATAAGTCTGCGTAAATTAAGTCTGGCCATTCAAATGAAAGCCACTTGGCGAACAAATGGCTCATTCATTTAGCTTCAATTAAACTCGCTCATTGTTGTATTTACCACACTGATAACTGAGCGTTAGATCGAATCAAACAAGAGGCTTGTTTTTTGCAGTGAATTGACGACCAAACAGGAAGGTCGTTAGCTTTTAGAAGCGGCACATTTTTGGAAAATCTAGCGCCCTTCTGAGCAGTCAGAGAAGTTTTGAAAGGTGGACAATTGAATTTTAAGGTTAAAAGCAGTAGCATATTGTCTGAGGTTAGAACAACACGTCTGATGCAGCTTTATTGATTAGCAATGGCAAGCTCTGTAAGCACGTCGTTGGAAGAATACTCTACAGAGATTTCTCTACGAGGAGTTCTGAAAAAACCAGAAAGCCTATCGCGCCGCCGAACACTGACGACTTTACAAACACCCTCGATCCTTCACCCCATGGAAGACGAACAATATGGCAACGCTTCAATTCCGTGCCTGGAAAACTCGTATAAAATGATCCCTGACGCAACGTTCAATTCCGAACAAGCCCGACGACTTGCCGAAGACGTTTTGCATCGTAACTTCAAAGGCGTGAAATACGAGGCGGAAAAATGCAAAGAGCTTGTGGTAAAAGCCACGGAAGAGTTGAAAAACTGCGTAAAGGGTCTGGGATGTAACAGATACAAATTCGTGTGCGTGGTATATTTAGGCTCTTTACAGAGCCAGGGAATGGCGATTACAAGCCGCTGTTTGTTGGATGAAAGATTCGACAAGTGTTCTACCGCCTGTTATCGGAATCCGTGGTTGTATGTTGTGGCCTCGATATATGGCGTATTTTATGAGTAGTTCTAGGTTGGCGCTTAAATCACTGGACAGTTCACCATGTTTGCTTTTTTTGTCAGTTTCGCCTATACAGCTCCACAACGGCTACCCTTGGGACAGAAGATCGTTGCCGAAATAAAGAGGTGTTCCGTTGTAGAATGGTTTAGCAAGAGTCAAGAGGGAGCTTAAGCAACAACAACCGTGACGGCTACGAAAACGTCACTTAAATAGTGAATTCGCGCTGCTTGAAACTTCATCGCGCTTATTTTATCTCGTTTCATTTGTCAAATGTTGGCAAATTTTTTTTGATATTGAATTCTAAAGGACTGTATCAAAGTTCAAGAAAAGAAAAGGAAAGTTGTTGTCTTGCGTTCCCGTCCTCAAAACAAAAAAAACGTGAAATTAGGCACTTTCATCGTGCAACGACGGCTAAGAAATCGTGATCGACGTGCAAAGCTGTTGTGTTGCTAAACTAAACCGGTTGCTTTCTTGTCGTTCTCGTTTCCGCCCCCGTCGTCCTTACTTAAGCTCCCTAATGTATATAGATTATTTGTCCTCCTAGTCTCCTTCGCAGCCGTTATTAGGGTCGTCACTCGTCACGCAACGCTCCTCCCCACTAAGGAGCGTTGCGTGACAAGTGACGGCCCTAATAACGGCTGCGAAGGAGACTATTGTCCTCCGGGAGAAGAAAAAGTGGCTGTTGTCAGGAGAGGTAGCCGTTAGTGGAGACTCGACTACAGATTGCTTTCACTCAGGTTGTCGGCAGCTATGCAAATTTATTAGAACAAAAGACAGTTTTTATATAAGAAAAAAGTCGAATCCCCACAGGCTTCCTTTTTTGGTACTCTAACATGGCCTGTGTTTCATTGTTTTGTACACCAATATGGCGGCCATGACGTCTACCAAAAAGAACCTGGCCAATACCCAGCCATCTCGAGAGCTATCTTAACCGCACTCTTGGCCGAAAACGCCCAGTTATAAATTTATGACCCTGTTCCAGACAGAAATTGTATAAATATAGGCATCCTTTTCCTGCATGTGACTCTCTCAGTGAGAAAAGGGGAGCACAGCTTTGTACCTTTGATCAAGCATGATGTGAGATTCCGGGGGGGGGGGGGAGGGGGAGGGGCTGGTGAAATTAAAGTCAAACTTAAGTATAATATACCGCTCTTCTAAGCTAAGGGTGATTTTTATACCCTGCGTCAGAGTTAGAGAGGTAAAAAGTATACCCCAGTGATGAGCGTTGTGGGGAATATTTTTGTCCAATTTACAGTAATACTGAAGCCTCACTGGTTTATTCCCCGATCGATCCAAGATTGTATGTACAAGAATAATCATTTCTTTAACAAAACAAATTACGAGTTTCACCTGCGTGACATCTACCACAGAGTCCTATATCCTACCTATATTGTTCTCGACAGCAATACATACTCAGATACCTCAAATATGGGAATACCCCCTCCCCCCGCCGGGACAGGATGTTGTCCAAAAGTGCCCGGGGGGACTCCCATATGAAAGGGGGGATGGTCGTCGGAAATTTTGAATTAGACCCCTAAAGGAGACCAATCTGGGCGTGGCCCAACCTTTTTTTGACCCCTAAAAGCGATCATTTTAAACTTTAATTAAATGAATCGAGTAAATAAGACGAATTGAAAATACATTTTTTTTTAATATTTCTTCGAGTGCAACCCTAAAAGAGACCTTTACGGCTAAATATAATGGTGTTTTACCCAGAACACCCTAAGCGAGACCAAAATCTGAAATTTACACCCTTTAGCGAGATGACGAGCATCCCCGCCCCTTTCATATGGGGCGGCCCTTTCATATTCTTTATAAGAGGCTAATAGGGATGTGTCGCTGGATGGGGTCCCTTTTTCATGACTGGATTGACCGATAATGGGGTCGCATTTTCAATAGAGTTACTAGAATGGGGTCGCACATTTTCGAATTTTTTTGTGTAAAACAGTTCTTCATATTTACGGTTAGCAAACGTACCAGAATGTTTGTACTGCAGATGGAAAGTAAACTGTTCTTCATTCAATTTTAAAAATGGGTCCATTCATAAAACTAGAATTCAAAGTGACTAAGTGGGATCGCGAAAACTACTTATTCGCCCAAAAGTGACTAAGATGGGGTCTATAATTGGCCACAGAATACACTATAATGGCGGGTTAGGGGCGCTGAGAGGCCAGCGGCATACTGCAAAATTAACCCAAGTACCGCCGGCCCCCCGGGCATTATGCCTCTTGTTCTGTTTCTTATACTTTTTTCAGGTTGAGTTGCTATTGTTACAGCTGTTTTCACTCAGTTTGGTGCCTTGTTCCCGCTGTTTGAATTTAAAAAATTTTTAAATTTCGTGACACAGCTCAAAGACTAATATCTTGAAACAATGCGATGACCGACAATAATTTGATTAAGGTCAAGTACCAAATACCAACAGGTCAGCCATAAGATACCTGAATATTAATTTTATGTAATTTGCTCAATGACTACGCTAATCTAATAAGAAGCGAAACGCAGGGGTTCTGTCATTAGTTTGTTCAGTGCTTGTTTTCACTCGAATTCTAAAATGGCTTTGGTAACGGAGTATATTTTGCGAGTTTTACCTGACTCGTATTCAGTGTGGATTGCAGTGATTTTGTCCGTGGTAGTCGTGTTCTTCGCCAACTTTGTAATCGGCTGTTTTGAACAACGGCGTCGTGCCGCAAGGTCAATTGCTAATGTTCCTGTTCCACCCGGCCATTGGCTTAAAGGACACCTTGACTATGTAAGTTAATTTTGAAACATTGGCGAGCACGGGTATCCCAAACTCTTTGGGAGCCGTCAACGTAAACAATAGCCAAACATTTATAATGGTTTGTACAGAAATGTAAGGATTGTACCTGACAGTGCGAAATATGGGAAAGAAATTAAAATAAGTGCCGTTTCAGAGCGATTCTGGCGATGTTAAGAGGTAAACAGCGAGCCTTAAACTCGTTACAATCGTTCTGGAACGATCCCCAAACGCCTTGGAAAAACAAGAAATTGCACAGATCAAAGACGCGAAGTAGATCGCTGTTTGTTAAATTCCTCTCGCATATTTCGTACTGTTACGTAAGATCGCAAGCTCTTATATTTTCGCTTTTTACGCAATGTAATCATGAAGGAGCTTGGGCTATCTGTTTGGCAAGTTCCCGGGGGGGGGGGGGGGGGTACTCCCATACATTACCTATTTACCTATACGGGTATGTGCCGCCCAAAGGGGTCGTGATTTTGAAGCTCCTGATTTAGAACGGGGTATCCATTTCAGAGGCCTTTTCTAGAACGGGGTATAATATTTCGAACGCACGAAAGCTCCACTTTTGTAAGCAGCCATTTGAAATTATTCAAGGACAGATTACTTTTAAAAATACGGTTCAATGCGTTAACAAGCAAACCGTTGTACTCTTGTGTTACACCCTAGAACGGAGTATAAAAAAATTGGCCCATTTCTAGAATGGGGTATCAGTTTTAGGGCGATTTCTAGAACGGGGTATAAAAAATTGGCCCCTTTCTAGAACGGGGTATCAATTTTAGGGGAAATTTTTTCTAGAACGGGTTGCCAATTTGGAGTTCCGGGCGGCACATACCCACCCAAAAAATACCCAAGTGCCCCCCCCCCGGGGGCAAGTTCCCCTCTCTCGCAATGAATAAAATAAGTAGGTGTACGCACGCTCGCTCTTTTACACAGCCCTGTTACAAAAAGCTGTGTCACGAAATAGCAAACTTCAATCATTGGGAAGACTTGTGAACTGTCAACAAACTAATGAAGCATAAAAACAACCGCTGAAAACATGAAAAGCAAATACAATAGGAGACATGGATGGACTAGCCTGCGAACAGCAGACGCATTTCCGGTCGTCGCTTCTCTAGGGAGATGCGACGACCGGAAATGCGTCTGCTGTTCGCAGGCTATGGATGGACAAACTTGAAGAAGACTGAATCGGACCGAAACTGTGGTTTGAAAACTTGTCATCCTAACTATTTTTTCAAAGTTTATTTTTGTTGTTTGCAACGTATGATATATTGCTTGGGAGACATATTTGTTTGACACGAAGCTGTGATTTGGGTCATCAGATGTTTGCAAGGTATTTTAAAAACTTTACTAGTACTAGTAAAAATATTTTTAGCAAAAAACTTTAAAAGTGAAAGTTAACGAAACATATTTTAAAGTTCCATAGCGAATAAGGACGGCATTATTAACAAAATCAACTGGACAGTCGCGACACAGCAACTTTAAGGGCACAGGTTTTGTTCTTGGAGCAGGAACTTATCATGTATGTTAGCTCAGTTCTGTTCTACGCCACTTAGAGGTATAACGTATTTTTACCCGTGGGGTACTCCCTTATATGCGCTTCCCTAGTAAATAATTAATGAGTAGAGACAACTTGAGACGACGGGGGAGGAGTCAGCCTTTTCACTGCTTTTATACCATTCTGTCTGCAGGCGGGGTTCGATGGAGCCGGACTTAAATACCACCTTAAGTGTGCAACTGAGTTTAAGACCTGTTATGGGCTCTGGTACGGGCCTCTAAGGGCGGCAGTTGTTGTCTGTCATCCTGACACTGTCCAGGTGATCCAGTCAAGCAATGCACCAAAGGAAAAATTCATTTATGATATAGTGAAGCCATTTCTTGGTACGTGTTCAACTTACACTAACCCCGCCTCAAATAAGTGTAAGATGTCAGAACTGTGCAAGTTCTGAACTTGTTTATTGTTATCATCTTGCCAGTGTAGCAAAATTTGTGGATCCCAACAAACCGTGGTCCTGCAAATATGGCAGGCAAAAACAGCGAAAAAATTGACATGTGTGACTTTTTTCTGCGTGATTGCACTCAGGAACTGAGACCGTAGCCCAAGAGGCTAATGGGGATGTGTTGCTCAATGTGGTCGCATTTTCACGACTGGATTGACTATAATGGGGTCTCATTTTCAGTAGTTACTAAAATGGGGTCGAACATTTTCTGATTTGGGGGGTAAGCGCATTAATATTACTGTGCGTCCTTGTTGTGAGGAACAAATATCTCTGTCTTTTTTTTCACAGGAGATGGTTTGATCACGTCTAACGGGAACAGATGGTTTCGTATGAGAAAGCTTCTTACTCCTGCCTTCCACTTTGAGATTCTCAAACCATACGTTCGGGTTTTCCAGGAATCAACAGATACCCTTTTGGTATGATCAAAATTAGTAACAGAGAATCCCATTCCCCCTAGCCTGGCCTTTTGAAAGCTTTTAGTTCGACCGGACGAGCGGAAAGAAAACCGTGCGTTCTCAGTGGCGGATCCAGGAGGAGGGCCTGGTGCCCCCTTATTTTTAGACGAAACTGAGGCACGAAGGGCCGAAAAAATTTTTTTTGGAGATTAGCCCCCTCCCCCCTGATCTCAGGGTTTGGAAGACCGCCCCCCTCCCCCTTTTATCTGAAGGTCTGGATCTGTCACTGGTCCTATTGGGTCTTCCTCTATTCTTTCTTTGGGCTTTTCTGTTTTTTTTTTTGTTGTTGTTTTTTGTTTTTTTGTGGTTGTTCTTGCTGTTGTGTTCTGCTCATCCCTTAACTGTCATAAAACTTGAAACAATCCAAGTTGTTATCGGATTTGTTATGGATGTAATTTGTGGGCAGTTAATTTCCTTGCGTGATAGCTAAATGTGTAAGGAAACGATTGACTACTCACGCAACGACGCGATACCTATATAAACAGTGGTTTCTGCACCAAGAAACGCCGGCTTTTATCGATTCACCGTTGAAACCTCTATAACGAAATCAACCTCAGTATTGTGCAAAATATCAGAAGATAAATTTGTATTAGCTTACATTGCCTTGATCTGCTAATTGTTTCCTTCAGACAAAGTGGTCCTCACAGGGGAAGGGTGAGGTGGAGTTGTTTCATGACATGCGTTTGATGACGTTGGATTCTATTCTTAAATGTTCTCATAGTTACGCAAGCAACTGTCAAACACAAGAGTAAGTAAGGGATCTCATGTTGCACGATGTGATTTTCTCATTGGAGCTGTTTATACTATTCCGGAATGAGTTTCATTCCAGAATAAAGTTCGTACTGCATTCACATGAAATCGAACGGGTCAGTCTAAGGCGTTCTCACCCGCATGGTTTGCGCGCCAGGTCAGATATTCGTGAGCCACTCGCTCAAGAGTACCGATTTTGCGATTTTCAATCAGAACAAAGTTTTCAAGGTACCAGTGAACATGGTACAAGAATGAAATTTCGTACCGGAAAGAGAATTTCTTTGGAAATGAAAACCGGAATGAACTCATTCTTGAATGACTTGTACGGGAACGAATTGTCATCTTGGTATCATGTAAACAGATACAGAGAAATTGCGTGGAGATGGAACGAGCTCGCTCCAGAATGAAAGTCATTCTGGTATTATGTGAGTAGCCCTATAAAGGACAAAGTAGGTATGCCGTAGTTAACGCGGCTTTCAAATATAATACCAAACCCCACCCTTTCCTATATTACTAGGGACCTCTGAACGTTGAGACTTTTTTGGAAATTTATCGACCCGATCTGGCGACGATTTCTGTTCATTAGATGTTACATAACAAGAATCTATTTTAACGGGGAATCCTATTCTGCACAAATTGATATTTTTGTTGAAATTAAGATTATTATAAAGACCGATACTGACTAAAGGTTTTATATTTTGGAATGTGAAAATTAATAAAGTTTGCACAGCTTTAGTTTCGTTTCTCATTATTTACTTTAAGAGTTGGTGGTAGCCGAGCCCTAACCTAATAGTCAAGCCATATAGTGAAAAAATTGTGCACTCTGGGGTAAAAGCACCAAATTTGGCATGGTAATAGTACTTGGGCTGCTGAACAATATTAGCTATAGACCCCAGTCAGGGAGACATTTTGTACTCAGGGGGGTGGGGTGGTTTCAGTTTTTGCACCCAGGGTATCATCTTTGCTAGGCAACTCTCTTGGTGTGCTGATATAGTGGAGAAGTTCTCACGGTTTCTTCCCTTTTGTGCAAATAGCCGGAACTTTTTTGGCATCATTGACTCTTCGACTCCGGTTTGTGTGGTCAGACACTAGGATAACAAATCTCTCAAGCACCGGGGCATAGTGTCTTGAACACCCTTCAAAGTTTCCTAAGGGATGTAAAAAGTTCAGTGGCTTCTCCATAAGGCAGCCTTGTGGCCTAGGCAGTTTTCTCGTCCTAAGAAAGGGGATGTCTGATTGCATTTTGTGATTGCGTAATAAAAGTGCAACGTCCTATAACACTCTTCATCACTCGAGAGCCCTTATGATTGCTGTGCCATGTAAAGAACCAGTTAGAGGAGGAAGAACTGGGGTTATGGTGGATTTTATCGGCACCAGGAGACTTACATAAATTTGAAGTGGATTCTCACGATGAATCTTCGCGACGTCGAATCACAAAGTTTAAAAAGCTATAAAGAGCAGATCGATTCTGTATGATTTTGCTTGACTGTGTGTCAGTACTAGCTCCATCGGTCCAGGATGATCTCAATTGTACTTTTTAAAACCTGAGAGATGTGAGGCTTGTTCACTATCAGTGTTTCTTTCTGTGGCGTTCCTCTAAACATTGCATGGTATTCACTTAAAAGGCAAGAAAGACTTCGAGAATATCTCTATATGGCGTTAAATCCACGCATTGCTGTTATTAAATGTGTCAAAGATTTGTGTTGTGAACAAGCTGTAAAACATCACAGCAAATATAGCACTGCTCCAGTCTCAGCAGACATCTGCTGTCATATAACTGTTATCAGACGTCTGATTTTGTATGTTATGTTATATAACTATTATCAGACGTCTGTTCTATGTTATGTAAAATAACTGTCATCAGACGTCTGATAACAGTTACAAAAATCAGACGTCTGATAACAGTTATATGACATCAGCCGTCTAATGTCACATAACTGTTATCAGACGTTATGTAACATAACATATAAATTCAGACATCACACGTGCGATGACAGTTATATGACAGCAGATGTCTGCTGTCATATAACTGTTATCACAGTTAACAGACATTAACAGTCATAACAAAACTCTTATATAACTGTTATATAACAGTATATGTAACAGTATATATAACTGTTATATAACAGTCAGATGTCTGATTTGATATAACAGTGTATATAACAGTATATATAACTGTTATATAACAGTCAGATGTCTGATGTTATATAACTGTCATATAACAGTTATACATACTGTTATATAACTGTTATATAACCGTATATATACAGTTACATAAGAGTTATATAATTGTTTTATAACAGTATAAATAACTGTTATAAAACTGTTATATAAAATCAGACATGACTGTCATATAACAGTTATATAACTGTTATATAACAGTGAGATGTCTGATTTTATATAACAGTTATATAACAGTTATTTATACTGTTATAAAACAATTATATAACTCTTATATAACTGTATATATACGGTTATATAACAGTTATATAAAACAGTCAGATGTCTGATTTTATATAACAGTATATAACGGCTATATATACAGTTATATGTACTGTTATATAACAGTTAGATGTCTTATTTTATATAACACTATATTTAACTGTTATATATACTGTTATATAACAGTTATATAACTCCCATATAACAGTTATATAACTGTTATATGAAACATCTGACTGTTATATAAAAGTTATATATACTGTTATAAAACAGATATATATATAACTGTTATATAACAGTCAGATGTCTGATTTTATATAACAGTATATTTAACTGTTATATGACTGTTATATAACTGTTATATGACTGTTATATAACAGTTTCATAACAGTTATATATACTGTTATATAACAGTTATATATATATATGTTATATAACAGTCAGATGTCTGATTTGATATAACAGTTATATAACAGTATATTTATCTCTTATATGACAGTTATATAACTGTTATATAACAGTTATATACCTGTTATATAACAGTCAGATGTCTGATTTTAAATAACAACAGTTATATAACAGTCAGATGTCTAATTTTATATAACAGTTATATAACAGTATATAACGGCTATATATACTGTTATATCACAGTTATATATACTGTTATATAACAGTTCGATGTCTGATTTTATGTAACAGTTATATAACGGCTATATATAGTGTTATATAACAGTTAGATGTCTGATTTTATATAACAGTATGTATAACTGTTACATGACAGTTATATAACTGTTATATGACTGTTATATAACAGTTATATATACTGTTATATAACTGTTATATAACAGTCAGATGTCTGATTTGATATAACAGTTATATACCTGTTATATAACAGTCAGATGTCTGATTTTAAATAACAGTTATAAAACAGTATATTTAACTGTTATATAACAGTTATATAACAGTCAGATGTCTGATTTTATATAACAAGAGTTTTATAACAGTATATTTAACTGTCATATGACTGTTATATAACAGTTATATAACTGTTATATAAGATGTCTGATTTTATATAACAGTTATATAACGGCTATATATACAGTTATATAATAGTTATATATACTGTTATATAACAGTTAGATGTCTGATTTTATATAACAGTATATAACGGCTATACATACTGTTATATAAGAGTTATATATACTGTTATATAACAGTTAGATGTCTGATTTTATATAACTGTTATATAACAGCTATATATACTGTTATATAACAGTTTGATGTCTGATTTTATATAACAGTATGTATAACTATTACATGACAGTTTTATAACATATGTCTGATTTTATATAACAGTATATAACGGCTATACATACTGTTATATAACAGTTAGATAAAATCAGACATCTAACAGTTATATATACGGTTATATAACTGTTATATAACAGTCAGATGTCTGATTTTAAATAACAACAGTTATATAACAGTATAGTATCACAGGAGGGCCATTATGAAAACTACTGGGTGACCAGTAATCAATGTCTTTACCCTCGTTAAATAAAGTTATTATATTTAACAGTTATATAACTGTCATGTAACAGTTATACATACTGTTATATAAAATCAGACATCTAACTGTTATATAACAGTCAGATGTCTGATTTTATATAACAGTTACTTAACAGTATATTTAACTGTTATATGACAGTTATATAACTGTTATATAACAGGCAGATGTCTGATTTTAAATAACAACAGTTACATAACAGTATATTTAACTGTTATATGGCTGTTATATAACTGTCATAAAACAGTTATATAACATTCAGATGTCTTATTTTATATAACTGTATATAACTGCTCTATATACTGTTAAATAACAGTTATATATACTGTTATATAACAGTTAGTTGTCTGATTTTATATAACAGTATGTATAACTGTTACATTACATTTATATAACTGTTATATGACAGTTATATAACTGTTATATAACCGTTATATAACGGTTAGATATATACTGTTATATAACAGTATATATAACTGTTATATAGGTGCTATATAACAGTATGTATAACTGTTATATAACATCATCATACAGTTATATCAGTTATATAACATCATTATTAGTTATATATATATATACTGTTATATAACAGTTATAATACTGTCATATGACTGTTATTATAACACATATAACTGTTATATAATAGTATATATAACTGTTATATAATATCATCATCAGTTATATAACATCATTATTAGTTATATAACAGTTCTATAACATATATGACAGCAGACATCTGCTGCCATATAACTTTTATCAGACGTCTGATATCATATAACTGTTATCAGACGTCTGATTTTATATGTTATGTTATATAACTGTTATCAGACGTTTGATGTTAGATATCCTTTTCTCCTTAACTTGGCACTTTTATTTTTGATAATTGTAAAGATGACAATAGAGTGTGAGAGAGATCAATATATTATTGAAAACAAGAGGAACCCAAAGGTTACGGAGTGAGGGCGACAACGATGGAAGATGAAAACGCCGTTACTCCAACGCTGTGCTTCGCACAAGTTTCACTTGATAGATGTTCCAAACACGCGTGATCAGATTCTAAGTGACCAGAGAAGATCCATTCCCAAAAAGTGCAATTTACTTCAATCAAAGTGTAAAGATGAAACATCTTATCTTTCCAAGGGTGAAAAACGGCATACTGTCTCTCACAAACGAGAGAGCAAAAAGACCAGCCATTCCTGTCCGCCATGCAGAATTTCCTTGAGTAGCCTGACCTTTTGTTTCTTCCGTGTGCAGTCTTGTTTGTTCCATCAGGAGGTATCTCAAAAATATTAATGAAGTGTTTTGATGTGTCAGGGGGTGCATGTATAATATTGTTTTGCTTCAAATTAATTCCGGCCTTCAGAACTCAACTTGCTTCTACGTGGCTTTCCCTTGTGACGAGAATCACTTACACACTCTTTTAAAATAATTTTAGAAAATCTCTCAGAAAAGTAAGTAATAGGTATTTTATAGGGTTACCTTGCACTACTTTGAAGAAAATGGGAATGCAGAAGTTTTTTTAGGCCGCTTTCTTCCCGTTTTTGAGTCGTTTCCGGACCAAAACAAAAAGGCCATGACCCCTTCCCCCCAAGGGCACAATGTGCCTTCCCCCGTGCATGTTTGAGTGGGGTCCATAGCTAAAAATAATTAGTGCAACTAGTACTATCACTGTGCCGAGTTTGATGCTTTTACCCCAAAGTGCACAATTCAGCTATTTTTTTACACCATATGGCTGGGCTATAATTGTTTCAAGAGAAATTATTTTAAAAAAAGTAGTTCCAAGTTTTCATGTGTGCACCCGAAGCTACCCGTAAAAAGTTTACTTTTTTCACAGTTATTTTCCTTTATTAAGTCTCGGAGAGGCGAAATATGTACCGACAAAATCAAAGAAGGTTAAAAAGCCAATTAATTGTGACGCCTTTTTTTTCTCATTTAGAGTCCAAGACCCATACATCTCTGTTGTCTTCGAAGCTTCAAATCAGATTCTAAACAGACTTATGTAAGACATTTATTTCATTTATCTGATGCAGTCAAAGCTCTCGTAAGCGACCGCCTCGAAGGGGTCGAATGTAGACTGAGCTTTTCGTTTGCGAGAATTTGCTTTAGTAAATGACTGTGTGATCATTATAAACTTGTTGAGGACGTCGCTTGCAAGAGCTTACGACAAATAAAGCTTGGCATACTGTGTATGCTTTCAGGTAAAATAACCTGATCGAAAAGTCTCTTTTTATTAAGGATCACTTCTAAAGTTAACGGACCTTGTAGCGGCGTCAGCTGCGAAACTAAGATAACTAAATGTCTCACAGATTCCACAAGGCTAAGGTTTATTGGACAAACTCTTACGGCGATCCTGTTGTACTGGACGTGTTGGGGCGAACGCTTACTCAATGTGCCGAACTTTCCTGAGCGGTCGCTTCCCAGGGTCGCTTACAAGAAAGTAAAAACAAAGTGAAAAAGCCGGCCGATGATTCACTAAGTGGCCGCAGTCACTTACTGGAGCTTTTCATTACAGAGCTTCGATCACATTTGAAACCAGGTTTTACAATGTTGGTATTAAATAGAGCTGGTCGCTTACGAGCGTGATCTCAGAACAACATCGTCATAGGCATCGGTTGACCGAAGAGAAGTCTGCTGTAAGTCGTCTCCAGCCGGCTCGGTCTTGGGCAGTGCACACGATGTCATCCCCTGAGAAATGCTTATTGGGGTCGATACATTCCCGAACCTGGCTGGAAAAGGAAGTATGCGTCCTCCCTGGGGGTCTTCTCCCATGTGAGAGCTCATACAAGGCACAGATGTTAGCGGGTTCATCCTTCCCCATACCTGAAAATGGCCAAGGAACTTGAGCGGATGTGAGATGACCGTAGATAGCAGAAAAGAACAACATTGCCATAAAACTATGATATTGCTAGTTTTGTTAGGGGCTTCACTAGTGAGTATAACTCTCATACTTGATATTTTCTAGGAATCCGCTTCATCATGCGGATGAAATCTATAAATTAACGCCGGCTGGAAGAAAGTTCTTCAAGAATGGTGATATTGCAAAATCCAAAGCACACCAAGTTGTAAAAGCTAGAAGGAAAGCCCTTCAAGACGACGTGAGTAGAACATTTCGTTCTTTTTTTTATAAAGATTTTTTCCGCAAGTTTCTAGAAAAATACTATTTTTTACCTTATTAAGTTTTCTTATTATCCTTTCTTTCTTGCATTGGCCTAGACTTAAATGACCAGAAAACAGCGGCTTCGTAACTGAGCTTATAGGGCCAAATATTTAAACGAAGTCTAACTTAAGCCGCGGTTTAACAAATATTTGAACGTCCAGATCTCTTCTTTGGTGGGTGTTTTGAGAAGATAAATGCTTTCCTAGTCTTCTCTATATGCTTTCATAAAACTGTTCACAATATCTGATATTTTAGATAAAATCGTTGGGCAAATTGAAAATGACTTATAAACGCAGTTTTTGTTAAACACTGGCTAAACTGGGTTGGCCCATATATACTTAACGCGACGAACTGTCTACCGCCTCGAAGTATTGTTGCATAGTCCAACCCCGGTTGTGTTTACTTTTTAAGCATTAATCAATTTCCTGCAAATTGTAAAATGTTTGTTGAAAAATAGACAAGTTTACGAGGCTTGCTAATTCTTATTGCCAAGGCTTCTAGCTCCTCTACCTTTTATTTCTATCTTTTCCTTTTCTTTTCTTCCTCATTTTTCATAATTTTCCTTTTGTTTGCCTGGTTTTTATTTGGATGATTTTCCTTTATCGCTTAACAAGTCGCTTTAAGGCCATGCCTTAACGCATTATAGATTTCACTTCGTCCATTTAATTTTGGGCCGGTAGACGGGCTCTGGGGACAAGTTGAACCCTAGCTGGTTTCCAGTCATCTCTCGTCTTCTTTTAAACGTGAGCACTCATGGCGCGAGCGAAAAAGAACGAAGTGCCTCCAGAAAAAGGCACCCTGGCAAGGTTGTGGGATCATTTCCAAAATAAGCATCATCCAACCAGCCACAAAGGTCGTAGTTGTACTTGCCTCTGCATTTTTAGAAGACAACCTAACCAAACCATTTCCTTACGCGATGTTTATTTTTTTTATCTCTCACCAGGCAGAGAAAGAAAACCTGAGGAAAAAGAAACATTTGGACTTCCTCGACATTCTTTTAGAGGCTAGGGTATCTGTTGATTTCTTTCATTGGAAATTTCAGATCATGATACGTTTTTGGAAAACTGCCCACCTACCCCTCCCCTAAGCTAACATTTTGCCCTAAAACATACTACCACTAGATTGACCAAACAGTAATCAGGGGGAATTAAGAATACTCTCCCGTGGGTATTCTTACTTAGGCCCCGTTTATATGGAGTAAGGTTCCCGTGGGTAGAGGGGTCACCCCCTCCCCCATATCTGAGCTACCCTGAGCGAGCCAACTGGGCCCGCCTATCCGGGTCACCCGCCTAGCCTGGTCAACTTTTCTGTATATAAACAGTTTGCCTTGCCCAGCCTAACTATAGGTCACCTCGTATCCAGCATTTAACGCTATTCATAAAGATGCTACTTTAATGTGCTGTTTTTCTCAGGACGCAGACGGGAATGGTTTAAACGATGAAGAAATTGTCGGCGAAGTAATGACGTTTTTGTTTGCTGGTCACGACACAACTGCCAGTGGTATGCGTATAAGAGAGTTTCATTTACGGACTTCATTGTGTCTAGTAATGTTTTCGTTCATCACCACCACTACCACCATCCCCACTATCATCGTCATCATCATCATTATCATCACCACCACCACTACCACCACATCCCCCACCATTATCATCACTACCACTACCACCACCATCACCATCACCAGTACCAGCACCACCACTACCACCATCGTCATCATCATCATCATCATCATCATTATCATCATCATCACCATCACCATTATCATAGTCATCAATATCATTATCATCACCACCACCGCTACCACCACCCTCACCATCACCACCACCACCACCGCCACCACCACTACCACTACCACTACCATCACCACCACAGCCATCACCATCATTATCATTATTATCATCATCACCATCATCACCATCATCATCATCGTCATTATCATCATCATCATCACCACCATTATCACCACTACCACCACCACCACCATCACTATCATCGTCATTATTATCATCATCATCAACATCACCATCATCATCATCATAATCACCACAACCACCACTACTACCACCCCCACCATCACCAGCACCAGCACCGCCATCACGATCATCACTACTATCATCATCACCACCACCGACACCAGTATCATCGTCATCACCATCATTATCATCATCATGTTGCGAATCTCCTCATGCTTATTGGCAGGGACGCAGGTTCATCGCTTTAAAAGCAAGACTCACTGAGCAATTTTTACCTTTAATGTCTCCTTAGTGATCTGCTGGACTTTATACAACTTTGCAAAGTACCCTGAACATCAAGAGAAATGTCGACAGGAACTGGATGAAGTTTTAGGGGACAATCTTGAATTAGACTGGTAAGAGCTAATAGTTATACCCAGCATATCATGATAATTATACCAAAGGGTTTCTCTCACACCAGTTTACAGACCATGAGATGTGACCATATCTAAGGTTTAAAGGTAGGTTAGTAGTTTTTTGTAGCGATCAAGCAGATTTAAAGGTTTCTTCTTTATCAGTACGGGGTGAAACGTCCCGGCTGACGAGAATTAGAGAGACTGGACTTGCTATATTGTGTCTACCTAAGACGAGGACAGAGAAGTCAGTTCAAAATCGCTCCACAATTGCCTTCTCCCAAACTTCTTACGGGTCTTACACTCCTTTTGCAGGTGCTACCGAGGCGGTTTGATAAGTCTTACGCTCGCTGCCTCTGCGAAATGCATTTTGCTGCCAAAAAATGTCCACGCCACCACTGTTTTCCCCAAGAAATGACGTCTGAGAAACGAGCGCAGCAATTCCATACTGATGACGTGTCACTACTCAGATCTGGGTGGTGCTTCTGACTAGCTGAAGTACATTTCCCTCGAGGCACAAACAAGTACTAAAAAGCGCCACTCAGATCTGGTTAGTACGCGTCATCAGTATGGGATTTCTACGCTCGTTTCTCGAAAGTCATTTCCCAGGGATCCCAGTGGTGGCGTCTCAAAATGTCGGCTGTTTTCTCCAGGTACCTTATGAATACGCTTGTTCTGATGTTTTTAACAGGCAACAGCTGGGAAAACTGAAATATTTGCTCATGTGTATTAAGGAGTCAAGCAGGATCTTTGCGCCAGTGCCAATGACCGGTCGCACTCTGGACAAGGCTTATGAAATAGATGGTCATCTTATACCTGAAGGTAGCGGCCGCAGGCACACCAAGCTCCGCTAATAGAGTAGAGTTAGTAGCCCTTAAGGCTACCTTCACACGCAGTAACGGACGAATTTTGCCTGGTTGAAAATTCCCGAGTTTAGGTGTTTTGTTTTCACGGAACCATCTCAACTGTACGAAAAATTAGACGCCTTGCCGTTCAAATTTCCGTGTGAAGGAAGCGAAAATATAGAAGTGAACGAAGAGTCCGGTCAAATATTTCAACCGGCCGAAAATTCGTCCGATTCCTTGTGAATGTAACATAAGTTCCCCACTTTTGGGACGCAGGTTGAGAGTTCCTACAAAGACGTGATGCGTTCGGATTCGACCGTTTTGCGAAATCTATCCTCGTGGCAAAATGTCCAAGAAAGGAAAAATCACCTCTGCAAGATTACAAGGGTATTACTTAAACAGGATTCTAGCAAGTGTCATCTTTGATTATACCTTCTTAAAGGATTTACGTTGCTTACAAGTCAGTTGCGCCTTCAAGTAGAGGCAGACAAGGAGGATCATTTTACATTGAACAATGCAGAAAATAAAAAACAATAATAAGTGTGATAATCAACTTGTGAGCCAGTATTGGGCAAGTTACTCATTTACAGCTTTGGCATGCCTCGATGTACCTAACCACGACAAATACGACCTTGCAAAATCCTTCACCGTGATTTATCTTTTCAGGTACTTGGGTGATGACAAATACATACGCTCTACATCACAACCCGCATGTTTGGAAAGACCCAGAGGTTGGTCGTTGTATTTTATCAGTTCTGAGGTAGCCTTTTAACGTAGTTATGCTAACAATTTGGGGACACGTTTCAGCTTGATTGGATGGGATACAAGGGCCACCACTATCACTATAATTCAATTTCCAAAGTTGTCCAGTAATCTAACAACCAGCCTTCCACTTACAAGATGAAGGGATGTAGCTCCTTTGAAAAACAAGAAAGTGACCAAACAATTGCTTTTGAGCAATTTTTTCAGCTAACATAAACTGTCAAACTGTAAAAACAACGCATTAGTTACGTTTTTAGGATTCAGTCACAGTCTGTCTGATCTCAGTACAAAACAAGTTTTAACCGTTTTCATTAAGTTCTTACAAGTTAAGGCCTCATATTGCGAAGGTGCTTCCGCAAATATTCTCTTGTGGCGAAAGTAGGCAGCTCCGATCGAAAGTAACATGGCCTATATCAAAAGTCATTAATTATTTTTCTGTCTTTGTTTGATATTCTGTAGACCTTTGATCCATTGCGCTTTACAAGTGAGAACTCAAAGAACATGTCGCCGTATTCTTTCATTCCTTTCTCGGCCGGACCAAGGTAAGCTTCACCGTGAGTTAGAGCGATTTTCGTATGACCTTGAAATGAAAACGCGCGAACAAAACAGAAACAACCAATAAACAGAAATAGAGCGATTTAATTGGTTTATCGAACGGATACAAAAGAGCGTGGCTTTTGGTTGGTTAAGCAAACGCTCGGGTGGAAAAAACTTTATGCCCGAGAACTTTCTAGAAATCAACCGATACTTCGCTTTGACGTCATACTGCAACACGATTGGCTAATCGAACGATGCCTTCTCCATATTAGGGTTTTCTTTGGCGGGAAATGAAGGCACCATGTTTAGATTTTTTCATCCATTGGCAGATGAAACAAATAACGAACAATTACTGAAACCATTTTTCAAGGTCATACGAAAATCGCTCTATCTAGCTATATGATCAGGTCCAATGTTGAACTGTAGGTCTCCTCTGGTGTCAGTTGTGTGGGACTGGTTGATGTTATTCAAGACGGCCGTTAAGAAAGGCTCATTTCTGCCAAAGGTTCCATCGAAAATAAAGAATCTCGATGAAGGTTTCGCAGCGCGAGTAGGCTTTTCAGATGGGCTCATATAAACATGGCCTTGTTTACATCATTTGCATCTGTCAAATGCAAGCATGCGCAGTAGCCGTGACACAGCTCCTTTAACCAATCATGTATAATTAACTCTTTGCCCACCAAACCGATCCCAAAAATTTCTGCGTTGAATGCTTGTACCCATTCTCTTTTATAGTCTATGGAGGATCAATCATCATCATCATCATAATCATCATCCATTTCTTTGTTTTTCCACACCCCATTTTGAGGTCCTGATGGATTAACAGGTCCATTTTTAATTTGTTGAGAATACTGTTTTATGATTTGGTTAAGGAAAAACAGCAGAAATAAAACAAAATAATAACAGACCACACCCCTAGACGGTGTTTTAGTACCGACACCCGATGATTTGTCAAACTGGATTTTTCCTACACGCCGAATATTCTTTTTTTGTCTCTGTTTGACACAGGAACTGCATTGGCCAAACCTTTGCCCTGACCGAAGTAAAGATTACTGTGGCCATGATTCTTCGCAAGTAAGTGTAACTTAAAACAATTTTTACGCGTAGGAACAGAGAGGTGGCTTGTCAAATGAAACCAGTGCAGTCGATTTGGATTTAAAAGCCTCATAACACCTAAACATCCTAACTTAAAATTTTAAAAAGCTCCGCTATAAATTGCTTTTCCCCAAAGCATTTTGTGTGAATGTATCTTAACTTAGAAGGACATCACTCTGGATCCCGCTCCAGGGCCCGGTTGCATAAAACCTGCACTTAAGTGCTCACTTAAGTAGGTCAGTTACAAATCCGTTATGGGTATACTTACGGGTGTTGCATGGAACGCACTAAGCACTCTCGTAAGTTTCTGTTTTACGTGGTAACTTACGGGCTCACTTAAGGGCACACGTAACCTTGATATAGTACTTTATAAATGATTCACTCTTTTTTTTAAGCTAACCATCGGTGGGTGTAAAGAAAGTTAAAGGTCGTTTCGAACACTTTTAAGCCCCTCAAAAAATGAAATTTGATAGTTCTTCTTTTTTCACAAAAGGGAACATCAAACGTTCACAAAGCGCATTAGAACGAATTACGTGAAGAAAATACTTTTTTTCACTTCTCAGTAAAAGATCTCGTTAAATTTAAAAACAGTAACGATACGGGACCTACATAGGTCCCGTAAATTTACGTGCTATTTTTCCCGTAAAAAAAGTTTTATGCAACATCCGCAATTTCTGTTGAATAAATGACACCTAAGTGGCGGAACTGAACACTTACGAAAATTGTAAGTGCAACCACTTAAGTGAATTGCCTAAGTGGACCACTTAAGAGATTTCATGCAACTGGCTTAGGTTACGAGTGTACGTACGTATACCCGTAATTGTTACGGACGTTTTATGCAACCGGGCCCTGGTCTAAAAATTAGCATCACTAATTTTTCAGCGGAGGAAATGTTTGTAAATGGGTGGGAAACTACCCATATTGTTCTTAAATTGATTATTTTACTTTTCTTAACACAGGTTCAAGTTATCCCTTGATCCCGCAAACGTCGTCCCAGTGGATGATCTGATTCCTGAACTTATTTTACGGTCCAAGAATGGAATACGGATTAATATTTCACCTCGCATTTAATGATGTAAAACCAATCTTCAGGGTCATAACACCTTGTAAATATGATATTTTAGTAAAATCCAACTAGTGGTCTATTATTAATGCTGCGTTCTGATTGGTTGAGCTACTACTAGGCTATATGTTATAGCCCACTAGTAGCGAAAAGTGTCAGCTTTGAAAACCAAAACAGTGGTGGCTGAATCGCGTTTCACTAGCTAAAGTTGTTTTGTCTTGATATTTTTGACTAACTAGTTGGAGTTTACGAAAACAATTATTCCTCTCGCCCTCATGGCCTCCGAGTCAATAGCCTATTTGGCCCTCGGCCTCATGGGCTATTGAATCGGAGCCCATTCGGGCTCGAGGAATAATTGTTAAATATTTCCTTAGAGAAAGTTTTCTCGACTAGTTTTTTTTAGTTTATCGCTCTGTCCTTCACAGAGTAACGAATAACTCTGAATTCATTTGTTATTCTATATACTGTAGTTCCAGTTAATGAAATCTTTTGTACAAAAACAGCGTTTTGTGCTTTATTGAATGGCTACAATAACACGCACGCTCTGATTGGCTGTTTTCTTGTAATGACCTATAGCTAGTATTACTTGCTATGTGTCCAAGGCATATACAATCTGTCTTTAACTTGATAGTGGACATCCTTATACGGACATCTATGACAGCTGTCTTTTCCGATGTCAGCGAAATAACTGAAAATAGTAATTAGTCTTGGTGCTTATCTCTCGTATAATAATAGCATTTCACAGAGGGCTGAACATTGGTGCAATTTCGATACTTCAAAAGTCAGCATCATGGAACGAGCCCTGTGGAGGATACAAGCAAAGAAAGTGAATACCAGGATCCGTATGAGCCCTCATGCGTTTTACTTAAAACGAGCAAATTTCACCACCAAGGGCTAATTTTAGAATTGTTAAGTTGCGAAGTTTTGCATAAATGAATTCCCAAGGCAGTAGAGTTGAAAAGAATGCTCCTGCACAAAAAGTGCCAATTCGAAGAATTTTAGCTACAAACGAGGCTTGTTGGTGAAATTTGCCGTATATGACGCAACCTGATAATTCCGTACGTCAAAAATAGCTGCCACGGGTTTCCTTTTTTTACCATGCAACAATATTGTCATATGTAACTACTTAATAGTTCTTATAATAAACAGGGGTACAAGAACGCTTGTAGATATAAAAATTTATCTTTTAGACTTGTATTCAAATCGATTCGAAACTCGACGATAAATTCTCCATAATCCCCACTTGCGCCCACATAATTCCCTCTACATCTATAAGTTCAAGCTTATTTTAGTATTTTAAAGGAAAATGTGAAGACATCTCTACTCGCAAATAGCAGGGCTAATTTAAGCGGGCAGAACAAATAAGATAGTTTATTACAATAAATTGTTTGTTATTTTCGTTGTACTTTCAATGCCTTTTGTATGACGAAAAAAAGACTTGCCCTACTTAAAATAAAGCGCTGACCTAATTTGTCAATCATTTAATGTAACTTTACTTTGGGGGTCAAATCAAGGGAAACTGTGTACAGTATACTAGAGAGTGTTAGCATTGACAACGAGTACGACTACGAGAACGAGATTTTACCATTGACTATAATGCGCATGCGTTCTGCTCAGAACACGTGCTCAACGCGTTCTGGCAACTCGTTCCACGAGGAGATTTCCTCCAAAACTCGAAGTGCGAGGAACGAGTTTTTGAAAGGTAAAGTTTATCTTTTGTAGCGGGTTATCTCTGCCATAGGTGTACCCATAAGCACTTAAACTCTTCATCGAAGGCCTAGGATGGTATTTTGGGGCATTTTTTTGTTCTGAATAGCACATTAATCCTCCTTCCTTTCTGTCAACATCGTGTCAAAATTTTAGACATGAGAAGCTCTCATGGTCTCCGTCTAGCGTGCTCATAAACTTAACCTTTTTCGTTTTTTTTACAGCTTCTTTCAAGACGAATCAACCAGAGACGTAAGTATTACTGTTTCTTTAATTATTTTTCATTCACATCATTTTATTTCTTACAGAGCATAGTCCGTACGAACTACGTTTGTCACATCAAGAGGTCGCATTGTTTACATAAACCTAAGAATTACGGTCTCACATTTCAAAGTTTTTATGCCCTGTCTGTTTATGTTTCAGGAAAAGAAAACTTTTTATATGGAAGCGTCAGCGTGATTCTTGTCTTTTACGTGAAGTCTTACATCTAGAACCCTACAATCAGAAACAGTCAGATAGAGGGAGAGTGTGGAGAGTAATTGCAGAGAACCTGAATACCAACACGCAGCACGATTTCAAGACAACAGA
This sequence comes from Porites cylindrica, assembly GCA_964035525.1. Taxonomy (NCBI): domain Eukaryota; kingdom Metazoa; phylum Cnidaria; class Anthozoa; order Scleractinia; family Poritidae; genus Porites; species Porites cylindrica. The sequence continues at coordinate 3,375,477 of OZ037788.1, read as the reverse complement.
TCGATCGTGTAGGGATAGATTTAACAAGCTTATGGAGGAATTTGAGAAGAAAGATCAAGAAGAAAAGAAAGCCTCAGGAGTAGATGCCGAATCATTTGAAAGTGGCGCCTAAAATGACAATACTATCCCAAAATATTTTTTTCGTGAAGTCGTACTCGTATGTCCTGCTTACACATTTTTTACAAGAACGACAACGAGTGCGAGTACGAGATGGACTCGTTCTCGTACTCGTACTCGTTGTACCCACCAAAACCACATCGATCGAGAGGGACTGAGATTGAATTTTGAATAACTTAAAAGTGGTAACCGAAGAACTCTCGGAAAATGTACGGATGATATGCACGAACAACCGAACATCCGAATACTAGATCGGAGGTTCTAACCCCTGAACCACCATGTCTCTAGCGTTAGTGAAGTCGGAATTCTACTATACCAGCAGAGTGTACTACACTTCTGTACTGGAAGCTGAAAGAAAGAGAAAGGCTCGAGAAAGGCTGCGTCCATTTCACAGTTGTGGGGGTGAAGAAAATGTATCAGGGGGGTGGGGTTTCATGCATTATGACTGAGATGTTAGTAAGATGTTGGAAATGAGCAAGACGGCGAGAACGAATCGCCAAGCTCGCTGGTAAGTGCTCGTTCTTTCTCACGCCGAGAAAAATCAAGAACAACCTCTGGAACCAGGGTAGCTAGGTGTAAATTACAGCGAGCTTTATATTCCCTGCCCCCCTACCCTGCAAGAAGAGGATTCTTTCCGGCATGGATTTTATCAACTATATTGACTTCCAAAATTATTTATGATTGACTTCCAAAATTCTAAATTTGTAAGACTTATTGCGTTTTTCGCTGCCGTCAATCATAATTACAATCACAAGCAACGAACCTTGAAGCACAGAAACACACAAAACGGATCGAAATCCACCAATCACAAATCACAAACCTTGACCTTTTGAACCCGTTAAAGTAAAGTTTTGTTTCCTAAGAGGTCCGTTAAGATAATTGACGGCAGCGAAAAACGCAATCGTCAGTTGGCTTTTGAACTTCAGAATTCGCATGTTTGTGAAAAGCGCAGTAATAGATGAACCTTAGATACACACCAATGTTCCCAAAATCTTTGTCCACTTTGAAGCAGGAAAACTTGATCGTCGATCTCGTTTCAACCTCTGCGATGAGTTTATAAGCCTCTTGGACGGAAGAAACATATCCAACATTCTCAACAATTTTCCTATCGAATGCGGGTTCGTAACTTAAAATTCCCGCCATGATCTTCCTGTTTGTTTCTCGGGAATGATGGGATTTGGAAGGTCGCGAGTTCGATTCTTGCCCGGGGCACGAAAATTTTCGTTGCCCCGGGCGAGCATGGTTTCTCCTAAGTTCTTCCAAGTGAAAATGTTCACTGGAAGTGTAAGCGTGCTGCTCACAAGTGCACATTAAAAATAATAATAATGATAATAATAATATTTATAATAATAATAAAAGTAAAAAAATAAAATATTTTGTATGTGTAAACCGTAACAACATAAATAAAAACCATGATTAAAATTTTCATTGTGTCAATAATTATTATGCTTTATGGTCTTAAAAAGTCCGTCTGTTTTTTGCAGAAGCGTAACTATGCGCCTAAAAAAATTAAAACCCTTGCCTCTTTGGAGATTTAATAATGGTTATAGGTAAGGGCTCATATGTGCGGTCTGGACAGGTCGAGTGGTTTTGGTGGATGTAGACAGTCAACATCAACCAAAACCACCAACATTGTTCGGGGCTAGATGTGTATCACGTAGCCCCATGAAATATCTGAAACATGTTTTAAAACTTCATGTACAATATTTGCCAAAATACGGTTACACTCGTTATATTCATCCTTTGTTGGCGAGAACGAGATCTCCCAAATATAATAAAGCTCAAAGCAAAAGAAAAGCGAATCCCCGAGAGGCGAATACATCAAAACATCGTAGGCATCTTTCGTTGGTATAACATGTCACAAGGTGTCCAAAATTCAATCTCAGTCCCTCTCGATCGATGTGGTTTTGGTGGGTAGAAAAAATAGGGAGCTTAAGCAACAACGTTTTTGAGCGACGCGCGTCAACCGGAAGTGGCCTTTTTTCATTTTTTGACGGTGGTTTCGCGCAAATTTTCAGTCAAATCGCCTCTATAATAGTAAAGAAGCTAAGGAATACAAATTTTATATCATCAAGGCATGTTAAGAGGGAAAATACCTCACTTCCGGTTGACGTGCGTCGCTCAAAAACGTCGCTGTAATGCCGACCGCAGGACAACGCGGAAAAAATGAACAGTCAAGTGGTTTTGATCATGCCCAGTAGCATGTTTATCCGTAGTCGTAGTCCGTAGTCGCCGTATCTTAAACTCTACTGTCTACTTTGTAAATTCAAAACAAGATCTTGATTGAAACACAAAATTTTGCCTTAAACTGCGTTGATTTTGGAAAAGAAGAATAACGCTGAACTTAAAGATTACACCGAGCAATTAAGAAGAAGTCCAAGATTTGCGTTCACTTAAATTCCAAAATGGTCGAGGTAACGGATGATGTTTTGAGAATTTTACCTGCGTCATATTCACTGTGGATTGCATTAATTTTATCCGTGGGAGTCTACTTCCTCGCCAATTTTGGGATCGGATGTTTTCGACAACGGAGGCGTGCTGCAAAATCGGTTGCTGGTATTCCTGGCCCACCGGGGCACTGGCTGAAGGGACACCTTGACTACGTAAGTTCTAATACTCTCTAATCATCCATAATTAAGTGCGCTCTGACTTGAAATCACACTGAGATCATATCCTTTTAGGTTGTTTGGGGGCAGACTCGTTAAGACTCGAATCAGGATCAGAATTTGGCGATGAAGATCAGAATCGATCCTCGTGAAGGATCAGAATTTGACAAAGCAGAAATGAGCCCAATGATTTGGTGGCAAAGAGAGATTAAAAGAGATTCGAGTAAAGCACTTAGATTTAAGAAAAGAGGTGTCGCAAGGGAGGGGTGGTTGGGGGGGAGGGTAGGGGGTCTACCATTGAGTGACCAGCCAACACCGCACCCAAGGCAAATTACTGAGATATCTTGGGTGTCACTCCATAAAGGGTATTGTTTTTAGTCCTTTAGTCCGCCTAAAATGGGCACGCTTTTGTAATGAAAATGGTGTCTGCAGGATGTAGAACTTCCAAAGTATGACCAGTTACAGGAGCCTATCAAATGGAGCCTCCATCTCCCATACAAGCCCTTGGTGTCAACCCTTTCCCGAGTAGATTTATAATTAGAACGGTCCCCAGGAGAGACTTCCCGCGCCGACGGTGGGAAGAGCCAATCACAACGACTAAATGACACCGCTATTGTACTTCATGAAACAGCAGGAAATCCGGTGCTGACAGGCCAAACAAAATCATAAGCTAGTGAAACGTGACTTTAGCGTTTTCATCCCTCAGAGATTTTCTTTCTTTTCTTTCTAGCAGGTAGATTATATTGTGGAGAGTTTTAAACTCTGACTATGTTAATCTTAATTTTGGTTGCTTGTCTCACATTAAGCTGGTCTGTTACATGCGTAACGATTAACTACTACCTGCAGTCTGTAGTTCTGACAGGATTAGTTTTCTTTAGTCAATTTGTTTGAGCGTTAAGGTTCTTATTTCGGCTAAATGACTCAATATTAATCAAATTTCTAGTTTTTCAAGTTTTTATCCGAAATGCGTTTGTCTGAATAAATACTGTGGTTGTTTTGTCCGTCAGTTAGTGTGATGATTCCCTGCTATGTTTTGTAACGCCGAGCCCAGCCATTGTTTTCTCGCAAAAGAGTGATCTACAGATGCGAATTCGAAGGAAAGAATTGGCCTAAACTTCTACGTTAATTGCTGAGAATTCTCCTGTTGGTCAGTCATAATTCTTTGGGCGCAGATACAATCCATTTTGTTTTTCTTGAGATAAGAGGGTCTTTGGACTGGAGCGCGATGTCACAAATTCCACCGTTAGCAAATTACTTTTGAGTTAGCTTCACGGTCGAGCAACTGTTGTCTTCTGTTCAACTTTTCAAGTGCCAGTTTTATCAGGCAACTCTCATGGTGATACAAGTCAGTTGTAAAGGAAGACTGCAATTTTTCTGAAGCATTCCTCCTTAGTTGCTACTTAGGTCATCGCTTTTGCACGCGGTGCTTAACTGGCGAAATCCACTCCACGGCGATGACAAAAATAAATGATCCTGGCACTTTTTCGGCGCTGATCATCGAAAAGTTTCAAATCGTACACAGAACGCTTAATCGTCGACTCTTTTCAAGGTGCATGCTTAAATGTGGAATGTATGACGGCGAAAAAAAAAACAAAAACAAACACTCGCAAAGAACCTTTCCTTGATCCTCAGTTCGCTGCCTTTGTCCCATCGCTTCATGCTCAGTCTCAGTCGGGTAATTCATTAACTTTTATTTCATCCCAGATCCCAGCGGCTGTAAAACTGTAAAAATGGACGTATAGTAAAAAAGGAAAACGGTCGAAGGACGGGCTTCTGAGTTCGACTTCATCCAACTTCATTTTTTTCACGGTGACATACGAGACTCACGGAAATATGACACTTTTCGCGGGAAACAAGCCGTTCTATTTATAAATCTACTCGGGAAAGGGTTGACTCAAGAAATTAATGGAGATGGAGGCTCCATTTGATGGGCTCCTGTCAGTTAATAATCCTAACTTCGAATTCGCTACTTTTAAAGACCTATCACAGAGTAGAGTAGATAAAACGCCGATCTCACAAAAGTATTGCCATTCTAAAAGGTCATGGAACACCTTTGAACGGTCGTCACGAGTCATGAAATGTACTAGCATTATTTTTAATAAGTTATCTGCGAAACGCTCGTCATAAATCATTTTTAAAAGTTTTTTGGGAGCGTCTCTTATGAATTGGAGTAACCTGAGATCAGGCGTCTTTTTTTTTTTTTTTTGCTTCTTTGGCTCGAGAGGGAAAAAAAATAACGCCTGATACATTTATTTAACAAGCAGTCAACCGCCCCCTAATTTACATGATCTACCGTTTGCTTGACCTGTCATGTTTTTAGCCAATAAGCGTTTACCAAACGGGAATCAAATTTTGGCGCGAATAATGTCTCTTGTGAAATCATGATCAGTTTTAGGGGAAAAAATTTTTTTAAGTACGTCCGTGTTCAGATGGCGCTTCGTAAAAAATAAAAAATAAAAATTAATGTGTTGTTTTTGTGATGAAATACTGCTAGCTGGAGCTGTCGTACCTTTGTGAATAGCTACAAATAATAAAGAATTTACTGGTTAAAGCTCGTTGACTTCGTTCTGTACTACGAAAGCAGTGGAAAAAAAATTAGGCTGAAGCACCATATTTCACGAACTGAAAGGTGTTGTGAAAGCGAAGATCGCTCAGAATAATTCGCAGCATGATTTCTGAAGGAGGAAATACAGTCAAACCAGGTCAAGATTCCATTCATGAATTGATTATTTGAAAAGTGAACCCGTTTGTCGCTTCTGTAACTTGTAGCCGGTATCAAATTGCATTCAAATGATCGGTGAAGTTTTGACTGCAACTGTTTTGGTATACGATGAGATGGTAAATATTTCAATGGATGAAACTTCTATTTAGGCATTCTTCAAATTCAAGAAAACTGAGCGGGCAGAAATTTCATAACGAACTCGCGTGTGTATTCACTGCTTATTACGCAAGCAAAAATGCAGACTGAAATCAACAACAACTAACGGATGGCGTCACTTTGGCCAATCGGAACAGCGCAAATCATCCGTATTGTTTCCTATCCAATCAGAAAAAAGTCCAGATTCTGGCATTTTTACATCTGATACGACAAAGAAATGTATCATGCCCTCTTCCCGTGAGAGACATAAAGGGATAATAGGGAGAGGGCATGATCTCAGGCTAGAATTGGAGAAGCTTCACTTCCATCACCCAAAACTGGTAATATTATCACTTTGAGTAATGACTCGGGCGGGGGAGTACTCCCTTAGATAAGCTATATAGGTATGTGCCGTCCCATCGGGTAGGGTTTTTGTGCCGTTTTGGTCTGAAAACGGGTATACACTTTGCCCATTTTGGTCTGGAATTGGGTGTGGTTTTCGAGGGAACTACGGAAGTGTATTAACGTTTTTATCGTTACAATTCCAAATGAGTAAGAAAGAAAGAGAAATATGGGAATTCGAAATGGATTTGAAGAATTTTTTTGTTTGCGCTGTAATCTAATTACTGAAAACATAATTTCGGCCTAAAGGCAACGGGAAAGGCAACGGGTATGAACCGGGCAGCACACTCCTACCAAGAATTCCCAGGAGTACACCTCCCCCCCCCCCCCCCCCCCAGAATGACTCTTCTCGCCCCATATGAGGCAATCTAGATTCCGGAAGTCAGGAAGTTTCTGCTTGTGGAATCCGGAATTCAACTCAAGGAATCCGGAATCCCACTAACGTTTGGAATCCTTAATCCAAGTTCCACTGACAAGGAGTTCGGAATCCAGTACCGGGAATCGAGAATCCAAGATCCAAGATTCAATCACGTGTGGCGATATAGTCATATTACTAATTTCTATGGACTCTTCTGTCGACAGGCGCGGTTCGATGGAGCTGGACTTAAATTCCACATTAAGTGTGCAGCTGAGTTTAAGACGTGTTATAGGCTCTGGTTTGGGCCTCTCAGGTCAGCGGTGATCATCTGTCACCCGGACACCATCAAAGTGATTCAGTCAAGCAATGCGCCCAAAGAAAGATTTGTGTATAATTTTGTCAGACCATTTCTTGGTAAGGGTTAGCCTACACAGTTTTGATTGGTAGGGCTATAAGGTTTCTATAATCCTGTTTCCTACACTATCTCAACAAAACAGAACCAAAAAATTAAGCTTTACCTACCTATTATGTGCATCTTTACCTACTGAAAAACACTGTTTCCCCTCATAAGCACCCCTCTCGCTCTCCGCCAGTTAATCAACCTGTACACAACAAAAAATATACATCCGGTTAAAAGCCCCCAGGGATAGAAGCCCTTCCCACTTATAAGCCCCCCCCCCCCCCCCCCACCAGTTATAGGCCCATTTACCTGTAAACAACAAAAAATATACATCCGGTTAAAATCCCCCAGGGATAGAAGCCCTTCCCACTTATAAGCCCCCCCCCCACCAGTTATAGGCCCATTTACCTGTAAACAACAAAAAATATACATCCGGTTAAAATCCCCCAGGGATAGAAGCCCCCCGCTGGCATGTATTGAAATTTGATTTTTACGACATTTTGAAGCTTAGAAAAGCGAGTAAATTCAAAAAGTATTTGAATCAGCACCGCTATGTAGCTCTTTGAAACGCTAGTCCGGTTATAATCCCCTCGTATATAAGCTCCCCTTCCATAATCCTTCCTAAAGCCCCTTAAAAAGTAGTAAGTACTGAAAAGCTTTCATTTGAATAGTCACAGTTCAGGATCTCATTCAGACTCAAAAGTTAAAACATCCACCATGTACAAAATGGTAAATATTGGGAGGGGGTAAGGGGTCCAACCTACTTCCGCTCGTCACTTAAGCACTGATCAGTAATTCCCCTCTATCTCTCCCGCTTCCCAAGCTATTAGAACTTTCATCCCCGCCCTGTCCTCTCCCATCTACCGTATCCCTCCCTGGCTCCCATCCGGGCTCCCACCCCTTGTCTTCCCCCCACTAAACAACAGGGCAAAATGTACAGCCCAGTAGCTATTCTGGGTCAGACACACTTTACGAGTTCTAGACTACTCGGCTTTTAATCAGATACCCTACTGGTTTTTTTCCCCAGGGGATGGTCTTGTGACATCCGAAGGAGAAAGATGGTTCCGTATGAGAAGGCTTCTTACTCCAGCTTTTCACTTCGAAATTCTCAAACAATACGTTCGAGTTTTTCAGGACTCTACAGATGTTCTCTTGGTATGATCTCAATTCGGATACTGTTGCAACAAATGCGTTAAGTGTCACGAGAATTGTAGCTTGCATTACCTCCATTTTTTAATTGTTTCTTTCAGAAAAAGTGGTCCTCGCAGGGGAGGGGTGAGGTGGAGTTGTTCCATCACGTGAGTTTGATGACGCTGGACTCTATCCTCAAATGTGCTCATAGTTACGTAAGCAACTGTCAAACACAAGAGTAAGTAATGAGCCTTAAGCGTGTGTTATTTCTGACGTTAGCAATAAATTAACTGGGCTAAAGTTGTTTGTGCTTTTTATCTTCTCTTGTTTAGGGACCAAGACCCATATATCGCTGTTGTCTATGAAGCTTCAAATCAGATTGTTAACAGGCTCATGTAAGACATTCATTTAACTCTTTGTTCGCTTTTAGGGACTGGAGGGGGGTGGAAACAGAGGGAGGGTCACAACTTTTTGAGACTGCAGAAAAGGGAGGGGTCATGAAAAATGGGCGGTTAAAAGGGGGAGGGTCATGCAAATATGTGTCCGTGATCATGTAGGTTCATCTAAAATGTATGTATATGGCATTACAAAGAACAGATTAGAAATATATTTTGAGCTTTCATTATAGGGACTCAACCTAGTGTATTGCAAGAACTAGATTTTATCGTTTTTTACAAGAGGGGGAGGGTCATTATATTTTAAGCTAAGGTCAAGGGGTGGGTCACCTCATTTCCGAGCCCAAATTAAAAATTCACACCCCCCCCCCCCCCTCCCCCCTTGCTAATTTCTGACAAGTCCCTTATTCTTTTTATACACATGCACCGCTGGTATAAGATATTCTCCCGCGTGGGGAAGGGCCCGATATGGTTAACTTTTTCTAGTTTGGTTAACAGGTAATTCAGTGGCGTATTCAGGGGAGGGGCCCGGGGGGGCCAGGAAAAATATTTTTTAGAGACCGGGCCCACTCATCTAAGGGTCTAGATGACTGCCCCCGCCCCCGCCCCCGCCCCCTCCCCCCTTATGTCAAGATCTGGATCCGCACTCTACACTGTAATTGACCAACCTTCCTAGACTCTATGGGTGGGGGCGGGGAGTTGAAGATGAGACTATCAAAAGGAAGGGAGGGGAGTGCCAGGTAGGAAGTTTGATACTGTCTTGACGAAAAATCACTTTAACTAGCAAACGTCATGATTTCAGCCTACATATTTGACATTGAACATCCACGATACTGATTTCTTCTTTTCGCCCCATGTAAGTCTTGGATCCTGGATTCCACACTGTGGATTCTGGAATCCAGGAACTGGATTTCGGATTCCTTGGCAGTGGAACGTGGATCCGGGATTCCAGATTGCAATAGCAGGATTCCAGATTTCCTGAGCGCAATTCTGGATTCTAAAACTAAAAAAATTTCTCCCATTGCGAAATCCTGATAACCTTGCATAGGGCGATTCTTTGATTTTTTTACTCATCCATGGTGGTTTTACACGTACGATTTTCTAATATAACAGGAATCCTCTTCATCATGCGGACGAAGTCTATAAACTAACCCCCGAAGGAAGAAAGTTCTTCAAGAATTGTGATTTTGCGAATGCCAAAGCACACCAAATTGTCAAAGCTAGAAGAAAAGCTCTTCACCAAGACAATGTGAGTACAAATTCAATCATTTGTGTCATTTCAGAATACAACTTGTCGAAACCGTTTCTTTGTTTAACGGTTCTCTAATATATAAGAGTTTCTCTTTCCCCAGCAGGAAGATAAAAAACTGAGGGAAAAGAAACATTTGGACTTTCTCGACATTCTTTTGAAGGCTAAGGTAAGAGGGATCTTGTTCATTGAAAATTTTACTATCCAACTTTAGACATTTACAGTTCATTCGTTCTTCCCCAATCAGTCCTAAGACTTGGGGAAAGGCATATAAATACAGCGCTTTAAGTAGGCAACTCTTATTTTGTTGATGCACTGACCCTGACTAACATGACGCAAGACAAGTTGCTAGCTTTGTCTAGAATTCACTGAGAATCACTGAATGGAAAATGTTGAAACTACCGTTTCATAGTTTGTAATTCCAAAATTTTCGAAAGGGGATACCTCCAGATTCCCATAATTAAAAAGCTCGCTCTCTTAGAGCTTGCACATTAATTTTGCCTCTTTTCAATTTAGCCCGGCTACGGTGCATCTGATGTAACATTTCTTCATGAGTTTTACGCTATGCATCGCGAAAACTCTTTAATCATTTTTTTTTTTCTGAGCCAGTTTGATTTTTCACACTTGGGAAGGTCAATACTTAATTGCAGTGACTTCTTTCAGTTTTTGTTTGGCAGTGACAATTAAAGGGATATTAGCTATTTTGTTCTCTTTGTCTCAGGATGAGAATGGAAAAGGGCTGAGCGATGAAGAAATTGTTGGTGAAGTTATGACGTTCATGTTTGCTGGTCACGACACAACTGCTAGTGGTATGTATACCAGAGAGATGGTTTTAATTTTTTTTTGCCTTGATGTCGTTCATATTTTGGTCTTAGTGATTCATGTAATGTTTGCGTCTTACTGTTCATTACTGTTATTGTAATCATGATCAGTATCATCACTACCATTTTCCTCCTCCTTATGCTCCTCCTCATCATTATCATCAAAGTCATAATCATCGACATCATCATCATCATCATTATCATTATTATTACCATAGTAATCATGTTCAGGACTACATTTTGAGCATTTCCCCTACGGGGGAATCACCTCACGCCTATCAAAACCTCAAAAAGGACCCATTGATCCCTATTTACCTTAAACTTTTCCTTAGTTATTGCATGGACTTTATACAACTTAGCAAAGTATCCCGAACATCAAGAGAAATGCCGACAGGAAGTCGATGAAGTGGTTGGGCTCAATCAAGACTTAGACTGGTAAGAACGTAGCTAGTAACAGTCATTAAAAGAAGTGACCTAACCTTCTGTGCTGAAAATTTAGCTCACAACTTTCTCATTTTCGCGTCTCACGAGCCTAGTGCTTGTTCTTCTAGAGCTTATTCCAGGCTTCTCACAGACCCTCAGCTACACCTCCCTAAACTCATTTGGCTGACTTTTCTACCAGGGATAGCCAAGAGACCTCCATTTAGCCTGGGTGTAATTGGCGTTTTTCTCGAGTGTGCTTACCATCTTTCTTAGACTGCTACTCAGAGGGTCATCAGTGCCACCAATAGGGTTCTTTAATCCCGTACTCCCGAATGGTTATTCTCGGCATTTCGTGTCCAGTGCATAATTTCAATCCCGAATCTCGCCTCCATTTTGCTTTAAAATCCCAAGCTCCCGCATTCCTGGCAGATCCCGTATCCGGAACAACCTGTGTGGGCCCTCTACTTAGGCATTTTCGTTAATTCCTATAACCACTCCTTTAATTTGCTACAAACGAGTATAGGACTGGCTCTTGCAATGTGAATATTACTCTGGCTACTTTCAATTGCGCATGCTCTGATTGTTTTATCAGGAAACATCTGAGCAAACTGAAGTACATGCTCATGTGCATTAAGGAGTCATGCAGGGTGTTTGCCCCAGTCCCCATGATAAGTCGATCTTTGGACAAGACTTATGAAATAGACGGTCATCTTGTTCCTGAAGGTATATAGAGACAATTGCAACAGGTCTTGCCAATTTTAAGCCCTGCTATACAAGGGTTGTAAATATCATAAAGTTCTACATCTTTCGAGTGTAAAATGTAAATTTATGAAGAAAACTCTCGAACACTTTTCTTACGATTTTTAGCTAGATAACTTAATTTGTTCGCTTTGACTACACTCGTCTGCCTTTCGTAATTTTCACTTCTGATTTAAATCTTAGTCTTTTGGCAAACGCCTTTAAAGAACGACAATTTTGATCCATTTCAGGTTCTTGGGTGATGACAAATATATACGCCCTTCATCACAACCCGCACGTTTGGAAGGACCCAGAGGTTGGTCGATGTAATTTTATCAAATAAGAAACCAGAAGGAGTCTTTTAGGTTTAGAGCCGTCAAATGTCGTGTAATCTAGCAACCACACTGCGCTGATGGATCTACAATCTCGCTTTGAGTCACGTTTTCAAGTTTTTGTCCACTTTTGCCGAGAGGCAAGTTTTATTACTTTTCAAGTACGGTTACTTTTGCAAAAAGAGACTGTAACTTTCTGGAGCAGATCAAAATCAACATCGCCCATATAAAAAATCATTCACTGCGTTTTTCCATTTTATATTATGATGTAGATCTTTGATCCATTGCGGTTTACAAATGAGAACGCAAAGGACATGTCGCCATATGCTTTCATTCCTTTCTCAGCAGGCCCAAGGTAAGCGTTATGGCAGTCGTCTGTTACTACGTGTTTGATAAGTTTTTTTGTTGAGCTCCGTAACTATGTTTTCTCTGATCTCAGTCGCGTTCCTGGTGAGGAGAGGCCTGAGGGATAGACCTTGAGGGAAGCCCTTACTTTTAGACAAGAACGAGACCTAAATAGCCGATAACACCCTCCCCTCTCCATAATCTGAAGAGCTGGATGAATGTCCCTTCCTTTCCACTCCATGTCTGATCCGCTCTTAGGTGTCTGGCAGCCGATACTTGTCCCTAGTCCATCATGACTTAAAAGTTGTTTCGTTAGCTAATTAGACAACTCCTTCTGAAAGCTTCGTGACGCCCGGTAATGTTTGCAAAGGATACGAACTAACACTATTCCCAAATTCAGGAACTATAAGGAAGAATGTCTACAGGCTTTTGCGCAACGATTTTTGGGATCTTTTGGGTGGAAAAGTGTTTGTAAATGATAAGTCACTTGTAGAAGGGCAACCATTAATCAGTCATAAGTTACGTGTGTCCATCAGAATGATCAAAGAGATCATTGGGCTCACAGCTTTTACCCACTCTTCTTGTGAGGTGTGAGAATTAGTTTTAGGTGGACTAATCAAGATAAAATTATAAGTGATACAAGGATAATTCCTTGCGCTCTATACTACTACATCCACGATACGATGGAATGGCATGGGGTGTAAGTAAAACGCCAGAGTCGGGGTCCATTGCTGTTTGTTGTTTGTTATTGTTGTTGTTTTTTTAGTTCGATGTCCGTGTCTGTGTTGGCTAGGGGGAAACTAGTAAGAGAAGTTGAAACAGAAGAATAATAGACCCCTTGGCAGTATTTAAATGACACCCGATAAATCGTCAAACCGCAATATGTTCCCTCTTGCGTACCTAATCTATTTCTTCATCTGTCTGATATAGGAACTGTATTGGACAAAACTTTGCACTGACAGAGGTTAAGATTTCAGTAGCCATGATACTTCGCAAGTGAGTTGAACTTAGAACAGCTTTTCTGCATGGAGACAAAATGACTTTGTCTCCCAAAACAGTCCCGAAGTGCAGTTCAACCCAATTCCGAACCAGTGTCACGTGACACCTCAAACTGGCCAAGTCAAAAACCTCGTAGTAGACTTTCTGAAAGTTCTCCTTTTTTCATAGTTGGTTATGCCATTTTAAAGGACCTGTTTGGCGCGAAACTCACAGGTCGATGACTTGGCGCGAAATTCCATCGATGACTTCATGACAACTGACCAATAGTCGACTCGCTACTTCGTCGTTCGCTCGGTTGCGTGCGACCTTATTGATGCCCGCTTCGTTCACATTTCCTCAAAGAAGCTCGCTTCGCTCTCTTTTTAACTTATGAGAGATCGACTTGTAGCGTGCAAGTCTAATCTCGTATGTACTATCGAGGGAGACATTGACTGTCCAAATTCTTTCTGTCCCCATTACTGGTTCATGAATCCTTAATTAAATGTGAATGAAGTTTCGAATCAGGTACCTCAAGTCAGCTTCAAACGCTTTGATAAAAACGTTTATTGCCTGGGAGGACGAAATTTCTGTGACTCACTACTAACTGAAATGGTTGTTAGCATAGAGGTTTTAAGCAGGCTTCACTCTCTCTCCTTGTCGAGTCGAAGGTGTTATTAATTAAAATAATTGATTGTTTTACTTTTCCTTTTAAACGCAGGTTCAAGTTATCTCTTGATCCCGCAAACGTCGTCCCAGTGGATGATCTGATTCCTGAACTCATATTACGCTCCAAGAATGGAATAAGGATTAATATCTCAACCCGCATTTAATGATGTAAAATCAGTAACTCGTGATCAGGGACATAGCATCTTTCATGATCTTTTAAGCCCGAGATGAAAAATTCGTGGGGGGACGGGCTCTTTCAGATAAAGAAAATACTGTCATAGTCAGTATCAATGAGGAATATCTGACCATAACCCTCAAGGTCGGTAAAGATGTATTACTCTGCGTGTCTGGCTAGAGATAGATAGATAGATAATCTTTATTTATCCACGGTACAAAATTCGTCAGCTTTAAAAATGCCTAATACTAATATAATAAAAATATTTAAATAAAAAAACTGCTTTCCACGAATGCCGTGCCTTACAGTTCTTTGAGTAATCGTTTAAATTGCCCAAGGGACTCTGCTTCCCTAAAGTTACAAGGAAGACTGTTCCAGAGAATGGCGCCACTATAGCTGAAGCTGTTTTTGTAATAGTTTGTGCGCGGTAATGGAACATTGAGTTTATTTTCAGAGTCCCTTAGGTTATATGCGACTTCTCGCCTTTCAAATTTAGAACTAAGATAGTTTGGAGCCAACCCGTGCAGAGACCTGTAAACCATCGTAGCTCTTTGAAATTGTTGCTGGCAATCTAGGTTTTTCCACCCTAGAAGTTTGAAAAGGTGACCAGCATCTACGTCATAGCTTGAGTAGGTCAAAACACGGGCTGCTCTGTTTTGTAGCTTTTGAACCTTATTCCGTAAGGTTATCCCACAGTTTCCCCAAACAATGTTGCAATAATCAAAGTGTGGCTGTATTAAAGCTTGATATATTAGTTGTAAGGTCGCCTGAGGGACAAGGTGCCTTATTCGTTTTATGGCCCCAATACCAGAAGCGACTTTCTTTGTTACTTTCTCGATGTGGCCACTAGAGCATAGGATCAGACGTTCTGTCAGTATTAAAAATTGCACATGTCATGTTTTTTCTGCCTTCTCATAGTCCAAAATCGTGTATCTTTAGAGTCGCAGTGGACACTGACCTTGCGAGGTGAAAAATGGGCACCGCGGTGGCTTTCTTAGTTGTAAGGTCCTCATAAAACGACCAGCGGCGTAGCTGCCTTTTACGACTGGTTTTCACTAGCGACGGAGTAGGAGTCTTAATCAGAAGTATAGAACTTTACGATCTAGTGAAAACACCGTTCTGATTCTGCTGATTACGCTTACGACTCCGTCGTTTACGATCAACTGAAAACTGGGTCGTCAGAGTCGCAAGTTGAAGCTGAAGAACTAAACCAATCACAAAGCGTGGAAACGTGCATTGTGATTGGTTTATTCTTCCTCTTCTGCTTCGGACTCCGACAATCTGGTTGTCACTAGATCTAAGCGGGACGTAAGTGGCGGAGTCGGAAGAAATTGGAAACGTTCTGATTCTTCTGACTCCGATTCCATGGCGCTTATGACTCCGCTTACGACTCCGATTGCTGATTTTCACTAGGTCATAAGCGCTCTTACGACTCCGCTAACGACTCCGACTCCGTCGCTAATGAAAACCAGCTTTTAAGCCCGGGCTTAACAAGAATTGGGGTCAAACTGAGCCCATATCCTATCGCGAAAGGGTGTAAAAATGCAACTCACTGTAGTCGCGGTGATGGGTATGTTA
Organism: Porites cylindrica; assembly: GCA_964035525.1. Lineage (NCBI taxonomy): Eukaryota > Metazoa > Cnidaria > Anthozoa > Scleractinia > Poritidae > Porites > Porites cylindrica. The sequence goes on along the minus strand of OZ037788.1, from coordinate 3,359,906 downwards.
AATTGGCACATTAAGTCGACTCCCGATAGCTAAATTCGACAGACGACAAAGATCAAGAAGTCTACGCATTAGGTTCTAATTTTCCAAACAAACTTTATTTCAAAGCGATTGAGTGTCATCAGCATGTTTTATACTCTCATAAACACGCTTTTTCATCCAATCAGAGAGCGGGTTATATCTGAACTTTATAATAAATCGTAATAAAATCATGCTTCTGCCAATCTGTGATAAATAAAAGTCCGCTAATAACCCTCCCATACACCGCGTACCCAAGGTCGTTCTTAAAAGATTTCATGGACGATTTGAAAGGAAACCAAACACTGCCCAGCAAAATATATGACTACAAGTAAAATATGTTGACATCATTAGGATACTTTGCCAAATTTAATCGATATTGACAAATTTTCATCTTTATCTAATGCAGATGTGCTGATTTTTCCCTGTATCTTTGTTAATCGCCACGTAAACACAAACGTGAAAGGTATTGCCCCTAAAAATCCAGTCGAATCATCTTTAAGAACAGGGATTAATTGTTTTGTCCCGCGTGGAGTAACCGATTAAAGCTGTTATATTACATTTTTACTGTAAAACAATGTTTTAGACTAGATGAAACACGAACTATGAATTTATTATCGAAACGGTTTAAAAATCTTTTCCCAAAATCTGTCTATTCTTTCAATAATCCTGTTATTCTAGATTACGTTTTACGAGAACATTAGTCCTAACAAGTGTTTTATCAGACTAAAAACAGTCACTTCGTATTTATATCACGATTTTTTTAGATTTAGTATTTTCAACAAGGAATTTTTTTCTCGCGTTTTACCTTTGCAGTGCTTTTCCAACGTCGTTTGTATACTGAGAGTAAAAAATAAACGTTCTTATAACAGACAACGGGCTAACCACTAACACGAACCAATTAAAATTGCATTCATATATTGATATAGATCCAAATAATAAAATTGAATAAAATTAAGACATTCTCGTTAAAAAGTATACTGACCGCCAACGGGGAAGTTTTATCGTATGGACCAGCGTACACGACTGGCCATCTTCGCGCTGCACGAAGACTGAGTAGGTTTTGTTTCGAATTGTATTGCGGTTGCACAGGAGAAGAAACTGGGTCAAAATTTGTCAAAAATCTGCCAAAGGTTCCATCGAAAATAAAGAATCTCGATGAAGGTTTCGCAGTGCGAGTAGGCTTTTCACATGGGCTCATATAAACATGGCCTTGTTTACATCATTTGCATCTGTCAAATGCAAGCATGCGCAGTAGCCGTGACACAGCTCCTTTAACCAATCATGTATAATTAACTCTTTGCCCAACAAACCGATCCCAGAATTTTCTGCGTCGAGTGCTTGTACCCATTCTCTTTAAAAGTCTCTCGAGGACCCATCATCATCATCTATGTAGTGTACAGCGGTTGTATGAGCAAGAGTGCATAGCGTACAGCGGTTGTACGTGCAGGACATACGGGAACTGAACAGTGTGAGCGGGCGTAGAGTGAGTGAGTAGACTTGGTGTCGACCAGAGCAGTTGAACGAATAAAGCGTTCGGTTGTATTTGCCTTTGTGGCTGTTAATACGCTACAATCTATTTCTTTGTTTTTCCACACCCCATTTTGAGGTCCTGATGGATTAACAGGTCCATTTTTAATTTGTTGAGAATACTGTTTTATGATTTGGTTAAGGAAAAACAGCAGAAATAAAACAGAATAATAACAGACCACACCCCTAGACGGTGTTTTAGTACCGACACCCGATGATTTGTCAAACTGGATTTTTCCTACACGCCGAATATTCCTTTTTTGTCTCTGTTTGACACAGGAACTGCATTGGCCAAACCTTTGCCCTGACCGAAGTAAAGATTACTGTGGCCATGATTCTTCGCAAGTAAGTATAACTTAAAACAATTTTTACGCGTAGGAACAGAGAGGTGGCTTGTCAAATGAAAGCAGTGCAGTCGATTTGGATTTAAAAGCCTCATAACACCTAAACATCCCAACTTAAAATTTTAAAAAGCTCCGCTATAAATTGCTTTTCCCCAAAGTATTTTGTGTGAATGTATCTTAACTTAGAAGGACATCACTCTGGATCCCGCTCCAGGGCCCGGTTGCATAAAACCTGCACTTAAGTGCTCACTTAAGTAGGTCAGTTACAAATCCGTTATGGGTATACTTACGGGTGTGGCATGGAACGCACTAAGCACTCTCGTAAGTTTCTGTTTTACGTGGTAACTTACGGGCTCACTTAAGGGCACACGTAACCTTGATATAGTACTTTATAAATGATTCACTCTTTTTTTTAAGCTAACCATCGGTGGGTGTAAAGAAAGTTAAAGGTCGTTTCGAACACTTTTAAGCCCCTCAAAAAATGAAATTTGATAGTTCTTCTTTTTTCACAAAAGGGAACATCAAACGTTCACAAAGCGCATTAGAACGAATTACGTGAAGAAAATACTTTTTTTCACTTCTCAGTAAAAGATCTCGTTAAATTTAGTAAAAACAGTAACGATACGGGACCTACATAGGTCCCGTAAATTTAAGTGCTATTTTTCCCGTAAGAAAAGTTTTATGCAACACACGCAATTTCTGTTGCATAAATGACACCTAAGTGGCGGAACTGAACACTTACGAAAATTGTAAGTGCAACCACTTAAGTGAATTCCCTAAGTGGACCACTTAAGTGATTTCATGCAACTGACTTAAGTTACGAGTACACGTACGTGTACCCGTAGTTGTTACGGACGTTTTATGTAACCGGGCCCTGGTCTAAAAATTAACATCACTAATTTTTCAGCGGAGGAAATGTTTGTAAATGGGTGGGAAACTACCCATATTGTTCTTAAATTGATTATTTTACTTTTCTTAACACAGGTTCAAGTTATCCCTTGATCCCGCAAACGTCGTCCCAGTGGATGATCTGATTCCTGAACTTATTTTACGGTCCAAGAATGGAATACGGATTAATATTTCACCTCGCTTTTAATGATGTAAAACCAATCTTCAGAGTCATATGATATTTTAGTAAAATCCAACTAGTGGTCTATTATTAATGCTGCGTTCTGTTTGGTTGAGCTACTACTAGGCTATATGTTATAGCCCACTAGCAGGGAGAAGAGCCGGCTTTGAAAACCAAAACAATGGCGGCTGAATCGCGTTTTGCTAGCTAAAGTTGTTTTGTCTTGATATTTTTGACCAATTAGTTGGATTTTACTGAAACAATTATTCCTGTCGCCCTCATGGCCTCTGAGTCAATAGCCCATGAGGCCTTCGGCCTCATTGGCTATTGACTCAGAGCCCATTCGGACTCGAGGAATTATTGTTAAATATTTCGTTAGATAAAGTTTTCTCTACTAGTTTTTTTAGTTTATCGCTCTGTCCTTCATAGAGTAACGAGTAACTCTGACTTATTGTTATTCTATATACTGTAGTTCCAGTTAATGAAATCTTTTGTACAAAAACAGTGTTTGCGCTTTATTGTATGGCTACAATAGTACGCGCACTCTGATTGGCTGTTTTCTTGTAATGACCAGGCATTACTAACTATGTGTCCAAGATATATACAATCTGTGTTTAACTTGATAGTGAACATCCTTATGGACATCCATGACAGCTGTCTTTTCCGACGTCAGCGAAATAACTGAAAATAGTAATTAGTCTTGGTGCTTATCTCTCGTATAATAATAACATTTCACAGAGAGCTGAACAGTAGTGCAATTTCGATACTTTAAAAGTCAGAATCATGGAACCAGCCCAGTGGAGGATACAAGCAAAGAAAATAAATACCAGGATCCGTATGAGCCCTTATGCATGTTTACGTAAAACGAGCAAATTTCATCACCAAGCCTCATTTTAGTATTGTTAAGTTGCGAAGTTTTGCATAAATGAATTCCCAAGGCAGTAGAATTGAAAGAATACTCACACACAAAAAGTGCTAATTCGAAGAATTTTGCTTACAAACGAGGCTTCTTAGTGAAACTTTCCGTGTGACGCAACCTGATAACCCCGTACTTCAAAAATAGCTGCTATGGGTTTCCTTTTTTTACCTTGCAACAATATTGTCTTATGTAACTACATAATATTTCTCATAATAAACAGTATGGTAAAAGAACGCTCGTAGATATGAAATTTATCTTTTAGACTGGTCTTCAAATCGATTCGAAATCTCTATGACCCCCGCATGTGCCCACATACTTTCCTCTACATCTATAAGTTCAAGCTTATTTTAGTATTTTAAAGGAAAATGTGAAGACATCTCTACTCGCAAATAGCAGGGCTAATTTAAGCGGGCAGAACAAATAAGATAGTTTATTACAATAAATTGTTTATTATTTTCGATGTACTTTCAATGCCTTTTGTATGACGAACAAAAGACTTGTCCTACTTAAAACAAAGTGCTGACCTAATTTGTCAATCATTTAATGTAACTTTACTTTGGGGGTCAAATCAAGGGAAATTGTTTACATTATACTTTGTAAATTGAAAACAAGATCTCGATTGAAACGCCAAAATTTTTCCTTAAACTGCGTTGATTTTGGAAAGAAGAATAACGCTGGACTTAAAGATTACACTGAGCAAGTAAAAAGAAGTCCAAGATTTGTGTACACTTAAATTCCAAAATGGTCGAGGTAACGGATGATGTTTTGAGAATTTTACCTGCGTCATATTCACTGTGGATAGCATTGATTTTATCCGTGGGAGTCTACTTCCTCGCCAATTTTGGGATCGGATGTTTTCGACAACGGAGGCGTGCTGCAAGATCGGTTGCTGGTATTCCGGGCCCACCGGGGCACTGGCTGAAGGGACACCTTGACTACGTAAGTTCTAATACTCTTTAATAATGGATAATTTAGTGTGCGCTCACCTTATCAGGGGAGGTTGTTTGGTGGCAGACTCGATAAGACTTGAATCAGGATCAGAACGTGGCGATGAATCAAGATCAGAACCGATTTTCAGAATTTGACAAAGCAGAAATGAGCCCAGAGATTTCGTAGCAAAGAGAGATTAAAGGAGATTCGAGTCCCTTAAATAAAAAATTCCACTTGCACTTGGATTGAAGAAAAGAGGCGTCGCAAGGGAGGGGTAGGGAGGGGGTGGTAGGCGGTCTACCGTTAAGTGGCCGGTGAACACCTCATCCGAGACAAAATTATAGATGTCTTGGGTGTAACTCCCCAAAGGGTATTGTTTTTCAGTCATTTTAAGCCTAAAAGAAGTACGCTTTTGTAATGAAAATGGTAAATGCAAGATACAGAACTTCCAAAGTATAATCAGTTAATAATCACAACTTAGAATTTTCTGCTTTTAAAAACCTATCACAGAGTAGAGTAGATAAACCGCCGATCTCACAAAAGTATTGCCATTCTAAAAAGTCATGGACGCACCTTTAAACGGTCCTCACGAGTCATCAAATGTACTAGCATTATTTTTGATAAGTAATCTACGAAACGCTCGTCATAAATCATTTTTACAGTTTTTAAAGGTTTTTTGGGAGCGTCTCTTATGAATTGGAGAAACTTCACTTCCATCACCTAAAACGAGTAATATTATCACTTTGAGTAATGACTCCGGCGGGCGGGAGTACTCCCTTAGATAAGCTATATAGGTATGTGCTGCCCCATCGGGTAGGGTTTTTGCGCCGTTTTGGTCTGAAAACGGGTATACACTTTGCCCATTTTGGTCTGGAATCGGGTATGGTTTTCGAGGGAACCACGGGAGTGTATGAACGTATTTATCGTTTCAATTCCAAATGAGTAAGAAAGAAAGAGAAATATGTGAATTCGAAATGGATTTGGAGAATTTTTTTGTTTGCGCTGTAATCTAAGTACTGATAACATAATTTCGGCCTAAAGGCCAGGTCTGGCAACGGGTATGAATTTTATAGGTCTGGTCTGAAAGCAGGTGTGGAAAATTAAATTTTTTTGGTCTTAAATCGGGTAAGGAATCCCACTAATGATTGGAATCCTTAATCCAAGTTCCACTGACAAAGAATCCGGAATCCAGAACCTGGAAACCAGAATCCAAGATCCAAGATTCCCTTTCTTGTTGCGATGTAGTCACTTCACTAATTTCTATGAAATATTCTGTCGCCAGGCACGGTTCGACGGAGCCGGACTTAAATTCCACGTCAAGTGTGCAGCTGAGTTTAAGACGTGTTACAGGCTCTGGTTTGGGCCTCTCAGGTCAGCGGTGATCATCTGTCACCCGGACACCATCAAAGTGATTCAGTCAAGCAATGCGCCCAAAGAAAGATTTGTGTATGATTTTGTCAGACCATTTCTTGGTAAGGGTTAGCCTACACAGTTTTGATTGGTACAGCTATAAGTCTTCTATAATGCCATTTCCTACACTACCTCAACAACACAGAACCCAAAAAATTATGTGCATCTTTACCTACTGCAAAACACTGTTAACTTCCCCTTACAAGCGCCTTCCAAATATAAGCCCCCCTCCCCCTTAGCCAGTTATAGGCCCATCTACATGTAAACAAGCGAGTAAATTCAAAAGGTATTTTAATCAGCACTGTTATGTAGCACTTTGAAACGATAGTCCCATTATAAGCTCCCCTTCCATAAGCCTTCCTAAAGCACCTCAGAAAGTAGTAAGTACTGCAAAGCTTTCCTTTGAATAGTCGCAGCTCAGGATTTCATTCAGACTCAAAAGTTTTAACATCCACCCTGTACATAATATATTATGGTAAATACTGGGAGGTGGAAAAGGGGTCCAAACCTTCTGCCGCTCGTCATTTAAGCACTGTTCCGTAATTCCCCTCTATATCCCCCGCTCCCCAACCTATTAGAACTCCCATCCCCACCCTTTCCTCTCCCATCTCCCGTATCCCTCCCGGGCTCCCACCCCTTATCCTCCCCCACTAAATAACAGGGCAAAGTGTACAGCCCAGTAGCTATTCTGGGTCAGACACACTTTACGAGTTCTAGACTACTTGGCTTTTTATTAATCAGATACCCTACTGTTTTTTTTTCCCCAGGGGATGGTCTGGTGACATCCGAAGGAGAAAGATGGTTCCGTATGAGAAGGCTTCTTACTCCTGCCTTTCACTTCGAAATTCTCAAACCATACGTTCGGGTTTTTCAGGACTCTACAGATGTTCTCTTGGTATGATCTCAATTCAGATACTGTTGCAACAAATACGTTAAGTGTCACGGGAATTATAGCTTGCATAACCTCGATCTTTCAATTGTTCTTTCAGAAAAAGTGGTCCTCGCAGGGGAGTGGTGAGGTGGAGTTGTTTCATCACGTGAGTTTAATGACGCTGGACTCTATCCTCAAATGTGCTCATAGTTACCTAAGCAACTGCCAAACACAAGAGTAAGTAATGAGATATCACCGTGTGTTGTTTCTAACATAAATAATTATTTGAGCTAACGTTGTTTGAGATTTTTTTCTTCTCTTGTTTAGGGACCAAGACCCATATATCGCTGTTGTCTACGAAGCTTCAAATCAGATTCTTAACAGGCTCATGTAAGACATTCATTTAACGCTTTGTTCGCTTTTATTCTTTTTATACACATGCACCACTGGTATAAGATATTCTCCCGGGTGGGGTAGGGCCCAATATGGTTAACCTTTTCTAGTTTGGTTAACAGGTAATTGACCGAGCGTCCCAGACTCTGTGGGTGGGGGCGGGGGGCGCTGAACATGAAACTATCAAAAGGAAGGGAGGGGAGTGCCAGGCAGGAAGTTTGATCCTGTCTTGACGAAAAATCACTTTAACTAGCAAACGTCATGCCAGCCTACATATTTGATATTGAACGTCCGTGATACTGATTTCTTCTTTTCGCCCCATGTAAGTCTTGGATCCTGGATTCCACTCTGTGGATTCTGGAATCCAGGTACTGGATTTCGGATCCCTTAGCAGTGGAACGTGGATCCGGGATTCCAGATTCCAATAGCAGGATTCCAGATTCCCTGAACGCAATTCTGGATTCCAAAAGTAAAAAAATTTCTCCCATTCCGAAATCCTGATTACCTTACATGGGACATGGGGCGATTCTTTGGTTTTTTACTCATCCATGGTGGTTTCAGACGTACGATTTTCTAATATAACAGGAATCCTCTTCATCATGCGGACGAAGTCTATAAACTAACCCCAGAAGGAAGAAAGTTCTTCAAAAATTGTGATTTTGCGAATACCAAAGCACACCAAATTGTCAAAGCTAGAAGGAAAACTCTTCACCGAGACACTGTGAGTACAAATTCAATCATTTGTGTCAATTCAGAATAAAACTTGTCGAAAACGTTTCCTGGTTTAACTGTTCTGTTATGTATAAGAGTTTCTCTTTCCCCGGCAGGAAGATAAAAAACTGAGGGAAAAGAAACATTTGGACTTTCTAGACATTCTTTTGAAGGCTAAGGTAAGAGGGATCTTGTTCAATGAAAATTTCACTATCTAACCTTTAGACATTCATAGGTCATTCTAAGACTTAGGGGAAGGCATATGAATACAGCCCTTTCAGTAAGCAACTCTCACTTTGTTGATCTACGGACCCCGACTAGCATGACGCAAGAAAAGGTGCTATTTTCGTCTAGAATTTACCGAGACTGCTTTTACAAAAGAATTACTACATGGAAAATGTCGAAACTAACGTTTCAGAGTTTGTAATTCCAAAATTTTCTGAAGGGGATATCTCCCGATCCCCATAATTAAAAAGCTCGCTCTCTTTGCGCTTGCACGTTAATTTTGCCTCTTTTCAATTTTTCTCGGCTACGGTGCATCTAACGTAAAATTTCTTCCTGCGTTTTGCGCTATGCATCGCGAGAACTCTTTAATGATGTTTTTTTTTTCGAGAGGGAAAGTTCGAGTCTTCACAGTTGTAAAGGCAATATTTATTTCCAGTGACTTCTTTCTTTCTGTTCAGTGAAAATTAAAATGATATTAGCTTCTTCAGTGTTCTCTGTCTCAGGATGACAACGGAAATGGGCTGAGCGATGAAGAAATTGTTGGTGAAGTTATGACGTTCATGTTTGCTGGTCACGATACAACTGCTAGTGGTATGTATACGAGAGAGATATAGTTTTATTTATTTCTTTGGTAATGTTTGCATCTTACTGTTCATTAGTGTTATCGTTATCATCATCAGTATCATCACTACCATTTTTCTCCTCCTCCTCATCAAAGTCATAATCATCGACATCATCATCATCATTACTATCATCATCATCGTTATCATTATTTTTACCATAGTAATCATGCTCAGGACTACATTTTGAGCATTTCCCCTATGGAGGAATCACTTCACGCCCATCAAAACCTCAAAAAGGATCCATTGATCACTATTTTCCTTTTACTTTCCTTACTTATTGCATGGACTTTATACAACTTAGCAAAGTATCCCGAACATCAAGAGAAATGCCGACAGGAAGTCGATGAAGTGGTTGGGCTTAATCAAGACTTAGACTGGTAAGAACGTAGCTAGTAACACTCATCAAAAAAAGTGACCTAACCTTCTGTGCTGAAAATTTTGCTCACAACTTTCTTATTTTCGAATCTTGCGAGCCTGGTGCCTGTTCTTTTAGAGCTTATTTCAGGCTGCTCACAAACCCTCCGCTACACATTCCTAAATTCATTTCGCTGACTTCTCTGCCAGAGATAGCCAAGTGACTTCCATGTTGCCTGGGTGTAATTGGCGTTTCTCTCGAGCTTGCTTACCATCTCTCTTATACTGCTACTCAGTGTGTCACCAATGCCACCAGTAGGATTTTTTAATCCCGTACTCCCGATGGTTATTCTCGGCATTTCGTATCCAGTGTATAATTTCAATCCCGAATCTCGCCCCCATTTTGCTTTAGAATCCCGAGCTCCGGTATTCCGGGCAAATCCCGTATCCCGAAGAACCTGTCGGGGCCCCTCTACTTAGGCATTTTCGTTAATTTCCATAATCACTCCCTTAATTTGCGACAAACGAGTTCACGACTGGCTCTAGCAATGTGAATGTTACTCTGGTTACTTTCAATTGCGCATACTCTGGTTGTTTTAACAGGAGACATCTGAGCAAACTGAAGTACATGCTCATGTGCATTAAGGAGTCATGCAGGGTATTTGCTCCAGTCCCCATGATAAGTCGATCTTTGGACAAGACTTATGAAATAGACGGTCATCTTGTTCCTGAAGGTATATAGACACAATTGCAACAGGTCTTGTCAATTTTAAACCCTGCTATGCAGGGGTTGTAAATATCATAAAGTTCTACATGTTTCGAGTGTGAGATGTAAATTTAAGAAGAAAACTCTCATACGCTTTTCTTACGATTTTTAGCTAGATAACTTAATTTGTTCGCTTTGAGTACACTCGTCTGCCTTTCGTAATTTTCACTTCTGACTTAAATCTTAGTCTTTTGACAGACGCCTTAAAAAAGGAAAATATTGCTCCATTTCAGGTTCCTGGGTGATGACAAATATATACGCCCTGCACCACAACCCGCACGTTTGGAAGGACCCAGAGGTTGGTCGATGTATCTTGATCAAATAAAAACCAGAGAGAGTCTTTTAGGTTTAGAGCCGCCAAATGTCGTGTAATCTAGCAATCACACTGCGCTGATCGATTTACAATCTCGCTTTGAGTCACGTTTTCAAGTTTTTGTCCACTTTTGCCTAGAGGACAAGTTTTATTACTTTTCAAGTACGGTTACTTTTGCAAAAAGAGACTGTAACTTTCTGTAGCAGATCAAAATCAACATCGCCCATATAAAAAATCATTCACTGCGTTTTTCCATTTTATATTATAATGTAGATCTTTGATCCATTGCGGTTTACAAATGAGAACGCAAAGGACATGTCGCCATATGCTTTCATTCCTTTCTCAGCAGGCCCAAGGTAAGCGTTATGGCAGTCGTCTGTTACTACGTGTTTGATAAGTTTTTTTGTTGAGCTCCGTAACTATGTTTTCTCTGATCTCAGTCGCGTTCCTGGTGAGGAGAGGCCTGAGGGATAGACCTTGAGGGAAGCCCTTACTTTTAGACAAGAACGAGACCTAAATAGCCGATAACACCCTCCCCTCTCCATAATCTGAAGAGCTGGATAAATGTCCCTTCCTTTCCACTCCATGTCTGATCCGCTCTTAGGTGTCTGGCAGCCGATACTTGTCCCTAGTCCATCATGACTTAAAAGTTGTTTCGTTAGCTAATTAGACAACTCCTTCTGAAAGCTTCGTGACGCCCGGTAATGTTTGCAAAGGATACGAACTAACACTATTCCCAAATTCAGGAACTATAAGGAAGAATGTCTACAGGCTTTTGCGCAACGATTTTTGGGATCTTTTGGGTGGAAAAGCGTTTGTAAATGATAAGTCACTTGTAGAAGGGCAACCATTAATCAGTCATAAGTTACGTGTGTCCATCAGAAAGATCAAAGAAATCATTGGGCTCACAGCTTTTACCCACTCTTCTTATGAGGTGTGAGAATTAGTTTTAAGTGGACTAATCAAGATAAAATTATAAGTGATACAAGGATAATTCCTTGCGCTCTATACTACTACATCCACGATACGATGGAATGGCATGGGGTGTAAGTAAAACGCCAGAGTCGGGGTCCATTGTTGTTTGTTGTTTGTTATTGTTGTTGTTTTTTTAGTTCGTTGTCCGTGTCTATGTTGGCTAGGGGGAAACTAGTAAGAGAAGTTGAAACAGAAGAATAATAGACCCCTTGGCAGTATTTAAATGACACCCGATAAATCGTCAAACCGCAATATTTTCCCCCTTGTGTACCTAATCTATTTCTTCATCTGTCTGATATAGGAACTGTATTGGACAAAACTTTGCACTGACAGAGGTTAAGATTTCAGTAGCCATGATACTTCGCAAGTGAGTTGAACTTAGAACAGCTTTTCTGCATGGAGACAAAATGACTTTGTCTCCCAAAACAGTCCCGAAGTGCAGTTCAACCCAATTCCGAACCAGTGTCACGTGACACCTCAAACTGGCCAAGTCAAAAACCTCGTAGTAGACTTTCTGAAAGTTCTCCTTTTTTCATAGTTGGTTATGCCATTTGAAAGGACCTGTTTGGCGCGAAATTCACAGGTCGATGACTTGGCGCGAAATTCCATCGATGACTTCATGACAACTGACCAATAGTCGACTCGCTACTTCGTCGTTCGCTCGGTTGCGTGCGACCTCATTGATGCCCGCTTCGTTCACATTTCCTCAATGAAGCTCGCTTCGCTCTCTTTTTAACTTATGAGAGATCGACTTGTAGCGTGCAAGTCTAATCTCGTAAGTACTATCGAGGGAGACATTGACTGTCCAAATTCTTTCTGTCCCCATTACTGGTTCATGAATCCTTAATTAAATGTGAATGAAGTTTCGAATCAGGTACCTCAAGTTAGCTTCAAACGCTTTGATAAAAACGTTTATTGCCTGGGAGGACGAAATTTCTGTGACTCACTACTAACTGAAATGGTTGTTAGCATAGAGGTTTTAAGCAGGCTTCAATCTCTCTCCTTGTCGAGTCGAAGGTGTTATTAATTAAAATAATTGATTGTTTTACTTTTCCTTTTAAACGCAGGTCCAAGTTATCTCTTGATCCCGCAAACGTCGTCCCAGTGGATGATCTGATTCCTGAACTCATATTACGCTCCAAGAATGGAATAAGGATTAATATCTCAACCCGCATTTAATGATGTAAAATCAGTAACTCGTGATCAGGGACATAGCATCTTTCATGATCTTTTAAGCCCGAGATGAAAAATTCGTGGGGGGACGGGCTCTTTCAGATAAAGAAAATACTGTCATAGTCAGTATCAATGAGGAATATCTGACCATAACCCTCAAGGTCGGTAAAGATGTATTACTCTGCGTGTCTGGCTAGAGATAGATAGATAGATAATCTTTATTTATCCACGGTACAAAATTCGTCAGCTTTAAAAATGCCTAATACTAATATAATAAAAATATTTAAATAAAAAAACTGCTTTCCACGAATGCCGTGCCTTACAGTTCTTTGAGTAATCGTTTAAATTGCCCAAGGGACTCTGCTTCCCTAAAGTTACAAGGAAGACTGTTCCAGAGAATGGCGCCACTATAGCTGAAGCTGTTTTTGTAATAGTTTGTGCGCGGTAATGGAACATTGAGTTTATTTTCAGAGTCCCTTAGGTTATATGCGACTTCTCGCCTTTCAAATTTAGAACTAAGATAGTTTGGAGCCAACCCGTGCAGAGACCTGTAAACCATCGTAGCTCTTTGAAATTGTTGCTGGCAATCTAGGTTTTTCCACCCTAGAAGTTTGAAAAGGTGACCAGCATCTACGTCATAGCTTGAGTAGGTCAAAACACGGGCTGCTCTGTTTTGTAGCTTTTGAACCTTATTCCGTAAGGTTATCCCACAGTTTCCCCAAACAATGTTGCAATAATCAAAGTGTGGCTGTATTAAAGCTTGATATATTAGTTGTAAGGTCGCCTGAGGGACAAGGTGCCTTATTCGTTTTATGGCCCCAATACCAGAAGCGACTTTCTTTGTTACTTTCTCGATGTGGCCACTAGAGCATAGGATCAGACGTTCTGTCAGTATTAAAAATTGCACATGTCATGTTTTTTCTGCCTTCTCATAGTCCAAAATCGTGTATCTTTAGAGTCGCAGTGGACACTGACCTTGCGAGGTGAAAAATGGGCACCGTGGTGGCTTTCGTAGTTGTAAGGTCCTCATAAAACGACCAGCGGCGTAGCTGCCTTTTACGGCTGGTTTTCACTAGCGACGGAGTAGGAGTCTTAATCAGAAGTATAGAACTTTACGATATAGTGAAAACACCGTTCTGATTCTTCTGATTACGCTTACGACTCCGTCGTTTACGATCAACTGAAAACTGGGTCGTCAGAGTCGCAAGTTGAAGCTGAAGAACTAAACCAATCACAAAGCGTGGAAACGTGCATTGTGATTGGTTTATTCTTCCTCTTCTGCTTCCGACTCCGACAATCTGATGGTCACTAGATCTAAGCGGGACGTAAGTGGCGGAGTCGGAAGAAATTGGAAACGTTCTGATTCTTCTGACTCCGATTCTATGGCGCTTATGACTCCGCTTACGACTCCGATTGTTGATTTTCACTAAGTCATAAGCGCTCTTACGACTCCGCTAACGACTCCGACTCCGTCGCTAATGAAAACCAGCTTTTAAGCCCGGGCTTAACAAGAATTGGGGTCAAACTGAGCCCATATACTATCGCGAAAGGGTGTAAAAATGCAACTCACTGTAGTCGCGGTGATGGGTATGTTAAATTGGCACATTAAGTCGACTCTCGATAGCTAAATTCGACAGACGACAAAGATCAAGAAGTCTACGCATTAGGTTCTAATTTTCCAAACAAACTTTATTTCAAAGCGATTGAGTGTCATCAGCATGTTTTATACTCTCATAAACACGCTTTTTCATCCAATCAGAGAGCGGGTTATATCTGAACTTTATAATAAATCGTAATAAAATCATGCTTCTGCCAATCTGTGATAAATAAAAGTCCCCTAATAACCCTTCCATACACCGCGTACCCAAGGTCGTTCTTAAAAGATTTCATGGACGATTTGAAAGGAAACCAACCACTGCCCAGCAAAATATATGACTACAAGTAAAAGATGTTGACATCATTAGGATACTTTGCCAAATTTAATCGATATTGACAAATTTTCATCTTTATCTAATGCAGATGCTGATTTTTCCCTGTATCTTTGTTAATCGCCACGTAAACACAAACGTGAAAGGTATTGCCCCTAAAAATCCAGTCGAATCATCTTTAAGAACAGGGATTAATTGTTTTGTCCCGCGTGGAGTAACCGATTGTTTTAGACTAGATGAAACACGAACTATGAATTTATTATCGAAACGGTTTAAAAATCTTTTCCCAAAATCTGTCTATTCTTTCAATAATCCTGTTATTCTAGATTACGTTTTACGAGAACATTAGTCCTAACAAGTCAGAAGTGTTTTATCAGACTAAAAACAGTCACTTTGTATTTATATCACGATTTTTTTAGATTTATTATTTTCAACAAGGAATTTTTTTCTCGCGT
Source organism: Porites cylindrica (assembly GCA_964035525.1). Taxonomy (NCBI): domain Eukaryota; kingdom Metazoa; phylum Cnidaria; class Anthozoa; order Scleractinia; family Poritidae; genus Porites; species Porites cylindrica. The sequence continues at coordinate 3,344,902 of OZ037788.1, read as the reverse complement.
TTTACCTTTGCAGTGCTTTTCCAACGTCGTTTGTATACTGAGAGTAAAAAATGAACGTTCTTATAACAGACAACGGGCTAACCACTAACACGAACCAATTAAAATTGCATTCATATATTGATATAGATCCAAATAATAAAATTGAATAAAATTAAGACATTCTCGTTAAAAAGTATACTGACCGCCAACGGGGAAGTTTTATCGTATGGACCAGCGTACATGACTGGCCATCTTCGCGCTGCGCGGAGACTGAGTAGGTTTTGTTTCGAATTGTATTGCGGTTGCACAGGAGAAGAAACTGGGTCAAAATTTGTTCCTCAAACCAGCCCCACAATTCAACTCGAGACAACACCGATCCAGCTTCAAGCGCAACCGGAAGTTGGCCAATTAAATCTATTTCAAAATCATTGGCAAACAAATCATACACTTTTGACTAACTGACACAAGTCTGAGTTATACAATCAAATGTGTTTACCGCTTTCCACTACCATTCATCCTGTTACAAACCTTCTTACTGTGAACACTGTTGGCAAAAATGTCGGATTTTCATTGTTTACATGTGTACAAAAGAAGAGAACGCACTGTTTGAGTTTCCAAACTTGAACGGACGCAGGCGGTCACGCAACGAAGTAAGCAAAATACCCAATGCATCTATTCGTGACTTAGGGCCTGTTTAAATGGAGGTGGGGGACCCCAGATAGGTGAGGTAACACTTGGCGGGTCACCTCACCTATCATGTAGACGTGATCAAATTAAAATGAGAGATTATATGGACAGGCGGGTTACCCCACCAAAGCGAGTTAACTTGCCCATCTGGGGTCCCCCACCCACATGTAAACAGGCCCTTAGATTGTAACGGCCTTGCTCATTAATTGAATTTTATTTAGTTCCTCAACACTAGGCGGGAACAATACGTTAAATACTGTGGCCCCCTATCAATTCCTTTCCTCACACAACCCCTGAAAGGTGGACCACAACACCGGGGTTCGTCCCCTTTTTGCAGTCGTGTCCAGTATGATGGTGCGTGAGCAGTTAAGAGCCAAATTCTGTGGTGGCAGAATCAATTGGTTTGTACTCATAAGAACCTCTCCCGTCCATGTACAGCACATACTACGAGGAAAAAGTAAAAGGTTTTGATAAACAAGTTTGAAGCGTTGCAGGTCGTAATATGGTCACTTCGGACGAAACTTTCGAATTTGTAGCGTGAAATAGTTTCACGAAACGTAGACTCCTTTCTGTGATGATAAAATTACAACTTTTACCTTCATTGGTTAGACTAAAACAGCTCCAGAACAAGTTTCTAATGTTACGTTACACGATGTATCTTTTGTTAACCTTCCTTCCAAACGCCATTGCAGATCATTGCAGACATGTCTCAACTTAAATGTGACCATTCAAAGCGACTGCACTGAAATAACTAATGCAAAACAAAAAAGAAACGTTTCACAAACCTCGTGATATTTCCACAGCGACTTGCGATGAGATACAGTGAACAAAGTGATACCAACCTTAGATTGTAGAAATAAAGAAAAAAAAATTTTTATATATCAACTGAATCGGGAAACATACGCCACTCAGCAAAAAGGAAACTGGGACGAGTGAACGTTCGCAAAGACCTCTGGGACTGTTACAAGAACAGGGCAACCTCGTTCCCAGGGCTTTTCCCCACCCATTTTTTAAGGGAAAAGCCCTGGAGACGAAGTTGAGGACAGGGAAAAAAGTTGGCTAATGGCTGACTGGCGCGCCCCCAGCAACGGTACAAGAAACAATTACAAGAAGCATTTCCGCTCCAGTTCATAACCATAATACTCGAAGACGCAACGACATTCATATGCCAAGCATTTCCTCTCGTTCTGGTTTGAGGTTCTTATTCAGCTGCCAAACTGTACAATAATCTCGACGTTTCAATCAAAACTCTCATTCTATTAATAATTTTGTGAAGAATTATTGGAGCAAATCATTTCCTAATTAGATTACATGACATGTTACTTATATTTTAGAGGTGCTCAACTGTTTGGATTCTGTGTTGAATAAAGTTTCTATTCTATTCTATTAGTTGAAACTAAACCCTTCATCCATTTATGATTGTGGTTAGAACGAAAGCCAGACAAAAGAACAACATGCACACCTACCTCCCTACACCGAGTATACATAAAGCCCTCGACGTCCACACTAACAGCACTTGTGCATTCATCAAGAATGGCAAACTGTGGCTTGTGGTAGAAAAGTCGAGCCATCTATTGTACGCACAAGAACAAACAACAACAACAACATCAGCAACAACTTCGTTACAGTTTGACTTCTTCCTCTCTCTATAGATCTGTCTCTTGCCCTTTAAGGATAGTTTGCTTCCCCGAATTTCAAAATGCGGGATTACCTCATGCTGATACAATGAAGTCCAAAAGAAGTTTTAAAAACACGAAAAATGGCGGCTACGGAACACGGGCAAAACCGAACAAAACAAAACAGCGATAAATAAACTCTATTCCGCAAAAGAAACCACCAAAACCTTCAGTTTTTTCCTTTCACTAGAGTTCCTACAGTTATAAAAGTTTGGCTCGCAGGAATTCTTTGGAGTTGGTAAAAAAAGTTACGGCGCATTTGCCAACCCGTGCAGTGAATTAAATTGGAAGGGTAACGACTGAGTACAGATAGACTGTTTAAAAGCAATAAGCTACTTACAGCCATTCTTTGTTTTTCTCCTCCGCTGAGAACGTCCATCCAGTCCTACATCGGATAAAAACACTCGATAAATAACAAATTACTTATTTACCTATATTTATATCGTATTTGCCCCTTCGACAGGGCTGATATCATTGAAGGGTCCTGATAACAAAGAGTAACAAGAAGAACTCAAAGCAAAATGTCTGAGGATAGAGTCGCACCATGCAATAACTCCCAAGAAATGTTCAAAGAGGTAAATTCCATGATAGAAACGTTTCAACTGCACATGAAAGTTACCAAAGATACGGCTATTCTTACGGAGAACCATGAAATTAAATCATGATGGAAAGAATATTGTGAAGATTGGCAGTTGATAGAGATCATTTCTGCTGTGCTGTAAAAGATGCGACGTCCAGTAGGAGCAGCAGTTAGAGTAGTAGTAACCAATTAAGGCACAAAGCTCCAAGTGACGTTTTTGCACAAAGCTCAGGAAGAAAAATAAATGTCAAAACACCAACGCGAGAAAACTAAAATCACTGCACCTGAATTGTGTCCCAGCTTCCTTCACGCTCGAGAATGTTACCAAGATGAACCTGAAATACAAAAAATAAATACATTAAACACATATAAAATTATCAAGAATTTGTCAACGACAGAACCAGAAATATCTTTGGAGTGATCTTAGGAGAACAGAAATGCTTTCAAGGAAAATATGTCGGCTAGCTAAAGCTGAAACCATATAGGAACCATAACACCCTGCAACACTCAGTCATTTGTTCCTCAGAGGATGTTCTGAGGCTCAGCTACTCGCCTGGTTGAGGTACTCCTCAAGATCCTGATCCGTGAGCCCTTTCCTGTGCAAATCTTCTTTGGTGTCAGGATAAATAACTTGGTCCCTCAAAGTTCCCAGTGTCATGTAAGGACGCTGAAGAAACAAATTCAAAAACTTATTGATTAGTCATGAAGAAAATACAAAAGAAAGTCAAGTTAATGACTTTCTTTTCTCCTGGCCCAGTTGTTCGAAGGCCGATTAGCGCTTAACCCAGGGTTAAATTCAAGCATTTTCTCGGATAATTTTCTTTATCACTTTTAAAAGCATCCAATATAATCATCAACTTGTTGACAAAAAGAATTAAACAGAATTTACTTATTAAGCTTTCATATCTGAACTCTAATTTCGCCCTAACCCTGGCGGGTTATCTTAACCCTGCTTTGGACAACCCGGCCCTGGTTAAAATAAGACTAAATCAGGCCAAGGAGCATGGTACGAATTTCGCTCTAATACACAAACTCTAAGAAGAAATGCTTAGAATACTGAAGACTGCATACATTCAGTTCTTTTACGGTCTGCAAACGAGACACGGCAAGGAAGGATACTATTTAAACTCGACGCGTCTTACCTGAGGAACGTAGAAAAGCTTGCTCCTGTGTGGTTTGACAAGTTTACCTCCAAAGAGAGGCCACAACTAAAAGGACATAAATAATTGTTCGAATTAATTTTAACATTTGCCTCATTCTAGTAAGAGTCACAAATCAAGCAACTAGACGGCGACGTCCTTGGCGCTTTGTTGTCGAGTAAATGCAAAAACTTTTTTCCAGTTTGCCGAACAACGGTCGAACGCGTGATGGGAGTCGGTTGGTGTGGGGTGTGGTGTGGGGTGCGGGGTGGGTTGTGGTGGGACAGGTGGTGTGAGTGATTCAAGCAAACTGTTTTCTCCAAAGATTTCTCCGCCAAAATATCCAAAATATGACGATTCCAGGTTTGAACTTGACGGTTTAGCGATCTTAACGCAAATTAAAACAAACAGAAAAACGGATAGACCATCGCAGAGTGTTTGCCAATCTCTTAACCAGGCCCTCTATCATTCCAAATGGCGGCTCGGAAAAAACCCAGAACTAAGCTACTTTTAAGTAGCGTAGTTACGGAAAGATTCCAAATGTTGAGTTGAGCGACGTAATAGACCTATTCGGCTAGCTCAATGTTGTACCCAATTCAAACCCTTTGGGAATAAAACGTTTTGTTTCAGGAATTTCCATATCATTTAAATGTGAATGCCACATTATAATGCAAATACAATACACAAAGAATCTTATCCCCGGGAGATTTGAATTGGGTACAACATTGAGTTAGCCGAATAGGTCTATCAGGTTCTCACCTCTCCTAAGATTCTAAACAATGAACTTTTGCCACATCCGTTTGGCCCACAAACTAACACATTGATTCCAGAGCGAACCTGAAAAAACATAAAACATGTTTATTGAAATGACACGCGATATATAAGAGGGAATGAAGAGAAAGCAGACAAAAGTATCTTTACCTCAAATGAAAGGTCGTCTATCAGAACGTCTCCATTTGGGGTTACCAGTGGTACATTTTCGAACCTGGTAACAAATAAAAAGAATCATCACTAAATGCACAGTTATCTTTTTCAATAATAATAATAATAATAATAATAATAATAATAATAATAATAATAATAATAATAATAATAATAATAATAATAATAATAATAATAAGAGTCTTCATTCATAGTTGGGTAATCACAACATACGTGTGGCTTTACATACATGACAATGCAATCTATTTAAGATCAAGTATAATTAAATAAAATTAAAAAGACACCTATTAATAAAAGATCTCTTAAAGCGTTCTGTTTTTACAGCAGGTAAAATAAAATCATGTCCTCTGTTTCGCAAAAATCTCTGTTTCTTAGGGGGTAATAGTTGGTAAAGGGGATGGGAAGGAGTATCCGTGATAGTGTTCCATAGCTTACAGTCTCAATTTCTGATAACTTCAGCTATTGCATACAGGTTGTTAGTGTAACCGAAACTGAAAGCTTGCTTAAAAAAAATAATAATTGAACTATTCATCAAGAAATATTCAAAACCAAAGAACGCCATGTTGCAAGAGCTGGAAAAAAAACTGCTGTTGTTGATGTAACTGTTACGCCATTAATTTACACGAGACACGTTTTGAAATAAAGTCTTGCTTCTGGGAAACAACAAAACGTTTCTGAAGGTTAGAGTAGAGTAAAGAATTAAATGTCACCTGATCAAATGGTCAGTTTCGATAATTTCTCCTTGATTAGAATCCAAATACTCTTTGGATGTTTTTTCTAAAACAAAAATGAAGTTACATGAATAGATTCAATAACAATTAGTAAACGTTTTTTGTAAATTGTAAGGTTTAAGCTAAAAGTCATGTCTTAGAGATAAACTCTGGTTATTGACCTGATTGGTCAATTAAGTCGGGAGGGCAGTGGTTGTCTGTCAGTCAAGCCGTGATGCTATTGGTTGCGCAGACTCTAAACGCGATTGGAGCGTTTCGAGCCGTACTTTTTCACTGACAAAAGATGGACTGGGGTGCGTCTCTGTTCACGTTGGGGGATTATTAAGAATGTCACGAGTCTCAGAACGAGGATAGCGAGATATATCAGCAGATTCAGGCTATGTTTTCCACTATACCAGATGGTCTTTCCTACCCGGTATAGTGTAAACATAACCTCAGTTACCTATATTTATCATGGTGGGTTCCGACTTCACCATGATTGTTCAAGGTTACATCAAATACGGATACGTATTACTGAGACACCATACCTTGCTTTGCATTTTCGCCCTTTGACTGGCTTGATACCATTGTTCTCTGATATTTGCCTTTACTCAGGTCTTTTAAAACACCCATTAGGTCAGAGACTCTAGACGTATACCTAAAGAAAGAAAGCAACGCTCGCTACGATCATCTTCACTACGAAAATATCAGTAATGAGCAATTTTGTAAGGTTGACGATGACGCAGGAACTGTTCCCGGCATGCCAAGTTCCTTTCGCGACAAGTCATTTGAAAATCGATTAGTACGAAAGTAGGGTTAATTAGCTTCCCAGCTGTAACATAACACAAAGCAGAGGTCCTTGCGTAAACAAAAGATACATTTTTAAACAATTACGTAATAAAGTTCACATATAACGAGCAATCTGATTGGTTGAAAAAGCGTGCTTTATTTGAGTTTAAAAACGGAACCAAAGCTGTCACGCTATCTGCCAAGAAAGTTGAATTAAAGTGACCACGCATCTTTCCAGTGATGACTAAACAGCTTAAAAAACGAAGCTAACAACTTTCCTAAAAACTGAAGCCTCGTTGTCTGAGAGAAAGTCAATAATGTCCTCCAACCCCCCCCCCCCCCCCGCCCACACCGCTACGCAGTTTTTCTGACCCTTACCCCGCCAATCTTGTCAATTCTCTTCCTGCTAGTACAAGGCGACCAATAGCTTCTGCCATTTTCACTAACATTCTACCGCTTCTGTAGTAGTCCTACGGAAACAACAACACTACTTCACTTCAAAAGAACCTCAGAAATTAACTTTTTTTGACATGCATTTGTTTACTTTTAAGTTTAAGTAAGGCTAGGCTTTGTCAAGAAAAGACTACAACCAACAGTCATAAAACTACATTCATAGTAAAGATTTTTATGACGTACAAAGGCCATATGCACGATACTACTACTAATAAGAAACTCATTTTCCTTTTCCTTAGTTTAATGTATTCAAGTTTGGTAATCCCAGAGAGTTTTGAATAACAAAAGCCCAGTTTTGCACAAGATAGCAAAACCCTGAAGGATTCTGATAGTAGTTGTAAAACAGATGGCTTATTTCTTTACTATCCTACCTATAGCCGCACCCTCCCCCCAAAGAAGGCCGTTTTACCCCTTCTTCGGGGGAGGGGGTACGCTTTACCCACCCCATCCCTCTCTTTCTTAAAGCTTTGAACTTCATTTTCCTGCATTTTACAGCTTTTTTTTTCAAGCCAGCTGCAAAACTCGAGATTACCCAATCAACACTTCAATCGCTTCATCAAAACAACACGCGGAAAATACCGACAACCAATTCAACTAACCTCCATTCTCTCGCTGTGAGTACTGTTAAGGTGTCTTGTGCTTGTCTTACTCAGGAAAGGCCGACTGACAACAGAAAAACCAACAACAGTGGCAACATCTGAAAGTTTAAATGATCAAGCTATACGGTTAATCATCTAACAGCGAAATGGAGGCTATAATGAGAAACATTTACCTCTGCATCAATAATTTTTAGGTTATTAAACTTGCGCCATACATAAAAGAATCCAGCAACACTTTTACGCGCCTTGGAAAGTCCTGTTACCAAAACAAAACACTTGCACGTGCAAAATTAAAGCATTAATTAGCAAAACATCACCTTTGCACGTGCACTGAAAAGCATGTTTAACAAATCAACGCATTTGCACGTGCAATTAAAGCTTTAATTTGTAAACCAGATCTTCGCACATGTCTTTATAAGATTGACTGGCAAAACAACACATTTGCCACCCTCCGAGTAGAGGTTTCTTTCTCGCATGGCTTGTAGGATTTGAGAAGTCGCTCGTGTCGCTTGTCAGTCGCGTGGTTGGTTTGTTTACGCCCCGTTTGTTTACAAAATAACTACGCCACAGACAAGCCACGCGAACGACTTGCAAGAGAGAAAGCTCTGCTCGCAGTGTACACATTTCTGTAAGGCTGGAGCTGCTCGTAAGGTAAGCATTCAGTTTAAACTTTTAATAAGCAAAACAGTACGTTCGTACAGCTTTGCCATTGACAATATTTCAAGAGTGCTGTTATCACTACTAATTTTTTAACGCACAAACAAGTGCTGTTTTGCTAGTCAAGCCTTTCAACCCCCATGCAAAACTGCTGTTTAGCTACACAGGCGTCCATAGAAGTTGTTTTATCACCATGTTCTACTTACACTTTGCTATAACATTGTCAATGATTCCCATACTTGATCTGAATTGAATGAAATTTCTGAGGTGGTTTACCTAAAACGACAGCAATATAAAAAAGTTATAAGTTACAACGTTGCTGGTTACGAAAATATTAGCCGGGAGAATTAAAAACGCGATTCTATAATAATAACCGCAAAGAAGGTTCATTGGTCAAAACAACGACTGCTAGGGTCTTGTTAAACCTTGAAACACTGTTGAGGACACACCGTGGCCGACGCAAATGTTTCCCAGACAAATTCAAGTTACTGAATCGCGTTAGAAACACTTTTCCTTAAAGCGACAAAAGTGCTACCAAACCAAATCTTTGCTTGGTCAACCACATTGGAAAAATCAACCAGGCACTACACAATAGCCCACTGGCATTTTTGTTATAAAAACAATATTAGTGCACGAGCCAGGCAGGGTCGTTGGTACCGCTTGGAGGGACAATTGGACATCTCTTAAATACACAACCTTACCAATCTTTGGAAAGTGCTATCGATGGTCTGCTTTTCTCTTTTCTCTCCTTGATAAAAGGCGATTTCCTCGCTTAAATGAAAAGAACGAGCACTTGTTAAATAAGAACGCACTCCGGCGAACTCTTCGAGAGGGGAAAGTGCATTTAACGTTACTAAAGCAAAATATAAACCAGCTTAAGGTACCGATAACTTAGTTTGATAAATCTAGCTTGTGTAAAACCGCCCCCTTCCCTCAAACGTTTGAGAAGAAAACGGCTGTACACAGGCTAGATAAATCTTCCAAATAGTAGATCCAAAAAAAAAGACTGATAAGGCAGAAACTCTTTAAAAACACACGACAATTAACACAGACCCCATAACTCGAATTGGTGAAGAACTTTTACTTGAATGTTCAATGAGCTCGTCCAGAGTCACATTAAACTGGATCGCTTTTGCGCCGGCGCGAAAAACATACAGGACAGGGCTTCTGTTCAGACACACATTGGAACGGTGATTTCCGCGCGATTTTTGTAACGGAGCGAAGGTGCGCCGCGCCGCTCTCAAAAGTGGAGAGTCACGTATTAGATGTGTGTTCATACTATACCGAATCTATATCGGATAGCTTTTAGTGTCAACACCAACAGCTATCCAGCATAAGTAAGTATGAACATAGCCTTAGTCGTTAGCTCCCACAGAAGAGAAAGTTCCATGTATCAAATGTGCTTACTTCACCTGTTAGTTATTAGACGAGAGTTCACAAATCTGAATTCTCCTTCAAGATGCTGTTCTTCTGCTGTCATTCGGCCAACAGGCCGCCGTAATCTGGCAAAAATCAAGAGATGTTTTTTGAGTAAAATTTACTAACACAGCCACAGACCAATTCCACACCTCTGGTAACTCGAACACCGTTTACACGACCTTCTCCCTAACTTGACCTAATTTCGCTTTCCATTTAGGTCAGTTTCAGTAACTTTTATCCCCCTATCCTTGAAGCCCCGCAAAATCAAACTATCAAATTAATGTTGGTTCGTTGGGCGGCCGTTTCGCCCGACAGTCGATTCGCTCGACGACATTTCTCCCCGGACTTAATACTGCCTTCAACTTGATCTGGCTGGGATATTAATTTATTCTTAAAACAACATTTTCACTGCTTGAAATAACCCCCCAAACACTGAAATTCAAGGATGTCTTCCTTGAATTTCAAGGATGTACTAAATCGTATTGATCACCTTGTTATTAAAATCTATTTATATACCACAGAGGCATTGTACCTTGTTAGTACAAGTCCTGACACAGCCAAGTATCCTAACATGATAGCAGGACCCTGTAAAACAAACATCACAACCTCATATGATGCAACCCTTTATACAAAGGTTATACTGAGCCAAAAAAAGACTTCCAAACAAAACTGACAGCGGTACGTGTGTGAGTGAAGTTTATTTGAAAGCCATGAAATACGCAGTCTAGCATTCCTGGAGGGAAATTGCGGATGCATGAACACAAAGGTCCCCAAAAAGAGGAGGGAGAGGCTTTTGGTTGGTTATGCGAACGCTCGGCTGAAAAAACTTCATGCCAGAGAACTTTCTAGAAATCAATCGATACTTCGCTTTGACGTCATACTGCAACACGATTGGCCAATCGAACAATGCCTTCTACATATTAGGGGTTTCTTTGGCGGGAAAACGAAGAGTTCATGTTTTGATCTTTTCATCCATTGGCTGATACATGTGTATTAAATAACAAAAAACGAACACTTACCCAAACCATTTTTGAAGGTCATACGAAAATCGCATTCATGAAGCAGAACAACTGTTTAGCCCCTTTAAAAGTCCACCTAATTAATGTTTTAATGGCAATTTCTTTGAACAGAATAGCTCTGCCTTTGGGTAGCTAACTGGTCAAGTCACCCGAAATTCAAAATCTCGCCCAAAGTTATGTTACTCAGGGGCGGATCTAGGAGGAGGGTGCAGGGGGTGCGTACCCCCCCCCCCCCCCCCCGAGATGACCTGCGGTTTTCTAATGCAACTGGTATTCTGCAAAAAAAAAAAAAACTATGTGGTTTATTGGTGTTGAAGTAGAGCAAGAGACGAGTGCACCCCCTCCTATAAAAAATCCTGGATCCGCCCCTGTTACTGCACTTTTTTGTTAAGTGATCTGAAATGCTGAGTTATGTCACCCAATAAAAAAAAGTCAGGCGAGATGACTTTGGGCAAAAGGTAAGCAAGAACACAGAGTCAACATAACGTGTGCAGGTGCAAGTTTGCATTGAATTTAATAGTATACCTGGATGCCAATTGCTCCAGTAAGTTTCTGGACGTATATCGCTATGTCCAGTAAGGGCTGCAAGTTAATAGAACATAAGTATGTTAGTAAAAATTTGAGAAACTCACAAATGACAATGTTCATCTACACTGTGTAATACTACATTGCAGACTGTAAAAATACAGACTGTTTTGCAGTCTACAAGTACGCACGAACGGTCACACAAAAGGTCTGGAGCGAGGCTGAAAACATGTGTGAGGCTCGCACGCTTTGGCGCGTGAGGCTTTCACGCTGCTGTAACGCTACACAAAACCGATTTTGAGAGAAAAACCGACTGTTTTGCTGTCTAGTGTAATACTCCCACGCCAGCCTATTTGGGCATTTTGTAAGCGGCCAAGGTATTCATTGTGTTTCAATCAACTAAATCCAACATATCTGATTTGGTTCACCCGTGAATTAAGTTCGAGTAGCCCACATGGGAATTTTAACAGAGAAGGGACTTGGTTTCAAACATGAAACCTTTCATGTGCCGAGCCTAGTGCATAAATTAATGTAATTTATTTTTACTGGTAAACATAGTAGGCCATTGTTATTTGCACATTGCAAAAAAGAATTGAGTTTGACGAGTTAGGTTCAACGTCTAAATCAACAGTCAAACTTACATCATCTGGGTCAACCCAAATAGCTATTAAGTACGGTACATGAAAAGTTTGACGTTTGAACTGGCCTTTCTGTATCTTTGATCAAAGGATCATTTAGTGGGATTATTTACAAATTTTTTTTTCCGGGATTTTACCTAAGGATTTCCAAGTGAGCCTCACATGTCTTTTTCACTCTACCCAGAATTTGTAGACATAATTCAAACCAATATACAAAGACTGTGAAGTAGTGTTAACAAAATCGCTTATTCTAAGCCTCCAGCAAGGCACATTGCAACAAAATATCACATTGTAGGAACTGTACAAAGGGTTGAAACACACATAGTTTCTCCCGGAGTGGAATATTATCATCATCATCATCATAATGTTCACTTTCTTTATCATCTACATGACATTACCATCATAATCACCAGTATTCAGGGTTCTATCTAGGATTTATCATTTGGGGGAGAAGTCCCGAGTGGCCGAAGGCCACGAGCTTCCTAGGGGGGTCCAGGGGCATGCTCCTCCGGAAATTTTTTGAAATGAACATGCGCTGAGATGCAATCTGGTGCATTTTGAGACCCAATTTTGAGAAATGTTACAATGGTATTTTATTTTATTTTTAAGTCGTGATCACGTTCTGGTATAGTTACTTATATACTGTACTGATGATAATATTTTTGGGGGGGAAGCTGGGCATTTTGGGGGGGAAGCTTCTACCCCTCAAATACCCTAGATAGAACCCTGGTATTATTACAGTTATATCCTACGTTGCAATCATAAAAACCTTTTCTCCCAAATAAAATTAATATAAGACCCAGCGGCTGCTCTTAGAGGTACATTTAAATATAATTTATTCATGATACATGTATTAACGGAACTGAAGTCACCCACCTTGCTGACATTGGAATATAGCTCTGCGAGACTGTTGCAAAACTTATCTACATCCTTATAAAAAAAGAAAAGTTTTACAACCATAAATACAGCACACTCTTGCTTTAATATTGGTAATCATGATAAAATCACATTTATTTCATTTTTAGCAATCTTAAAAACCAGCCATTTTTCTCAAGACCTGCACAGAGTAACAATGCTGTGTGCAACATCCTTTAATCTCGCAATTATTTTGCTCAGATTAAAAGATGAGTTATGAAAAATATATTTGAATGAATGAATAATAACAAAAATTGTCCTGGCCATTTCAGTATAGAATCCCATCATAATGGCCACGTTAAAGAAATTACCGTTATCCAACTTAGTTGACATCAAAACCAATTTCCCTGTTGAACTAAAGACTAATGCAACAACACTTTGTTTCAAAACCAACCCCCCAAAAAATATTAATATAATTGCCTTAGTCAAGTTGATGAGTTGCATTTTACAGACTCTTTTAAACATCAATATATAATTACCTGAGTAAGAAGTTGATCTGCATTGGCAATCCTGTTATCCAAGTTGCTCATTTTGTAGAAGGTAAAAGAACTGAAAGATTAACAAATTAATCATTATTACACACAATACTCGCTCATGAGAGAAGATTAGACTACAGACAAGCAACTTGGGCCTAGCTCCAGTTTGGGAAACCAAGCCAATAGAGAATAATTCTGTCTGTACAAACAAATTTTACGAAACCAAATCTCAACAATTAAGCAATCAAAATTAGTGATTACCAGAGTATAGTAATCCTCTGATGTCGTGGATTTTGCAGTATTATGCAAAGTGGGATATAGTTTTATTGTTTGATCTCAAGTGACCTCAAAGTAAAAGCCATGAGAGTGTGCAATGTTAGAAAAAAATTCACCACAAATTTATCACACTTCAATCCACTCACTGTGTCAAAGATTCCTAGCCTCCTGTTTTGGCCAGAAGCCTCCTATTTTTTGACAAAGATTTCCTGCCTTCCATTTTTGCTTAATATTCTCCCAGTTTTTAAAACTCTTCCTTTCATTGTTTAACCAGTCTTTTTAGCATGATTCTTTGCCATTTTTCTGAGGTTTTTCAGCCATTTTTATCCAAGCATCTAGCCTGCAATATCTTTGGGCATGCTAATGCACTGGACTGCCTCAACTTTGTGCAAGGTTTGCATTCATTCATGGTCTCAAAATGCAGGAAATGGCATCTTAGAGGCACATATCTTAAAATTATTCGCAGGGGAGTATGCCACCGGATCCCTCTAGGGGCTCGCACCTTCAGCGCTTGTGGGTGCGAGTATACCATGCCAAAAACCTTCCTTTGTTAGTTGACAGGGTTGGAATCTACCCTGTGTAACTGATCATTGGATGATTGATCAATGCGACTTACCTAAGATATTGCTCATACAGGTGAAGAGTTAACCTCGTGCGAAATCTCAACTTCAGCTCATTTAGTCCAAACTAAAGGCACACAGAAATATAAATGTCAGGAAATTCACTGTTTTTTTGCACTGTGTTTTATATACATTGTAGCAAGTGCAGTGAGTGTTCGACTGAAGGTGTCAGGGTTAGTCCACTTGCACACACTCTTAAAGTTAAACCTTCTGAGATGTATGTCAAAAGACATGCAACACCTTCTATGATTTATAGCCAGACTGGCCAGTCAGAACATTGGGACTAACCAAGGAAAAATGGAGTAATAATGTTTCACTCAGAGTAAAATTTAATTCTGAAGCATAACATTACTTTATTTTACAGTGTACATTTAAAACAAAGTTTTGCTTTTATGCGACTTTGACCTGAATCAAGAATGATAAAAATGTAGATCATTTTGAACTGACCTTCATAAGTTGGTTGACAACAGCTAACTGTAATGAATAAAGCAAACAAAATAATCTCTTAATCAGCATTTACAAATTTAAGGTATAACACATTAGCCATGCAAAATTAATTTGTGATCGATTTGAGGCAAAAATCAATAAGTTGGCAGACATGAGAATGGAACTTACAAATGGCATGGCATATACAAGCTGAAGAAGGTTGTATTTAAATCCTCCAAAATCTCCACCAATAATGGACCTATAATATCATAACATACAGTGAGATTGAATGGAAGAAATTAATTTCACAACTACGGGACAGCTCCGAGATAAGAGTCCACATTACAAGCTTCAAACACAGTGGTGACAAAACTGTCAATGCTAGTCTTATAATCTAAGGTGCTTCAAAAATGGGTTTGCTACAGACGTGATTAGTATAACAACAATAATAACACTTTATTCCGTTTTCAAAGGGAACAATATTACAACATTGACAAAGCACAGTTAGCAAAGCTAATCAAGGCAGGTTATCAAAAATAAGAACAAAAAATATTAACGCTCGCTCTTAACACTACTTCACGAATAACTAGGACTTGGAGACAAAGGATATTGAAAATCAACCTACGGTAGGTTCAACAATTTTAACCTGAATTAAGTTCTTCAGTCTTTGTTTCTTGTTGTTTTTTTTTTCCTCATAGTATTTATTTTGATTTTACCTGCCACCTAGAACCTAAATTGTTCAAGGAGCTACATGTACAAGAAAACCAACTGGTTCATTTAGCTTCCTAGCTTGCACATTAATTCTATTATTATTAATTAATTTTCTATTGTAAGTAAATCTACTAGACTGTAATATCAACTATGTACATCAAGAAAAGCATAATAAAGATTATTATTGTGAAAGGTTTGAACCCAGGAGTCATTTCAAAAGGTTGAGTTTGATCGTCCAGGTGAACGTAGTCCTGAATAGGACTGTTGTTGTTGACAGTGACTGACGTTTCGACAACCTGTGCAGTAGTCATCTTCAGAGTCAAAGTTTAACTGTTTAACTGCGACAATAGACGGATCGAAACGCACCAATCACTGATTACGAGTCTTCATAGCCAATAACATCACGGCTTAACTGACAGACTACCAATAACATCGCGACATAATTGACCAATCAGATCAATAACCCGAGTATAATACCATCAACTGACGTGATACAACTCACTTTGACTCTGAAGATGACTACCGCACAGGTTGTCGAAACGTCAGTCACTGTCAACAACAACAGTCCTATTCAGGACTACGTTCACCCGGACGATCAAACTCAGCCTTTTGAAAGATTATTATTATTATCATCATCATCATTATTAATATTATTATTATTATATTTGTGCTTTGATCTAAATCTAAGACTTGACCACAACATTATCAAGACATATAACTACAATACACTTCATGTATGCAATGGCAGATCCAGACCTTTAGTTAAGCGGGGGAGGTGGGGGGGGGGGGGGGGGGGAAGGTTTGGGGTGGTCATCCAGAACCTGAGATGGGGGGATGGTCTCAAAAACAATTTTTTTCGGCCCTTTGGGCCTCAGTTTGGTCTAAAAACAAGGGGGGCCCAGGACCCCTGGATCTACCAGTGTGTATGTATCAAAAACATTTGGATTTCACCTCTCAATTGCAGTACCATTGTGTATCATCCACACATCACAATATGTTCTTGCTATGAGAGATAGAGCCACAAGTACCAAATAGCCAGTCTGGAAAAAAATATGTTATGAAATAAGGCCATTTTTCACAGAAAAGAGTCATCAGGGCGCTAAATAAGATTTCAATTTGCCTGGGGACATGCAATTTGTAGGCAGGAAATTGAAAGCCTGGCATTTTTTTTTTTGATTTCACAGAACAGGCCACTGGAATTGCAGCATTACATGCATGTTTCTTCCATGTAGATCTGTCACATTGCACCGAAAATTACACGAGAAATAAACTCATTTGTATATTCCTTTTGTTTTCTAAAAAAGTTGAGAGGAGTCCTGCTTTCAGTAAAGAACGGGGGGAGGGGTGGTAATCCCTGACCCCATGGCCCTTAGTGACAGCGCTAAATTTTAGAATAAAAGAAACAAAACTACTATTATCCAAGCTGGGTCTCCAAGCTTGTTGGTTTTGTTTGTTTTCCTTGACAAGATCCACTGAGCTTTTTTGATGTCACCACAGTTTTTGCCAAATTAAGTAACGCAACAGGCAAAAGCTTTCAAACTTAATACAATATCGAGAAAGGGAGTAGGGGGAGTACCAATACTCCTAGGCATGCTTGATGCTAAGGAAACCATCATAGGGTCTGGCCATATGGGCCTTTGGCTTGTGTGCGCCTTTATCTACACACAAGGAAGAAATACTAAATAAACTGTGTACCTCAGGAGAAAGCCATCCAGGGATAATAATTTTCAAAATTCTTAGCAGTTTCCTAAATAATGTGTAAAGAAGAACAAACAAATGGTAAACTTGTATTTAACTTTGAAGCAAAGAAGTGATATCTGCTCAGTAAAGGAGAAGGCAGACTAATGTAGAAAATAATTGCGAAATTTTTTCTTTCAAAATATACCGACAGATATGTATCATCACGGAAACCAATTTACAGCATACGTACATGTAGTTCCACAAACATTCCTTTCAAGGGCAAATAACATCATCATTGTATGTATATGTTACAGTTAATTTTTTATCTCAGGTAATTTTTGTTTTTCTTTTGTTTTTGGATATGGAAATGTATGCTAATGAAGTTGAAACAAGAGAAATGTAAAAATTACCTGCGATAAAAAATTAACTGCAACATGTACCTGTATTTCGTAGGTCTTGACAAAAAGGGGGGTCAGCAAAACCATGTTCAATCAGTTTTGGTCAATTAATAACAGGTAAAAACTTTTAGATTGTCTGTCATGCTGTCCTGAATAAATATATACAGTTTTATGGTAAAACTAAAAAAAAGCATGCACACCACAAAACAAATCTGGAATGTTATCATGTTTCAAGGAAAAAGCCAATCAGACATAAGAAAACTAAACCATTAGCAGCAACAGAAATTAGTTTGTTGTGTTGTGATCTGCTTGTCTGTCATGACTTTCCTTGTGATTGGTCAACACAGAATCATAATTCCTGCAATTTCAGGTGTTCATTGTGATGTTGGAGAGTAGAACAGATAGCAATTAGGTTAAAACAACACCATTTTCAATTACCAATACGAAATTCTTCAGCTAAAGACCAAAGTCAAACAACTTTACATTGTCATCCATTCATCAAAAATTATGCTCATTTTGTCGTTTTTAGCTGTTCAATTATCATTACCTGAAAAATACAGCATCCACTGCAGCCTTCTCTTTTTTCTGTTTTCTTTCCTAATAAAAACGATACGATGCAGGCTTCAAGAAAGAGTACACAACAATAAACTGCCAATAAGCATACACAACACGTTATTTTATTCAAGAAACGTGCTTTCAAATATAGTTTCAACATAGTTTAAGCCACAAATTGGTTTCACATATTTCTTTTTCTTTATTGAAACATAACCTTCGCTTGAGGGCTGTATTTATAAACTCTTTAGAAATGCCTTCTTCAAGATGAGCATGCATAACAAATAACTGTCCTTACTACATGTACTAAACTGCAAGAATGATTTCAGAATACCCGCCCATCTATTTACTGATGAGACTCTCAATCTCCTGTTGAATGAAGTATACAAAAACGAGATGCTCTGGTATTCAGTGTGAAGGTAATGCATTGGTTTAAAAATGAGTTTGAGTTTGGGAATCTCTGGGTAAGTGAAGTTTCTGGAATTAAATTCCTGCCAGCAGAGGTCTATCACAGCGGGAGAAAAAATGAGGAAGGATAGAGACCTCTACCAGGCTCTGACACATTCTTTTATTTAGCTGCCAATCACATTTGTGGTCGAAATTGACAGGTTTTCAAAAACAGTTTCGTCTTTTTTCAAAAATTAGTATTGAATGCGCATGCCCTGTTGAGATGTTATACCGGGAATTTCAGAGTCCATAGTCATAATTTCCATGCAAACCAGTTCTGTAAGTTGCATTGAACACAGGGGTAGATCTAGGGGGAGGGTGCAGGGGGTTAGCACCCCCCCCCCCTCCACACCCAAAAAAAAAAATGACCTGCAGCTTTCTAATACAACTGGTATTCTGCCAAAAAAAATACTTTGTGATTTATTGGTGTTGAAGTAAAACACGAGACGAGGTTGAAAAATTTATGTTAAATGGCATGAAAATGATAGTTCCTTAGGGGTGCACCCCTGACTCGTCCCCAGTCGTCTTCACGTAACGCGCGCGGCGGGAGCAGGAGGTGATGGGAAGGGAAAAGGGAGGAAGACTCTCTCCCTCGCCTTCCTCCTTCTCATCACACCCGTCACGCCACTAAGGAGAGACAGAGAGAGAGACGACTAGGGACGAGTCAGGGTGCACCCCCTCCTAAGAAAAATCCTGGATCCGCCCCTCGCATGTGACTAAAACATTACTGGTTGTTAAAGAAACACCAGTGCATGCGTAATAGGAAATGCATCAGGGACCGGCAGAGGTCTCCTTCTTTCCTCTCTATCTTCTCTTACCATGAGAGACCTCTGCTTGTGTTGTTAGGACTCTGGTGTGTAGCCAGGGAATAATCAATTTCCTGCTTGTGAAAAAAACTCTTGGACTACTACATTGGGCAAGCTGTAATTTAAGGCTTATCTGACTTTCTTTGCACCCTGCATGAAAATATGTGGGCCGGTATCCTACAGGTTATCCTTAGGTGTTAGGACCATTGGTTATTGAGATCAATTTTTGAGAGTAATAACATTAAATTTAAAACAATCATAAAGAGTAATAGGCATTGACTGTATTATTATCAATGAAAAACAAAAATATTTTATATGCAAGTCCAGCTGTGCACGCCCAAGTACATGAACATCTGGGCCGTGTTGTTCAAAGCAGAGTTAAGTTAACCCTGGGTTAGTGGGAAATTTAATTTCAGATAGAAAAGCTTTAAAAATGATTGGATGCTCTAAAAAAAGACAGAAAATTATCCAGGAAAAATGCTTTTGAACAAACGGAAAAGAAACCCTGAATAAAATTTAACCCTGGGTTAGCGTTAATCGGCCTTCGAACAACAGGGCCCTCATCAAGATTTGCATCGTCACGAATTACGTAATGTCATGCGTAAAGTATAATTAACACCCACCTCATCTAGGGATATGTGTAAATCGCCGGTAAGATCCTTTCTGCAAGTGCGCAAAAGAGAACTCACTTTTAATCATGTTGATCGAAGAGATGTTCTTTCTCTCGATAAATTTCTGCAGAGCCCAAACATTCTCATGATGCCTGCACAAACTTATTCTCGTAAACCACAATGCGTAAAGAAATTAAACAGCGAACAATTTAACTTAATTGCACGGGAAAAAAACTTGCATAACCATTTGACGTATAGGGCTATGCGAAAATTCAACTTTTTTACATATCTACAGATAGATCGAACAATTCACAAGCAGATTAATATGATTAAAGAATGAAAGCTGGAACATTATCAGCTCAGCTGAGAATAACCAGGCTGAAACTGGTAATACGAGCGTAAATACCTTTTTGCACTAAGATCGTCAAGCTTTTTCTTCCACAGCAAAAGAATGCCTGCACCTACAGAGGCGACTGCTATTCCAGCAGCTTTAGAATTCAGCAATTGAGCCGGCGGAGGTATCTTGCTCAATATGCCCACCATTTTGAATTTTCCAGCTCTATGCTTGGCGACCGAGCCTCCTTTAAGGACTGGAAGTCTTTTTAGGGGGCATACATGAGGTAGTTCCCCGTGCTCTAATCTGCTTCAACAGGTAATTACTGAATCTAGTCTAGTAAGTATTGCAGAAGTATTAAAATTCATACTTGCTTCGAGGCCTCGTGGAAAAGCAAAAGAATTGTTTTGTTCACCCCTGACACTTAAGGTGATTTCTTTTGTTTTGGTGCTAAGCATGAATAATAATAATAATTTGGTCTATTTCTTTGGCACTTTTTGCAGGAATTAATTGAATGTCTGGCCTTCGAATTCCCTTCATGCCTGAAAAAGTATTGAAAAATGCCATTTGAATTGTTACTGAAAGATACTGTAACAATAATTCGGAGTAAATACCCACATGGTATGCTGAACTTGCTCAAAATAAGCATTGGCGGGTTGAACATACGTCACAGGTCACTGGTCACAAGTGCAGATTACTGCTTTATTATAAATAACTGAGATAAGCCGTTTCCCCCTAAGGTAAATCTCCATTTTGGATTGTGATTAGGGCTAGGAGACACTTTGAGTGTTGTTTATTTACTGTAGCACAGTGACCTGTACTGTAACTTGCAGTTGTGCCCTGTGTTTTGTACCTGCCGCTTAAATCAGATTCTTCCAATTCCATGTCATGACAGCTCTATATCAGGCTGATATAGCAACAGAACGGGAATGTCAGTTGACAACGGGAAAGCGCATGGAAAGGACTGAACTCGACTCCCGGAGCCCAATTTACCTCTTTGCCATTGGTCAAGCCAGTTGTTTGATTTCCGCATGCCGTCATCAACTGACGTTCCCATTCTGTTTTGCTAATTCAGCCTAATAAGTGAAAAACCCAGTGTAACAGGCATTATTTAGTTAAGCACATACACTGTAGCAGAATTAAAATCAGATAAACATGAAGAATAAGAAATGAACACAGTAGTCACACAGACTGTGATAAGGCATAACTCCCCACATTTTTTCCTTCTCTTTGGAGGGTACATACACTGTATGTCTCTAGTGTGAATTGCAAAGGTCATGGTTTCATTATTTAAATTGAGGAGGAAGCCATATTTTTGTTGATATTTTACAATTATTTTCCTCCTATGCCCTCTCGTCTCCATTATGTCACATACTGTTTCAGGGCAATGTCGCTAGTCAGAGTTTT
Organism: Porites cylindrica; assembly: GCA_964035525.1. Taxonomy (NCBI): domain Eukaryota; kingdom Metazoa; phylum Cnidaria; class Anthozoa; order Scleractinia; family Poritidae; genus Porites; species Porites cylindrica. The sequence continues at coordinate 3,323,431 of OZ037788.1, read as the reverse complement.
AATCTTGATATAGCACAGCTAAAGAACCTGTTATACAGTCTTCTAAGGAAAGTGCTAGCTCATTTTATCAACTGTACATGTATGTTTATTCAAGTCAGATATTTACAAAGTATAAAAGAAGAGAAAATGAAAGTTAAATATATGTACAGGCACATATCTTTCTTGCCAGTTCTGCAAGCATTAATGCTAAACTTTAATTTGGTGTAAAAGACCCAGAAATACTAAGAGCTTTTAAGATCCACTAACACTGAACTGAAGGTGTTTGCACCATATAAGAGATTGTTGTTCGTAGGCTGGTAAAGTATCTGCTCAGATTATATTAGTTTGCATGATATCTTAAGGTACATAACTATTAAAGCAAAATGCGTACAGTCCATAATTATCTTATAAGCCAATACTATAATATCAATATTACTTTAAAAAATAAATTATCAGCAACTATTTAGGTTCTCTCTTAATAAAGCAAATCATACGAAAACTGATCAACGTTAAAAAATAATAGCAATGCGAAGACTTAATAGATTAGATAGTGGCTGAGAAAAAATGGAAACTGATGAAATTGTTCTTTTGCTCATTTCAATAACCTCTCAGTCCATTTCTGCTTAAATAGAAACAATTTACAGTGACAGGTGACAAAAAAGGGAATTTGCATCTGTATAAGAAAAAGATTAGTCCCTGAGCCAGGGACCAGCCCAGGAAAAATTACAACAAAAACAAGAATGTTTCTGTACCAGAAATTATATAGTTTAATATAATGTAATGACTTTAATTCAACTCTGATTAATATCCTGTTGTTCTTTAACCATCCATTTCTTGTCCATGAACTTTGTTATTTCAGCATTAACTATGGGATGTTCTAAGCGGTCTTTCCACAATCTGTCAATCTGGAAAAAGAAATTAAGTTTCTAAATAGATGCATCCAGGTCAAAGAGAATTGACTCACTTTTGGTAAGTAAGACCTAAAATGATGTTCTTTGAAGCTCTTGGGGTTTAATATCTTTTGCTTAAGGTTTATCAGTGTAAAGGTCTGTGAGGAAGGACTGGGGTTCCAAACTTCTCATCCCCGATACCTTGCATTTCTGGTGCCTCCTGCCCCTTTTTTTCTTAGGTTTGGTCCAAACATCTAAAGTTCCACCAAATGTATTGGAACTTACATGACTGTATGTTTATTTTACATTGAACTTTTTTTGTTATGAGTTATGATTGATTGCTAATCTGCCAATTTCGTTGATTGACAACCACTGTAGGTAGAATCCCTTCTCAGGTTTAACCAGTATTCACCCAACATTTACAGTGTAACACGGTTAATACAGACACCAGTGGGATTATCCAGGTGTCCGTATGAAGCAAGTTATTTTTAGAAGTGATATGTGAGCTTTTTTACTGTTGATGCAAATGAGACTATCCATTATATGGGTGTCTGTATTAAGCGGCTGTCTGCAGAGTGGGGTTCCACTGAAGTTTGATTCAGAAGTTTTTTTGTCTCCTGGTCGTACTCAGGTAGCCTGCGCGCAGACGAAATTAAACTCTGGTTAACTCCGTCTGCGAAACAGCGCCGAAATCCTTGTTCTGGACTTCCAGCTGTGTACCCAGATTTGAGTACGCGCCACGATTGGCCAGTTAAAAAAGGCCTTTGTTTTGTTTGTCGTGATCGCCAATCAGGTTGAAGAGAAATTCGAAACGCACTTCCGGTAATTCGTTGAGTCCGTTGGGGGTTCAGAACAAGGATCTCTGCGCTGCTTCGCAGACGGTACTAATCAGAGTTTAGTTATCGTCTGCACGCAGGCTATACTCAAGAGGCAAAGGAAATTCTGATTTCAACTGAGAACAGGTTTCACCTACAACGAAGTGACTGTTTTTCAGTAATGCAGTCGACTTGCAAGGCATTCTTCAGTTACTCCCCCAATTTAGAAAGTTAGCTACCACGGTAAAAACACTCACCAGAGGCTCTGTATTCCATCCTATTTCCTGCGCTGATGTTTGGGGAAATTGAAATTTTTTAACAGGTGTTTCATTGGATTTCTTGATCACTTCTAAGAAATGATCTGTAAAAACAAGGATAGTAATATTAATGTCATGGTAAAGTAGCAGTGTACCGTAGTATGATTGCTACATATATGGGAAGCTTAAGAAGAAGCTATATTCAGGCTGTCTTGTTTCTTACCATCTTCTTCACCATCCGCGGAGTCGTGCAAAGAATTTGGCTTTCTGGTTAATGTGTACACTACGAAATACAAAAAAATTAACCTATTAGAACCTGAATTTTATCAAAATCATCACTTATTTTTGAGAAAACAAAAGGATGTCATGCTAAACACTTGTCTCCTTCTTACTTTTCTTGAATGGGTTTATGCTGTAGTTTGTGTATAGCTTGTGATTTCTCTGCTCTTTCTTGATTGTTTCGCACAAAATAGCATTTTGATGGACGTAATTAACCTCGGCGTTTCCTTTGGATGCCATTATGAAAGCTAAAACGTAAAAAGAATTGCTCGTATAATCCACTCACGAACTAGGAAGCGAGAAACTACCTCAAAATCCAAAATGGCGTGTAATGTAATCGATTAGTAGTTTGTAGTCATGGCAACATTAACTTGATTCCAGGTCTACTCGTCCAATGAGTGCTACCACGGTACGCGACGCTCAGTACGTCTACAAAAATAAATGAAAACTCGCAAATTTCAGATTATTTAATTCTAACTCTTTTATTCTTTTTTAGGGGAAAGGAAAATTCACAAAAGCTGTCAATCCAGGAATCCTTAGCAGGTATTATGAAATTGTTGTTTACTGTTCTTTAAAGTTATTTTAGTGCAAAAAAAAAAAAAAACGTTTAAAATTGGATTACGAGGGATAAGAAGATAAGAACCTTCGCATCATGTCATCATTTTAACTTTAAGCACGAAAATTTACAGACCCAAATTTTCGGGCGATAAATCTTGGAAAAAGTGAAATTAAATTAAATTCACTCCAAGATCCTCAAACAACGACGTTCCGTTCGAAAGCAACACATCGAAAATTAATCCTGTATAAATTTCGTGCTTACAATTATCGAAAATGCGAAATTTTTATCATCGCACCGTCAACGTTTTTTTGGAAGAATAATTTCCGGTCACATAAAGTTTGACCGTCCGAAGTTAAAGTAGCCGCGAAACCGTGCCCGACCCCATTACAGCAGATATGGTTGTGCTGTTTAGCAGGAACGTTTTACAGTACACCGGCTGCATCATGTAATTAAAGGATTATTGAGGATTTAGTGTTTTTCGCCTTGTACAACGACGAAATTGCGACGTATCGAGATAAGTAAAAAAAGGCTTAGTGATTTAAGTTTCAAATAAGGAATAATACCTAATGATTGATTGATTGTCAAGAGACGAACAGGTCATATATTTCGGGCAAAATCTTGCTCTCCTTACAGAAACCCTTTTTATTACTGCCGAAGTCTTTTTAAAAGGACAGGAAATTCTAGAATGTTCATGACTTTTTCCCGTTTCAGATTGTTTGCATTGGAAAGAACCGGTTCTCAAAAGAAGTAACAAAACTGATTGCCGCGTTGTAATGTCATGTAATAATACTTAAATCATTGAAATACATACTTTTATTTAAAAGATATCCCCAGAGACCACTTACTTTAATAACCACCTTATACCAGTTATTAAAAGAACCTGGATCAATAGCTTTTTGCCGGCTGTTTGGTCACGTACACTATTGTTAAGGTTGGTTTCTTTGAGGGCTAAAAACGTGACTCTTGTTGTACTAAATTCTTCTAAAGAATACCCTATTTTGCCGGCATAACAAGTTCTTTAGTTTCTTATGGCAACAACGTTGTGAAAATACTTAAAGAATGACTTCCTAAGGTGCTAAGAACTTTAAACAGTCCAAGGAAAGGGTCAGATATTTGTCACAATGAGGAACGAATGACTACTCTCCAAAACAGGCGCGAGTATATACCAGAAAACTTACTAAAAGGTTAATTGAACGCATTATTAGAATGCCAGGTACAATCGCAGAAACGAAATCTACGCCGTGGACAGTTGCTGAGCAATTCGTGGAAGAGAGAATCAAGTTAAAACAGGGTAACTCGCGGGTTGCGTTAGCGCTGAGAAATGCAAAAATACATCGACCTTCATTGTATCTTTCTGCGAAAAAGTCCTTCGAAAGAGCTCTGGACCGCGATGAGATCAATAGGACCGCGGATAACAACGTTTCGAAAAAGAAAACAAACTCTCGCGATTACAAAAAACAACGCTCTCCTCAAACTGAGAGAAAATCTCAGAGGAATACACGAAGCTGTAGGAGTGGGGCTGTAACAGAAACTTCGGGATCAAGACTCGAGTCGGCCAAACTTCCTAACGCTTCTTCTTCGATGTCAGAAGAGACGCCGGACGCCATATCAGAAACTCCTTTGGCAAAGAGTGCACATACTTCCAAAACTGACAGATCGGACAACGCTGTAACGTTAAAAACTGTTAACGTAAAACCGTGGGAAAATGATTTTGTGAAAACTCCTTCAATCGCTGAGCCAATCGCCGGTGATATCGAGAGAGAAAAGAGGATGGATAGAAATATTTCTCGTCTTATCGAACTTCTACACGAGTGCAATGAACGTAGAAACGACGACATTAAACATTACTCCGCGACAGTGCAACAGAACAACCAGAAACTGCTCAAGCCTGGACGGATAGTTTATCCCGATGGAACTTTTCCGCTCCCTGACAATCTGGATAATGGTTTTCTTTCTGGGGTGTTGAGGATCAGTTCAAAAACGCCTCCCAATCCTAGGTGCTTCCATCGACTTCCCCCGGTACTTCAGCAAACCATGAATAATAGTTTTTCTTCAGTAAACAGAAACACTGTAAGTTATAGATTACCTGCGTTGAAGAATGATTGCCATGTCTGTTCAGAATGTCGCCAATTGGATGAAAAGATGTTACGAGACGCTAACAGCGAGAGCGAATCGGAGCAACTCAAACGCCTTAAACGTAAACTAAAGTTGAAGGAACGCGCTTATGTGGAGAAAGATCTAGGTGTTATTTATGAAAAGCCCCCAGCTCTAAGGGTTGTAGAAGATGATGTGCCTTGTTTGCGTTTAGAAAACCAAACGGGTGCCAAGCTTGGTGAATATTTGTCGCTGCCAAAGCTGTATCTATCGCATCATTCCACAAATGCTGCTAGCGCTCAAAAGTCAAGAAAAACAAAACCAAAAACCATTGATTCAGTCAGAAGCTTGGATAGTTCGAGTGAAAAGAAACACCATTGCTATAAATTGTCAAAAACTGAGCAAGTGAACAATGCAGACTCTTCCAAGGACAAAAAGTCTGCAAAAGCAATGAAATCAAAAGAGTCTAAATCAGGAAACAAGTGCAAGAGTTCCAATGCTGATCAACCGAGAGTTTTGCTGACTCCATTACGAGGGTTCACGCCACACTGGAGTGATTTTTCAGAAAGCCCCGATCCTACGTTGTGGAGAGAGAACGTTGAGACAACAAAACAAGGCATTGACCATGGCCAAAGAGAGGCGGAAAAAGAATAAACAAAGATTTTGATGGAAACATGAAAAGTTCAGCTACCCTAACGGTGATGGAAGATGCGTCTAACTTTGTTAAAGGTCACTAACTTTCGCGGGCGGGTATTTTGGTTATACCGAAAGGCTTGTTGAATTTTCAGCTACAAATTCGATCAGATCGAAATTTGTCAGCTTCAACAAATCAGTATTCTTTTAAAATAATAAAAAAGGAGCATTGACGCCTTCCTTTCAATAACTCAATGGTTCGTTGTTAGTTGATTTGGCCGGAAATCTTTGTTTATCGATCGGAAATGTTTCGCCCAATTCTAGACCAACGACTAGTTTTTCTGAATTTTCTTCTTTAAGTTCTTCTTTCTTAATTTGTTAAGAGTTTTGTACACCACTCATAAAATGATATCGAGAAACATATTCGCAATTCAGTAAAGTGTAAATAACGTGAGAAAGCATGTACAGATTTTAGTTGTTTATAAAATGTAGATATTATCAAAAAGCAAACAAACAAAAACTGCTGATCATTGTAATAAACAAAATTAAAAATCATCCACCTTTTGCTTCACTGACCTTTTAAACTTCACGTGTAGCTCAGCGCGGAAGAAAATGTCTTACAAGTTTATGGCCAGCAAAAACGCGATTTCTTAATGACGGTTTTAAAGGGACTAAAATTATTTGAAAGGAAGAAGACAAAATTTTTAATATTGGGAATTTTCAGTGCCCGTTCGTGAATTCCATCAAGTAAAACAGTGGCTGTTTGTTTCCCTTCAGCTTTTGCTTTATAGTATAAGTTTGAATTGGTTAACCTATCACCGAACTCATAAAACCATTCGCCAAATAAATCACGACATTTTTATAAGGAGCAAATCTGGGATTTTATATTATCAACTCTAGTTCTCCGCAGAAGCCTCCTTGTGTCGTAGGGAGGCTGGGGAGAGAGAAAAAGAAGAAAGCGCGCAGGGGATTAAGGGATAGCCTACCAGAGAGCTTGCTCCCAGGCTATGCGGGCGGTGACGATGCTTTTGGCATCTTTTCTCTTCCCATCGTCCACTGCACGCTTACAATTTTTTGTTGCTATTTTTATTTTACATATTATACCCAAGGAAAGCCTCTACGGAACAGAGAAAATTTACAGTGTATATTGTTTACGTAAGATGAGCCCAAACTTCAACGCAAACTCTGCCAAAATTATCACAATTCTTGTACTGCATCATATCTTCTCCGTACCAAATTCTAATCTGTGTGTGATTAGCAAGGTAAAACGGATTGGCGTAATCAGTGAACACAAGTTCCTTGGAGAACTTAGCATCCGTAAACGGAAGGTAATACCACATGCCTGTGTTTTGTATATATTTCTCCGAGGGATATACCACGTTGTTATCGGCATCGGTGACCAGAACGTTGAGGGGATGTTTTAAGGACTCTGCGTGATGGTAACAACCCCATCGACTGTTGTGTACGCGTTTTCTCGCGCAGCGCACGAAACCTCTCTGATAGACAAGCTTCATTGCTCCGACTAGTCTTCCGTCCCCGAGGTAATGGAATGTTCCAGGTTTTTGTCCACGGGCGTGGAAACAGACTGGAAAGTGGTTGATTTTCGCCCACGCGGCCACTGGTTTGCTTTTGTTTCCTGTATAGATTAAATAAAATGCAAACAAGCTTAACTGGAAAATTCTAGTTATGAATCGGGGGTATTTTCTTAATCCCCGTCCACTAAAATCCGGGCGGGTTGAAACCGCATTGAATATATCCGGTTTTAATAGTCTTACTCTATACGTATTTGCAAATCCGTGGGATCCAAACGAACACTCCGGAGAGTGGAATCCAATCTAAAGATGCGATTTTCTACCCTATGACGTCACTTTACTACAAATACAGGCATGAACCTTCAGTTGGTTGTTTTCTTGTGTACACTAGACAGGACTATTGTATCTTCAAACTCACTGGGACTGGTAAATTAAAAAAGAAAAGGGAAAAGATTTGATGTTTGTAGTCAATTCAGGTCATTGTGAGAATAGCCTTTTTTGACCGACAAATTGCAACCCACGAAATGAGAAGAATACTGACCACACAGAGGCGAGCAGACCGGAAATAAGAAGACTAGAACGGAAATGACAAAGTCGGAGAAATAGCCCACAAATGGTAATAACTCAGAAGAGAAATAGAAAGATTGAAAACTGAAAGAGCAGAAGGGAAGTAGAAAGTGGGTGACTTTTGTAAGGTCTTTAAGGAATTCTAACGTTTTTTTGAAACTCAGTCAGACTGCATGACGAAAAAAAAAACAATTTGGACGAAGAGTGATTTGGATATAATTCACTGTCGTTCAAGTCTTACGCGTTGCGTCACCATCCACAACAGCATAAAACATTTTCTGTCACCATCTTGGACCAACCTCGTTACAAACGCCCTGACCACTGTTGTTCAAACGTTGGATAGCGCTATCCATAGGATAAATCACTATCCAGCGAATAAGTATAAGAGAAACCAATTGCATTATTCAGTAGATAGCTTTATCTGCTTTTCGGAAAACTGGGCTTTTGGGAAGAGGTTGATCTTTGACATCTTTGAGTTTGAAAGCAGAGAAAGACGGAGGCAAACAGAAAAAGTTAGAGTCTCTCTTGGCATTCAACACCTTTATTCTCATTTCACATGGTTACATAGACTCCACATGCGCTAGATTAACTTCGTAAGTAATAATGAGTCACTGCAGATGAGCATAAACATCCACGCAAACTCTGCCGCCATTATCCCCCTGCTTCCAATTTTGAAGGTCTTCTCCATACCAGATTTTTATTACAGCTCCTTGTGAGAGATAGACTGGATTTGCGTAGTTATTGAAGACAATCTCATCTGAGTGCAGAGGATCCGTGAAGGGCAGATAGTACCAGAGGCCAGCGGCATTTTTGATGTACTTTTTATCTGGGAAGATCACGTTGTTGCTTCTGTCCGTCACCACGACGTTAAGTGGATGATTCAGAAAGGATGGATGATGGTAACAACCCCAGCGACTGTTAAACGCTGTACTCGAGGTACAGCGCACGGTGCCTTCTCGATAGACAAGCTTGATGGCGGCCATGAGCCGTCCTTCGTTGCCTAAAAACTGGAACGACCCGGGTCTTCTACCATTGGCGTAAAAACACACTGGGCCTAAGTTGATCTGCTGCCAGATCTGTTGGCCTGAGAGTGAAGAAAAATGAATGGCGTTTTAATCATAAAGCCAGGCAACCACACTGGAGAAGGGCATCGGATGTGCACGCATGTGTTAAAGTGCCTGATATTATGGCATGCCATTGATGTCAGGTCTAGTCCATGCGTTAATAATGTGCGTAATGCATGCGAAATAGACATTCTATATCACAGTGAGCCAGGATAGCCAGGCAATCAGAGAAGTGCTGTAGTATAGAAAACTGCCACACAGGCTTGTGAAATTAACATACTTTAATCATGGCCGCCCTCACAGTCAGTAACACTCAGCAACAACCCTCTTCGCTTTAACCGGAAAAACAGAGACTCTGAGAAAGAGGTTCGAAGAACGAAGAAAGTAATCAATCTCGTTTCCAGGATTTTCTCGTCCTTTTCCCGGAGCGAAATTAAGAGAGAGCCCTGGGAACGAGCTTGGAAAGCACCCCCTTTTTCTTTTGAAAGTCGAATATTAAGGTTACCCAATAAGTCAATTCAATTTAAGTTACCCTCTGTCAAACTATCTTGCAGCTAACAAGATATCTGCATGGACACTATCGTGTGCAAACCAAATTATAAACAGCAGACCACCTGTCTTTGCTTAAGATCCAGATTGAAATTATTCAACATTCAGTGGGCGGAGAAGCTTGTTTTAACTAGAAAAAGCAATAAACTCGGCTCTTGAATCCTTCAATGTGCTTTCATCTAATATAACTGTTTCTACATTGCGTTAACTCTGTCCAAACAAAGCTACCAAATTTCATAAGTTTGGTGAATGCATGAAGAAGTTATGAAGAACAGAAATTTTGTAGTTTTTTGTTAAATACGTTGACATTTTTCCTCTTGAGAAGAAGGCGAGGGAAAATTAACCACTCTACGACTTCATAAAGTGGGCATACAATAAACTATTTTAACGGCTTATTGTCAAATTCTCCACTGTTATGTACTCCGTAATATTGCACCATGTCAAATACTATATAGGGTAAATCTCGCATGGTGAATAATAAATTTTGGAATGAATTTTCCAATTTAACGCGCTGAGGGTATAAAATTCTTTCTCGCACTTTTCAAGGAAAAGAAACCTATATAGCCAAGCATATCGATGTGAGCTAATTTCGATTGACTTTTCAACCCAGTGTTTTAAGAAAGCAAAACTGCTTTTGATGTCTCGATCGGTAACAATTATGAAGAAGAAACGGTATTCGCACTCAAACTTTAATCGGTAAAAAAAAAACAGATTGAGTAAAATGATAAGTAATAATTATACTTCTTCTTACTCTATATAAATCGAGCGACTTGATAAAATTACAGCATTTGTAATAGCCTCGTAGCTGAGTAGGTCCACTCTTTAATTTGAATCCTCTTCTTTTTTATCTTTTTTTTTTTCTATTTCGATCCCATACCAACACTGACTTTCCATTTTCCAGCATATAATCATGTTCTCATGTTAGGCGATTTGAACTCAAACTGAACTGATTTCAAATCAGAGCTGAGAGAAAAGCGATTAGATTCATTTTACAATTTTAATAGTTCGCGCTGATGATGAATTTCCGATCAGTCCTTGCCCGATTTTGGAGTTAATCTATTTGTCACTTATTGGAAAACTTATTTCCATTAAAACTTCTAAAGATGATAGATTAGATTCCGTCTTTTAGATTGTATAAGAACGTACCGTGTCCTTGGGATAGCAGTAAAACCAGTACACATAATGAAGCAACTACAGATTTCAACAACATCCCCATGGTGTGACCAGACTAGAATTTCTGTTTCGTAGCTTAGACAGAACACCTCGCTAGTGTGTGTGCGTAGCTGCCTCTGAAGCCAAAAGGCCTCAGTCCTTATCTTTCTAAAAGGGCATCCATAACTGACGTCATATCGTTACGTCATGCCAATAGAAACTCAGCTGGTTACTAACAGATACCCCTAAATAATCTAATAGACGTCCGGGGCTTTTATTTAATTTTAGAGGTCCAAAAGCGGGCGTTTTATAATTAGGAGGCGTTTATTTTCATTTTGTAACAATCTTTACAAAACTAATATTATGCTTTCGGTGAACATACGAAGAGAGAGTTAATAAACGCGTCTAAGCCGATAGAGATCCAAATGTCAGAATCCTTGCTCAAGTTTATTGTTACTGTTACAGTAATTACTTTTGTCCTCGTATTGCATTCTGGACACACAATACTTTTTAAAATGCCTGCAATGCATAGAGGGAGATTTACTAACCGCTGGACTAACAAAGTTCTGACCACAACCTCGTTCCGAGGGGATTTTGATGGTAAATTTGGAGAAGCCCTGGGGACGAGGTTGCTATGGAAACAACTGTTTTGAAACACATTGGAAAAGGCAAAATCTAACGACATGTCCAATGCAAATTTTTTAAAGCCATTACGTCAGTGCAACCTGTCAATCAAGAATGGGGTCGGGAAGTTCTAAAGCAAAAGTGTCTCTTCCTTAAGATATTTCGAGTGAAAAAAAATCATTGCTAGATCAAAATCTGAGTTGAAAAAACATGGAGGACAATTCTACCTGCCAGTTCTCAGTCCTTCCTGAGAAGAAACTGCAATATCAAACCAGGGAAGCTACGAAGGAGGACGTGCCTTCCATTGCTCGAATGATACAGGTATTTTTCGAAGAAACTGTGTTATTTTCTTTTGCATTTTCCGAATTGATTTTTACTCGAAAGCTGTATAATTTTTCTTTGTCCATGCGTCAAAGGGGTGAAATACTTTGTTTAAAAAATTTCAGTAATTTCAAGATAATTTACTTTTCTTTTTATCGTTAATAAGATAAAAATCAATTTTATCCTGTAAACTTGCGCGTATAGAAACAATTAAGTGACCGATCGACCCTTCGCTTGAATTGGTAATCATTTTTTTTTAATCTGAAGTTCGTTAATCTTCTTTAATCTTCAGATAATTTCACTAGGTTCTCTGAAAAAAAATTGTTTCATTTTTAAATCTAGCTCTTAAACGTACAAAACGATTCACAATCATTCTATAACTGAGCTCTCGTCCGGTTCATTGTTGAATAACATTTCTTTGTCTGATTTCTTTGTTACTTTCACGTAACTGAGTCTTTTTACTGTTAATGTGAAAATTTGACTCTGTTTAAATGGCTGTCTATTAAGTTAATAAGGGCACACGAGAAGTTGGTTAGCTCATTAAATTTAACTCTTTGACGTCCGCTTTGGTCGTTTTGGTTGCATATGGACCCATACATATTAAAGCTGATATTATTCTTCCTGGACCCATCAGGCTTTCCATGGTAATAAGCAGAATCAGCGAGGGTAGATCTTTCCACTGGTACCTCGTTTAGCAAACTTTGACCAATCTTGACAGAGATACAGACTACAGACTGAAAAACAAGCAACATTTGGGGACAAAATCCACTGTCTGTTTTGCTATTTACCTTCCGCTCTTTACAGATTAAATTTGTCCCTTTGTTGGAAAGAAAGCCAGCCAAAATTTCATGCGAATAAAAGACAAAAAGTGGGCAACAAAAATGGCAATAAAAGAAAGGCGAAGTCCAAAAATTGGCTTATACGCAAGCGCGAAAAACAAAAAAGCTCCTTGATTACATTCCATTAGCAGAAAGTTATTTCCTTAGTGTTGGAAATAAATTGGTCCAAAATGCCATTGGTTGACGGTAAAGGGTAAAATAGTTCAAGTCTGTAAAAAAATTTCGGTAAAATAAATTTGTATAAATAAACACCGTATTACTAAAACTGTTAAGTTTAGTGATTAGGGTTAGGAAACTTCCGCAGTGAATCAGGTTCAATTTAAGGTCACCATTATACTGGGAAAACTGACCCGAAACTTGATTCTTTCAGTTTCTTAACCGTAGTGTTGTGAAGTATTTTGAAAGTTTTTTTTAAGACAGATCTGTCTCATCTTTAAGTTTCGTTTTTTTCTTTTTTCATTAACTGGGTCAAGGTTAGTCTTGATTTTGTCGACGTGAGTGTTTTCCTATTTTGATCTTTTGCTTTTACTTGTACTTGAATTTTTGCTTAACTCGCGAGTTTACTGAACGCCATTTCAGTAATATTCGTCGCTTGCCATTGTCAGATGTTATTTTTTCTTAGGTGGTCGTGTTTGTGATGTTAGAGCTGACCTTGTTACATTAGTCTCGGTGAAGTTCCTGTTTGGGTTTGTTAACCAGCGTTTTAGTTTTTCATTGGTTTGTAGCCTCTCGCCGATCGCAACCATGTAGGTTCAGTAGTACCAAAACATTACCTACACCGAGTTCACCTTGATTTTATTTCCACGGTCAGCTAACCCAAACGTGCCCAGCTTTGGTTATAAAAACGGCGGCTTTTTGATTGGTTAGAGAGGAGAGTGAAGAGTGATTAGAGAAGTAGTAAGAAGATTAAGACTGTTAGCAGAAGTCAAAGAAGAATGAAGACCAAGATGTAAATCAGGTTCCTGGTACCTCATCGTGTAGCGAGCGAGTTGTTTACACACTAGTCACTAAACTTCAGAGTCATTCGACGTTCTGCATTCTGGGTTCGGCGTTCTGCAAAATACCCCTGCCGCTTTTGGACGGTGGCATTCAAACCAGTTGTATAGACTTGCGTTCCCTTGCCCTAAGCCTGTAACAGTGGCGGATCCAAGGGAGGGGCCCGGGGGGAGACCGCCGCCGCCCCCCCCCCGCCCCCATCCGTTATCTCAAGGTCTGAATCTGGCACTGCTGTAATGAGGAGCATACGAGCATTTTGAATATACCACTGGATACCAAAAGCAAACTATGATTTACCGTTTCTTTACCAGGGCCTTGCAGAACACCTTGGAAAGGCTGAAAAACTGCAGATTGGCGAAAAGGGTAGGTAGCGCTATAGAAATCATCATGGTTTAAAAAGCTTTTTCTTATTATAAAGATCAGAGACAGGCTGAGCCCTAAATAAACTACACTCGAGTGTTCAAGCCCTGTGCGTGGGAGTCTTTCCCTTGCATAAGCTTCGACTTCAAGCTATTGTAGTTCCAGATCACCAACCAAGAAATTGTAGTTGGCTAAAAAACTTAAAACAGTAAAGTAATACCCACCAAAGCAGTGATGCTGACGTTTTTCTTAAATTTACCAAGCAGCCTCTTCGTGTGATGATGCTGTCACATTTTGACAGGAATGGCTAAAAACAATTTTTTTAAAATCACACAAAAAGATAAATTCCTTGTGATAACGTCTCGAACATGATTTTCTAACATGGTGGCAAACCAAGCTAGCGGATCTAACATGGCAGCCAGTTACAATGATGAACCTCCCACCTCATATGTATCCTGTTCCAGGCTCTCAGGAATTCGTGTTCTCGCGGACTCGATTATCTCGGAGCCTATAACGGGCTACCTGGTATGATGCCACACTACAAAGTTGCATACCTCACTTTGATGAAAATTCATCGATATCCTTTTTTCCGATATGCTTTTTGAAGCTGTGAAAAAAAAAAACGAATTAATCTACATTTTATTTCCCATTTTACCTGAAGTCCACCATTGATTTGCTTCGTGCTGTTTGTCCATTTTTCCAGAGCTTTTGCGTGATGGATTCAGTAACAATCCATTGTTCCATTGCGTCGTCGCTGAGGAAATAAATAAAAATGATGAAGAAAATGATGCGGGAAATGGAAAGATTGAGGAAGGTATAGAGCGTAACTAAATAATTCAAATACAGCATAGGTTGTGGTTTGATTGCATCCTCGGTTTGAATTTATTTTTCTTTGTTTCAAACTCATTATCATATATTAACCTTACCCAAAAACCAACTGGACAACAGAATTTAACCAAGGATAAAAATGAACAACAATCTTAAATTATAGCGTCTTCCTGACAACGTAGTTTGTCAAAAAGTATATCGCGCTATTTTTGCTGGATAAATCCAGCAGACAAAACAGTACTCTGGTAAGGACAAAACTCTCATGCTACATTCACACGGCAGCAGACGAATTTTCAACCGGTTGAAAATTCGTGCGTTTTGTGTTCCGTTCACACGGAACCACCTTAACTGTACGAAAATTTAGACGAACAGCCGTCCAAAGTTCCGTGTAAACAGAGCGAAAAAAATTAAACGGATCCGTGTGAACGAAATGGCCGGTCAAATTTTTCAGCCGGCCAAAAATTCGTCTAGTGCCATGTGAACGTCTCTTCTTACTAGGCCTGTCCCGATTGGGCTCGTAAAATGCTGGAAAGTTGTTCACTGGAATGTCAAAAAGTTGCTAAAAAGCTTGTTGTTTTTATGTTTTATACAGAGTACAATCCCTGTCCCATTAAAAGGAGACGGATGTCAAATACGAAGAACAAAGAAGTGCTAGGGGTTGCCATTTACTACTTCACGTACTCCACATGGGAAGGCCCCGTACTGTATGTTGAAGATCTGTTTGTCATTCCTGGTGCAAGAGGTGGGCGTGCACTCATTCAGTATGTATTTATTGTCACAAGAAATTGAAAGAACCACATTAAGGATAGCTTTCTCTATAGTCACACTTAAGGATTATATTTCACCCAAAGATTCAAAAGTTCGAACCACCTTGTACAGCATAACAAATAGTACCTCAGGAAAGTACTACTCAGAAGCTTTCATTTGAATGGTCACACTTTAGGATTTCATCCACAGACTCGAAAGTTAAAATCACCTGGTATAGTATGATAGATAGTGCCACAGGAAAGTACTGCTCAGTAGCTTTCATTTGAATGGTCACACTTTAGGATTTCATCCACAGACTCGAAAGTAAGAACCGCCTTGAACAGCATAATGAACAGTACCTCCATCCCCTTTGTACTTCTCGTTAAAAAAATGTTGACGCTGCAATAAATCAAACGTCGTTTTGCCCTCTTAAGCATGCTTCTTTATTTCTAATTTATTCAATTTAAAAAGTCCTAATTTCGTTTCTACTCAGGTCACGGAATTGGAAGTTCATTAATGGCAGCTATGGCACAGGTATCAGGGTCAAGGGAAACGCTCCGAAGCACATCTAATTATTTTATCACAAAAGTGCAATGCTATGGGCAATGAAGAATAATTTAAATAATTATTTAATGATGTTTTAAAAACTTTAAAGCGTAAATATCATTCTTTATATTAAAAGGCACAAGTTCGTTGTTTTGTGCTTGTCTGTAGTCGATAATTAAGTTTTTTGAAATAGGCTTCCTTTTGCCCTTTAGATTGCCAAATCACGTGACTGTTGCCGTATGCAGTGGGTCTCTCCCTTCTCGAAAAGGACCATGGGATTTTACTGTAAGCTAGGCGCAAAAAGTATGGTGGACTGGACGTTGTTTCGCATGGAAAGAAGTGGAATTGAGCAGCTGTGTCTGATCACGCGGTCGGAAACGGAAGCCGATGCAAGCCACCAGTAATAAATATAATTCAACTAAATTCATTTTGATTAATTTTAATTACAGTAGTTCTCAATAAAAAAACGTGCTTTGCGCTAAATCTTCCCCGCAGGGATGGTTACCCGGGGGGTACTCCTTATCATGGCCTATTCGGGAAGGCTCCTCCCGGAAGGGGTACCTTTTTGAGGCTTCAGGTATATAAGAGGGTAGGGATTTCAATAGTTGAAGTGTATGAAATCAAGGGAAATCTGTCATTTCGGTCTGTTAAAGGACCAAAAAGGGCTAACAGGCCATTTTATGGCCTGAAATCTTGCTGGTTTATTGATTTATTCATGTTAAAAATACGGTGTATTTACAGCAGTTAAAAGGGATGCAGTGTTCTTATTGGAGTGGGTACGATGTGAAAGGGGTACCATTTGTCAGAAGAAAGTAAACGAAATGGGCACCTTTTCTGTCAAAGATAGCATATGAAAGGTACGAGGGTTGGTCCCCGGGGCGGACCCTCCCTCTGTAAAACTTCGTTAAATACGCCCCCCGGTTTAAGTTTGTTCCAAGCCAATATCAGGTTGATTAAAAATCACGTTTAGGCCAACGGTAAGCGTCAGATTCAAGATGACAATTTCTTGAACTAGGAAATGGACAAATTAAAACTGTCTAAAATGATTCTTATGGGTGAATCTGACTTTAAACTGCTTATTCTTTGTACTTCAATGAACAGCAGTTGCCAAGAAATGGGAAAACTTGGTCACGTGGAACAAATCGACCTTACCCTTTTCCGTAAACGTGATTCTAAGGTCAGCCGTCGAGAATCTCTTCAAAACTCCGTTTATATTCCGACAGGTTACATTCGTAACAGTAGAAACAGTTATTAGTGAATTTAATTATAAGCAAAGAGGAGTGTTAATGGTAAAACAGCCATATGTTACATCAACTACAGTAGTTTTAAAGGAGAGATTTTAGTCAAGATTAAAATTTTTCTAAGCAAGTAGCGACTTTTATGGCGTGCGTGCCATTTTAACGGTGTTTGTAAATATCAATGTATTTTCTGGCGCATTTGTGGCTTTTGTAAACTTTTATTTAAGTTTAAACTAGCATGAAATCACCTTTTCATATCGATTCAAGGAAACGACTCTCGATCTTGTGGCTTCTTTTTGCAAGAAGTTCTGTCCAGACACTGAAAAGCAACTTACATTTGAGTAGCGTCGACCAAACTCATCTTTGGATTAATTAATCCACTTATCATTAGGAACCACTGATAAAAGATAGCCACGTAAATTTCTACTTAATATTACTTGCTTTTATGAGATATTTGGAAATGTTTGGAAATACATTATTAAGAGATCAAGATATTAGGCAGAATATGTTTTATGCTGCTTTTAAAAGATGGCTATAATTTTTTACTTAAACATTGTGACAGTTCGGGTAAAAGTTGTTAAACTGTCGGTCTGTATGTAGAGCCTGTATCGCTGGAAGGTTTTTAAGACTTTAAGGAAAACTTTCCCTAAATTTTTCTTAATCTAATGATGAAAGTGAAGGCGGGAGATCTTGAATTAGATGTTAATGACCGGTATTTTTAACGGATGTCGGTTTCCTGCCAGAAGCCCAAATAGAAAGTGATGATGTTTTCCTGACCAACTAAAATTGGAAAAATAGATATTTAACGCCGGTGATTTTATCTCCCGTTGATGTCTATTTGAATTATTCATCAGCTGATAGCTGATTCACAGCGTGAGATGGATAGAAGGATATAAAAGTTAAAGTTATGATGAATTTGCCGAAAACCAGATGTTCTATTATAATTATTGTAAAAATAGAAACAGATGGTCTGTATTTTACAAAGCCGGCAAACTAAATGTAAAATGGGGGAAAAACCAAAGTGCCTTAATTTACTAATAATTGTTTTATTTGTCAACGGTAGTTTTTGAAGGTGGCATGTACTCAATATTTTTAAATGTTTTAAGTGGTATCTTTCAGGGCCCCGTTCCTCGAAAGATGGTTAAGTTCAACACGGGATTAAACAAGGTTTTATTGTCTAAAAACATATAACTCGAGCTTCCAAAATACTCTCGAAACTTTTCTCCGAAAGTACAGTAATTACAGCACAAATGGTGCTCTATAGGCAATACAAAGGAAAGTAAATACGAAGAGCGGAACAAAATTTTAATCCTGGGTTAACGCCAATCGGCCCTTCAGGAACCGGGCTAGTGAAGTAGAAGCTTTATCTTGATTCGGTGTTTTAGGAAAGCATCATTTAACAATAAAAGTACTTACTAGCAGATAGTTCCTAGGTTGATGATATATATAACGTCTTACGTTGTTTGTGTAAACGATAAGATATAATCAAATAAAATTGTCAAAATCTAGATGAGATAACATTTATTCGATTTTCTGTTCACTGGAAATGTATAAAAGGAAGTCCAGGTTGCCCCAACGTATTAAATGATTTAAGTTACTTTTCGCTCGACTATCACGTTTTACTATTGTCATTTTGAGTGAATCATTTGTTTTCATCGAGATTGTGTTCTAGCGTTAACGTTTCGTGCGACTCCTGTGATAGAAATACCACGATAAAAAGTAAAAAATAATAATAATAAATTAACCAATTAATGATGGTAAAAAGATATTGAGGCCTTTTCCAGCTCTTTTTTACGGGACAAAACGATAATTTAAAAAGCAGGAAAAACAACATAAAACGGGCAAAATTAAATTACGCAAGTTACGTTTATCTTTGTTAAATGAGTTTGTTATCGCAGCTTTTATAATTTAGATGGATGAGAAGATAGCAAAAAAATGGAAACAATTGCAGTCTGGCTTTTCTTGCACCAAATCCTGATCAAAACGTCTGCATTTCATGAGAGCAAATCTAAAAAATCGCGAAAAATTAACAAGAAGTAATAATTAACAAGTGGGGCGCCCAGGTGGCGGAGAGTAGCTCAGAGAATTTCGCAATAGTTAAGCTTTGCTGCTTCGTTTTTTTCTTTCTAAAAACACAAGGGTACATTCCCGAATCTTTAAAAAGCAAACAATACAACGCTAAAAATTACTTATTGAACCACTTATGACAAACATAAACGGAGATGAACTAACGCGAGTAAAATCCGGCACGTATAATCGCTAATCAGTTGCTTCTGCTGTTGTTATAGTAAGTGCATTTGATAAGGGTCTTTGTTGTTTCCATGGTTACCTAATAAATCTTGTTTTGCTTGCAGACTAAGGATTTGGAAAAATCGAAAATATGATTCTTACTCGACTTCAGTTTTAACATTTTCTGTTAAATTATTAAGTTAACTTCATTTATTGTAAGCCCTCTAGTTTCCCCATCAGGGGTCAATTTTGAAAGTAAAAAAAACTACTGTATTGCTACAATTTGGCACTATTATCTTTTTAAATTCTCTATAATCCTCGGACAAAAGGTATTCTTGCCAAGATAATCGCTAATGAAGGGGATTTAAGCTCTTACATAACACGTTCCTGAGAAGAGAATCACTAATGAAGCGGATAAAGCCGGCAGTATATAACAAAACCGAGTGAACATTTCCTCGACGATAAGGTAAAAAGACCTCGATCGTCAGTGGTCTCTAAGATACACACGCACAAACAAGGCTCTCATTGGGCTCAAGAGATTCTATTGAAAAAAAAACTTTTTAAATTAAAAGACCACAGAATGTTTTCCCAAATCTGTCAGAGGAGACATAGCTAAAGAGAACAGATCTCCGCAAGATTCATTGTAAGGTAAGTGACTTACTTTGCTTTTGTTTTTGAGAGACAGTATTTTTTTTAACATTCGTTTTAGGTTTTTATATTAAAATAAAAAATTCCCTGAAGTACATGAACTACACTAGAAGAAAGTAAGTTTATAGAGTTTATAGAGAGCGCAAAAAACCCGCTGGGTGGTTTGCGGATAAAGTGCTAGATGGAATACAGGGATTAAAGTGGATTAATGTTATCAAATATGGAACGTTAAGTTACTAGCCGACATTATTTCGCCGCTTTTGTGATTAAACGTTCTCTTTTTCGTTACACTTCTCGTTGTGGAAGATACCTAAGCAAACAACCATTGAAAAAGATGAATACTTCGAAACAATTATGACAGCTATCTACAAAGGGAAACCCTCTAGTATGCGCGCACTCTTTTCTGGTTTGAAAAACTATCCACTAGCAGTCACTGATGAATTCTCTTTTTCTTTTCTCTTCAAAAGACTATCCCGTTATTACAATCAACGACCATCTTTTCGAGCCGGTTCTGTGTTTTATTTTCTTCGTATATGCGACCAGTAAAATGCTTGGCTGAGATGAGTGAAGCAATCAACTGCTCTTACTGAGACATACTACAAATTTTGATTTTGTTTTTCACTGGCCAAGAAAATGACGCTTAACAACCAGTTGCAAAAATACTTGAGACACTTAACCTTATTTTGGTTTAACTAGCCTGTTCATGATTTTCTCCTTGTCATACCCCTTCCTCGCTTCCCTTTTAAAAGTTCTTGTTAGCACCAGGTGCCGAGGACCATGCTGAAAACTTGGAGGAATAACTTGGAATGGAGGGTGAGGAGGAAGGTGAGTATTATATCTCACGGACCTGTGACTCGCAGGCATTTAAATTAAGAAAGGTCGCTTTTTCGTCGGAGTGTCTCAACATTTTTGCAACTGGTTGAATGAAAATTGGCGAGAGGCACAAAATTAAGTGACACCCAAACGCCACGAAAGTCGCTTAATGTTCGCCTCCTTCAAGCAACCTTTTTTTGTTAATCTGAATCAGGGGCGGAACCAGAAAATTCAGAAAGGGTTGGCCGGGACACTTGCTCACTTGTCCGTTTGTATTTTTCTGCGAATTCTATAAAAATAATACAAAATTTCAAGGAGAAAGGTTGGCCGCGGTTCCCTCGCGCGGCCCACCCCTATAAATCCGCCCTTGTAAATATACACCTTGACCTTAAGTTAGTAAAGTAAAAATATCTTCTGGCCAATAAGTGGGGGGTAATTCAAATGTTTCTTTTCGAGTCTTTTTGAATGCTTCGTACTTGACCTTGAAATGAATACTTGTATCAATATGTATAACTCTCCTCTGAGATGCAACACCAGTTTTCACCACATTAAATGCAAGTGACGATACAATATACTGATCTTGCACACCTTGGTGAATTACCGTAAGGTCGTGAGGGCGGGCAGTCGAAAGCTTCAGGGCGATAGTTTTTTCTGAAACCACTGTCCGCCTACAGAGTGACTTTCGACTCCAAGACAATGACTTTTACTCCTAGCACGCGCCAAGTTTAAACTTCATATTCTTAAACGTAAAAGTCTGCAACGTATTCTAATTCACTGTTATTTGGCCCAAACGTGCGATCAATAGGCACGTGTAGGCAAGACATCTGTCTTACATAATCTACTATATATATATTGTGCAGATTTGCGCTTATTTTGGACGAAAATCGATATGTAGGTATGACAAGGGTCGTTTTCCACCCATTCTGCCGAGGATACAATGTTAAAAGTCTGCACCAAATTCTCATTTGTTTCACTTAAAATGTAGCTAGAATGATATATTAATTCTTCAACTTCAAGAAACTGCTCTATAATATCTAAGGAATCATCTTTCTATATTCCAAAATGACGATTCTAGCATTTATGCTTTGCGAAGTAGTACGCAACAATGGCATATTTGTATGCGTTAATTTCCGATAAATATCTTCCGATAAATATCAGTTTATCAATAAATAGTCTGTCCCAGTGAATTGTCCCCAGGGTAGAGAATAAAGGCTTGGAGGTCGTGATTTTCCTCTATTTATAAAAAGCACAGCATGAGAGTAAGTTTTTGAAATTCTCATTAATTAATGGTTCCACATTGGATGATCTAATTAGTAGTTGTTTTTTGCTTAAGATGTTTTCAATAAATCACTTTTTCCTTTATGTTATGGATCAATTAGACAAAGCTGGGAAAATGCTTCTGTGAAGACAAAACACGGGAAAAAACAAGACAGAGCAAATATCAACTATTGCTTAAAGCTGCTAGAACCGGGTCTAAAGGTCAGAGTATTCATCAAAAACTGAAATCTGTAATCAGAAAAAGCAAACGTTAGCTAGCATTTTACCTTCTCTTGATTTCTGCGGTCCTTTTTATTTCAAAACGTACGAAAAGCATGCTATGGTAAAGTTTACACATGAGGGACAGACACGATATGTAAGTCAAAATCTTCAAGTAATAATTGTAATTATTTGGAGCATAAGTTAATCAGGAAGATCTCTAACAGTCGAGATTATTAATTTCATATAATGCGTAATGAATTTTGCAGACAAATTATTTATCACGCCGATGAAAGCGCAAAGATGATGCTCAAGTTGAAAAGGGCCTTACTTTCCATGAAACCCACCAACATTTTAGACTACCCTGATCAATACAGCACCAAAGTAAATGCTCTCCGATATCTATAATTTCCCATGATTTTAACCAAATTGTGTAGTTTTTGCCTCTCTGTTTAGCAGTTTGATAATTTGAGTACAAAATTTGTTCTTAGGCTGCCGGCTAGTGTCACATGTTTACGCTAACATGTTTTAGAACTGTACTTTGGCAAAAGATCGAAGTGAGTTGTATTTGTTTTTGTTTTCGGGTATGGGTAAACGCTAAAAATTACTTGAAGTCCTTTTCGAATCGAATAATGAAATTTTGAGCTCTGAAAAAAAATTTGTTGACGGTCCTTCTATCACAACTCCTTGGGCCTTGTTAAAGGCAACCTTTAAAGAGGTTTTAAATATGAAGATCATGAAAGGTTCTGGAGAAAATGTTTTCTTCTGATCGATGTCGTGGATAAACATTACTGAATAGTTATAGTTTAGTTAGAGTTTATTGATCTTCATTAGTTACAAAAAAATTCAAAATTAAATTAAATTAAAACAAATACATACACACAAACATCCTCTGCTCGCAAATAGATTAATGAAGACAACCCATTGTAGTGTTTGCAGACAGAGCTCGACAGAGCGCCATATTTATTTATTTTATAGGATTCACTGCTGAAAAGACCAAGACCCATCCACAGTGAAAACGAAATAATCCAGGTAACTTCGCTAGCTTTTTCATTAATCGTCCACAACAATTTGTCTTTTTGATGATAATGACTACACCATCGGTAACGATATTACTGACAATAGTGATGAAAATATTAACGATTGTTGTATTGATAGTGATGATGATGATGATGATAATGAGGAAAATCGTAATTATGGTGGTGATTATTTATGACGAAGATAACGATGATTATCGATGTAGTAAATTATAATTATGATGATGGGGATGATATAGCCTTTCTCTCAGACGTTACTACGTAGGGCTTTGTCGTTGGAGGAGCCCGAGATAAAGCCCTACGAACGTCTGCTTGCATGGTAGTCTAGTCTTGATGTTGATCTTAATAATGACGATGAAGGTGAGATGATGACTATATAGTAAAATCCAACTGTGGTCTATTAGCAATGCTGCGTTCTGATTGGTTGCGCTACTACTAGGCTATATGTTATAGCCCACTAGTAGCGAAAAGCGACAGATTTTTGGCGGCAAAAAAGGATTAAAGTTTTGCTTTAAGTTGTTTTGTCTCAATATTTTTGACCAACTAGTTGAATTTTACTAAAACAATTATTTCTCTCGCCCTCATGGCCTCTGAGTCAATAGCCCATTCGGCTTTCGGCCTCATGGGCTATTGACTCAGAGGCCATGAGGGCGAGAGGAATAATTGTTAATGATGAAGACGCTGATCACATAGATATTGATGGCGATGTTCATGATTATGATGATATGATAATGATGATGATGATGATGATAATGATACTGCTGTAATGATGATAATTATGAGATTGCAACGCTGATAGTCTTGAAAATTTCTTACAGGTACTTAGTCCACCGCAGTCACAATGGGACTCGGGGCGAGCCATTGCGCTAAAGTCTGGGCCCCAACAGAGGTGTCACTAACCACCATGGTACTCGCCATTATATTCATGATCGCCACTGTGCCGGGGAACCTGATGGTCATCTTAGCAGTCCTGTTCGACCCAAACAAAAACCTCCGGAGTCCCTTTACTCTCTTGGTTGCAAACCTTGCTGTGACAGATCTTATTGTGGGTGCCCTTGTGGAACCCCTGTCTGTCAACACACATTACAGAGAATCCCAGGGAATGTCTATCAGCATGTCCTGGTTTTCCCAGTCCGTGTACTTTCTTTGTTGCACGGCCTCTTTACTAAGTCTTGCGGCGCTGACGGTTGATCGCTATCTCGCAATCACCAAACCCCTGTGGTACCGAACCAACGCGAGTTACAAGCGAGTTGGTATCGCCGCCTCTCTGGTGTGGATCGTATCTGGTTGTTTCACTTCTTTGTTCTTTTACGTTGGGTTCGTTACATACGCCTTTGTGTTTGCCAACATCACCATGTTCTGTACCCTCTTCATTTTCATTTTTTCATATGTGCGTATTTTCCAGTACGCCAAAAAGCAGATTGCCCAGATCGACAGCCTCACCGATGGCCAGTCAGAACTCAACAAAGCCCGTCAGCGAGCCATTGAGATGGAAAACAAACTCACGAAGACCTATCTGATCATGCTGGGAGTCTTCCTGACTTGCTACATCCCCTCTTGCATCATGATCTATCTCATGAATCTCTGCCATGCTTGCAGTTGCTATCTCATTCACTGGCTGCGAGATTTTCACTTTGTTTTCATCACTATCAATTCTTTGATCAACCCTTTTCTTTACGCATTTCGCCTCCCAAACTTCAAGAGCGCTGTTATGCGCATGCTCTGTTGCTCTGGCCAAGTTGCTCCAGCACCCCGACCTGCCGTTCTTGCTAATGGTCGTTACCACGCCACATCCCAAAATCAGGGCCACTCGAACCAGGGATCACGAGGGAAGGAGAATACCGTTCAAGCTTGGGAATCTAAGATGAATGACGTCACTCACCAAACAACGCAAGAGATGTCTACAGTGGCGTCCGCGTAATTTGTTTAAGTTCATCGTTAAAGACTTTGAATTTCCACTACTCATATTCTTGTTAGATAAACTGCTAACTGCTGTGAGCTGTAACTAAACTAGAATTGGTTCTGCCATGTGAGCAAATGAAATGCTTAAGTGCAGCCAAAAGATAACTGAGTTTATGATATTACCCGTGCGGCCCAGTGGACAATTTTGTTGGAAAAAACTTTAAGTCAAATCTCATACTCGCATTCGTAGTCGTTCTCGTCTTCGAATCTTAAGTTCTCTATTATAGCGTACAGCAAAACTTCTATTTGATACTATTATTTATCATTGATATTTGTTTCATATAAGGTCTTAGCTTCGAGCTACTAAGAGCGTCACTGTTAAGCAACTAAATCTTGCTTCCAAATCGTTCTTACCGCAGTTTGCTCTCTTAGCAAGAGATACTTCCTGCATTTTGAGTAGCTCTGAGAAAATTAAGTTGTAAATACATGTATATTATGTGTACAGTGAATGTGCCTGGTGTTTAATTCTCTCTCTCGAAGAAAAGAAAAATACTGAAAGGTACCCTGTGCTTGTAGTAAGATAATTTAATATGAAAAAATGATCGATCAAGGAAAGGATTCACTTGTTAGTTAGGGGCTCTTTACATGGAGGAAGGAAGATCCTAGTAACAGGAAGATCCTAGAAGGCGGATCAACTTTACGTTGCGTTTACATGCAGAAATTTCAAGTTGGTCCGTGTGGTACCCAAGTATAGAATGTTTGAGAAGGAATTAAAAATGGCGGGCGATAAAAACAAACATACAATTTGGGCCCTTCTACTCTCTTTACTGGCGTTAACAACTTCCTTTCAGTAGAATTTTCAAAATAATCAGCTCGTGGTACTGGCGCCAAACGAAATGGTCGGCCTTTATTGCCATGATTAGCCACTGAACGACCCGCTGCTATTTTTGTCTGTTTTTCCCTAGTACTAGTATCGTCCTAGCGAAGGCAGTTTACATGGTGCTAGGATCTTTCTATTACTAGGATCTTCCTACTTGTCAGCTAGGAAGATTCTAGTACTAGGAGGATCCCAGCTCTAGGAACAAGTACAACCCCCTGCATGTAAACTGAATACAGAAAACATATGGCGCTAGGATGATCCTCCTTCTAGGATCTTCCTCCCTTCATGTAAATAGCCCCTTAGTTATCGTGGAGTCTGTATAGCCTTCCTGGCGTGCCGTGTACAAGTAAAAGAAGTGCGCAAAATAAGATAATTTAACTTGACCTTTCATTCTGTTAAATAATGCCTTGATGATTATCATGATCATAATAATGATGATCGATGATGATGATGATACCAATTAGTCGAAAATGCCCAAAGATAGCCCAAATCTTTAAAACCTGAAGACCAACATCGATCTCAGAGTTCTTCTATAAATGACCGCCAAAGAGAAAAAGTCAGAAAGGAGTAAGAAGCGTGAAATCTAGGTTAGAGAACGCTTAAAGACAAACCAGATCACTT
This sequence comes from Porites cylindrica, assembly GCA_964035525.1. Lineage (NCBI taxonomy): Eukaryota > Metazoa > Cnidaria > Anthozoa > Scleractinia > Poritidae > Porites > Porites cylindrica. The sequence continues at coordinate 3,296,956 of OZ037788.1, read as the reverse complement.
GAATTAACATTCGTTTTCGTCCTGGAGTGATTTCCTCAGAGGAAGGTTAACTTCATTAGCGGCACAAGGACGTAACACTCTGCTTCCACCAGACTCCCAGCGACGCTACAACACTGACAACAACCAACAGCCGCAGCTTAGCTAAGAGTTCTAATTATTCGCATGATTGGTATTGAACATACCTTAAGGTGGCTCCACTGGATTTTTTTAGGGGGATACGTAACGTAAGGGCGTCATTACGTTGCCACGGCGACTCCGATTGCAACAAAACCCAGATCATAAAAAATTTTCATCTTTATATAATACAGTTGTGGTAACCTTTTTTCCATATCTTTACTCATGCCGACGTAGTTAATGCTCAAACTTGGGAGGTATCAACCCCAAAAAATCCAGTCGAGCCACCTTAAATCCTTTCCACACACCCTCAAGTAACCCCCCTCTCTAATAAGCGCCCCGTTTTCAGGAGAAAAAAGTTTATGAAGCCTCTTTCTCTTTTAAGCCCCTCTTGCCTTCCCCCTTGTTCTTAAAAACAGACGCTATTAAAATTCATGACTGTCAACACAGGTGTCTTATACCACCTTGTGCATCGACTGTTTTCCAAATAATTTAAAATTACAATCTTCTATTTTAAGCAATTTATTACATTATGCAAAACAAGTTATCATAAATAGCGATAGTTACATACACACACGTACACATATTTCACCTACTTCTCTTTTCTTTTTAAATTAAGCACTGGAACACATGCTTCGCTATCATTTTTTTGGGTTTCAGCTTCTCGTTAGGTGGTGGGGGGGGGGTATATTAAAAAAACGAATGTTTCATTTATTTGGTGACATTTTGTAACACTGTAACACTTCGTGTGGACTAACCCTGTATGATTTACTTGCACGCTAAAAGCAGGGATCTGCCTTTGATCTCCGGCTGTATGACTTCCCACTTCATTTAATTAAACTTTTCCACTTTCCCCTCTAGGTCTTTATGAAACCATCATCTTTGCTAATTAATTAAGCCCCCTCCAGTCTCTAATCAACCAAAACCCCTCAAACCGGCTTAAACCAAGCTTCGAGTGGGGGAGGGAAGAGAAGATTTATCTTACCTATCTACAGAATGCTGGTTTCCACTTATTCTGCAAGCTGTCAATTTATTTTCTTTTGAAAAATTACTTCTATAACTTCGTTCTTTGCAATGGCCGTGCTTTAAATGAGACGTAGAAGGCGGACTGCAAGATAACCTGCATAACAAGCAACAAGACCGACAACAGTAAAAAAAGCGACCACACTGACAACAGTGACAACAGCGACAACAACGATAACAGTAACAAAAGCGACAAAAGTGACACCAGGAACATCAGTGACAACGGTGAACACTACGACAACAGTCACACCAGGAACATCAGTAACCACGGTGACACCAGCAACAACGGCGACAACATTGACAACAGCGCGCGACAACAGTGACAACAGCGACAACGGTGAACACAATGACAACAGCGACAACGGTGACAACGGTAACGGTGACAACGGTGACAACGGTGACAACAAATACAACGGTGACAACAGTGACAACGGTGACAACTGTGACAACAGTGACAACAGTGTCAACAGTGACAACAGATCAACGGTGACAACAGTGACAACTGTGACAACGGTGACAACGGTGACATCCGTGACAACAGTGACAACGGTGACAACAGTGACAACGGTGACAATGGTGACAACGGTGACAACGATGACAACAGTGACAACGGTGACAGGGGTGAGAACAGAGACAACAGTGACAACTACGACAATGGTGACAACAGTTACAACAGTGACTACGGTGACAACAGTGACAACAGTGACAACAGTGACAACAGTGACAATACTGAGAACAGTGACAACCGTGACAACGGTGACAACAGTGACAACTGTGACAACAGTGACAAAATTGAGAACAGTGACAACAGTGAAATCAATGAAAATAATGACAACAGTGACAACAGTGACAACAGTGACAATGGTGACAACAGTGACAACCGTGACAAGCATGACAACGGTGACAACGGTGACAACTGTGAAAACAGTGACAAAGTTGAGAACAGTGACAACAGTCAAATCAATGACAATGGTGACAACAGTGACAACAGTGACAACGGTGACAACGGTGACAACACTGACAACAGTGACAACAGTGAAATCAATGACAAGGGTGACAACAGTGACAAGAGTGACAATGGTGACAACAGTGACAACCGTGACAACCGTGACAACCATGACAACGGTGACAACGGTGACAACGGTGACAACTGTGACAACAGTTACAAAGTTGAGAACAGTGACAACATTGAAATCAATGACAATGGTGACAACAGTTACAACAGTGACAATGGTGACGAAGGTGACAACGGTGACAACTGTGACAATAGTGACAAAGTTGAGAACAGTGACAACAGTGAAATCAATGGTAATGGTGACAACAGTGACAACGGTGACAACGGTGACAACGGTGACATCTGTGACATCAGTGACAACAGTTACAATGGTGAGAACAGTGACAACGGTGACAACGGTGACAACGGTAACAACGATGACAACTGTGACAACGGTGGAAAACTGTGACAACAGTGACAACGTTGAGAACAGTGACAACAGTGAAATCAATGACAATGGTGACAACAGTGACAACAATGACAATGGTGACAACAGTGACAACAGTGACAATGGTGACAACAGTGACAACAGTGACAACGGTGGCAACAGTGACAACAGTGACAATGGTGACAACAGTGACAACGGTGACAACGGTGACAATGGTGACTACGGTGACAACGGTGTCAACGGTGACAACGGTGACAACGGTGACAACAGTGACAACAGTGACAACGTTGACAACTGTGACAACGGTGACAACGGTGACAACGGTGACAACGGTGACAACAGTGACAACAGCTACAACAGTGACAACCGTGACAACAGTGACAAAGGTGGCAACGGTGACAACAGTGACAACGGTGACAACTGTGACAACAGTGACAAAGTTGAGAACACTAGAGTGACAACAGTGAAATCATTGACAATGGGTGATTCCAGAAAATATCCATACCCTACCACGGGTGGCATGAGTATTTTTACCCCCCCTTGCCCTCGGAAATTCCAAAATGCTTATCCCCCCCTTGCCCTCCGAATTCCAAAATCGCTAACCCCCCCTCTCCTCCGGAATTTTCCACTTTTGTTTCAGTCCCTTTGGAATTCCTGTTCGTCTGCCTAAATCTTCAAACGAACGAGAAACTTGCACTTTTCCCTCTGCAAAAGACTTCTGTTCACAATTTTTAGTCAGACGATCAAGCAACTCAAGTTTGTTAATGAATGAAAAGCAACTATTATAATTTTTTGAGGTAAACCTCTCCCCGACTCTTTCAGTTCTATTGGCAAATATACGTCCGTTTAAGGATATCAGCTCCTGGAATAAATAGTTATTTCGAGGAAAAATAACTATTTAGAACTGAATGATCAAAACACTTGCGCATAAACAGTTTTGAATTAAACAGCGCATCAAAAGGCACGCTGTCGGATTTTACTACCTACATGTTGGCGTGAAAATCGGCGTGAAATACAAAATCTGTCAGGCGTTCTATTTGGAAACGAGAGACTGTGCGAGTTTTCAGCACGCAACAACACATCGTCGATCGACAATCGGCGAGAAACACCGACTTGGTTATATTTTAATTAATCAGTTGACTAATTCATCAACTTTAAGGCCTCTTCGATGTGGAGCTTGCTGCAAAAACCCATCTGCTTACCCATCTGCATGAACGCATACTTCTTCCGTGGTCAGTTCGTGCTTCATTTACAAACTGGGAATGTTAACAGGTCAGCGATTTCAAGCGGAGCTTTTGCCGTCTTTCCTCTGGAAATTCACTGAATTTAGAGCTGAAACACCCCCCATGCCTTTGGAAATCCAAACTGCGTTACCCCCCCCCCCCCCCCCTCACGTCTTCGGAATTTCAGTCCAAGAAACCCCCCCTCTCCCTCGGAATTCCAAGATGCCGCCCGTGGTATGGTATGGATATTTTCTGGAATCACCCAATGGTGACAACAGTAAAAACAGTGACAACGGTGAGAACGGTGACAACGGTGACACCGGTGACATCCGTGACAACAGTGACAACAGTGACAACGGTGACAACAGTGACAACGGTGACAACGGCTACAACGGTGACAACGGTGACGACAGTGACAACGGTGACAACGGTGACAACAGTGGCAACAGTGACAACAATGACAATGGCGACAACAGTGACAATGGTGACAACAGTTCCAACAGTGACAACGGTGAAAACAGTGACAACAATGACAATGATGACAATAGTGACAACCGTGACAATGATGACAACGGTGACAACAGTGACAACAGTGACAACGGTGACTACGGTGACAACGGTGACAACGGTGACAACAGTGTCAACAGTCACAACTGTGACAACGGTGACAACAGGGACAACGGTGACAACAGTGACAACGGTGACAAATGTGACAACGGTGACAACGGTGGCATCCGTGACAACAGTGACAATGGTGACAACAGTTACAACAGTGAAAACAATGACAATGGTGACAACAGTGACAATGGTGACAACGGTGACAACGGTGACAATGGTGACAACAGTGACAACAGTGATAACGGTGACAACGGTGAAAACGGTGACAACAGTAACAACGGTGTCAACAGTGACAACAGTGACAATGGTGACAACAGTGAAGACCGTGACAACCATGACAACGGAGACAACGGTGACAACTGTGACAACAGTGACATAGTTGAGAACAGTGACAACAGTGAAATCAATGACAATGGTGACAACAGTGACAACGGTGACAACAGTGACAATGGTGACAACAGTGACAACAGTGACAACGGTGGCAACAGTGACAACAGTGACAATGGTAACAACAGTGACAACAGTGACAACGGTGACAACGGTGACAACGGTGACAACAGTGACAACGGTGTCAACGGTGACAACGGTGACAACAGTGACAACAGTGACAACGTTGACAACTGTGACAACGGTTACAACAGTGACAATAGTGACAACAGTGACAACCATGACAACCGTGACAACCATGACACCGGTGACAATGGTGACAACGGTGACAACGGTGACAACTGTGACAACAGTGACAAAGTTGAGAACAGTGACAACATTGAAATCAATAACAATGGTGCCAACAATGACAATGGTGACAACGGTGACAACTGTGACAACAATGACAGAGTTGAGAACAGTGACAACAGTGAAATCAATGATAATGGTGACAACAGTGACAACGGTGACAACGGTGACAACGGTGACATCCGTGACAACAGTGACAACAGTGACAACGGTCACAACGGTGACAACAGTGACTACAGTGACAACAATGACAATGCTGCCAACAGTGACAACGGTGACAATGGTGACAACAGTGACAACGGTGACAACAGTATCAACAGTGACAACGGTGACAACAGTGACAACAGTGACAACGGTGACAACGGTGACAACGGTGACAACAGTGTCAACAGTCACAACGGTGACAACAGGGACAACGGTGAATACAGTGACAAAGGTAAGAAATGTGACAACGGTGACAACAGTGACAACGGTGGCAACGGTGACAACAGTGACAACTGTGACAACAGTGACAACAGTGACAACTTTGAAAACAGTGAGAATTGTGACAACTCTGACAACGGTGACAACAGTGACAACGGTGACAACTTTCACAACGGTGACAACAGTGTCACAACCGTGACAACAGTGACAACAGTGACAACGGTGATAACTGTGACAATACTGACAACAGTGCCAACGGTGAGAACAGTCACAACAGTGACAACAATGACAATGGTGACAACAGTGACAACAGTGACAATGGTGACAACAGTGACAACAGTGACAACGGTGGCAACAGTGACAACAGTGACAATGGTGCAACAGTGACAACGGTGACAACGGTGACAACGGTGACAACGGTGACAACGGTGACAACGGTGACAACAGTGACAACGTTGTCAACGGTGACAACAGTGACAACAGTGACAATGTTGACAACTGTGGCAACGTTGACAACGGTGACAACGGTGACAACCGTGACAACAGCTACAACCGTGACAACCGTGACAACAGTGACAACAGTGACAACAGTGACAAAGGTGGCAACGGTGACAACAGTGACAACGGTGACAACTGTGAAAACAGTGACAAGGTTGAGAACACTAGAGTGACAACAGTGAAATCAAGGACATTGGTGACAACACTGAAAACGGTGACTACAGTGACAACGGTGACAACGGTGACATCCGTGACAACAGTGACAACGGTGACAACGGTGACAACAGTGACAACGGTGACAACGGTGACAACGGTGACAACAGTGACAACGGTGACAACGGTGACAACAGTGACAACCGTGACAACAATGACAATGGCGACAACAGTGACAATGGTGGCAACAGTTCCAACAGTGACAACGGTGACAACAGTGACAACAGTGACAACGGTGATTACGGTGACAACGGTGACAACAGTGTCAACAGTCACAACTGTGACAGCGGTGACAACAGGGACAACGGTGACAACAGTGACAACGGTGACAAATGTGACAACGGTTACATCAGTGACAACGGTGGCAACGGTGACAACAGTGACAACGGTGACAACTGTGACAACAGTGACAACAGTGACAACAGTGACACCAATGACAATGGTGACAACAGTGACAATTGTGACAACGGTGACAACAGTGACAACGGTGAAAACAGTGACAACAGTGACAATGGTGACAACAGTGACAACGGTGACAACGGTGACAACAGTGACAACAGTTACAACGGTGACAATGGTGACAACGGTGACAACGGTGACAACAGTGACAACGGTGACAACAGTGACAATGGTGAAAACTTTGAGAACAGTGAGAATAGTGACAACTGTGACAACGGTGTTAATAGTGACAACGGTGACAACTTTAACAACAGTGACAACAGTGACAACCGTGACAACAGTGACAACAGTGACAACAGTGACAACGATGACAGCAGTAACAACGGTGACAATGGTGACAACAGTGACAACGGTGACAACAGTGACAACCATGACAACGGTGACAACAGTGACAACAGTGTCAACAGTACAGTGACAACAGTGACTACAGAGACAACAGTGGCCGCAGTTACAACAATAACAACGGTGACAACAGTAAACAACAGTGACAAGGGTGACAACAGTGACAACAGTGGCAGTGGTGACAAAAGTGACGACAGTGACAACGGTGACAACGGTGACAACAGTGACAACGTTGACAACGGTGACAACAGTGACAACAGTGACATTAGTGACAACAGTGACAACGGTGACAACACTGACAACGGTGACAACAGTGACAACGGTCACAACGGTGACAACAGTGACAACAGTAAAAAGACAGTAGTAACAACCGTGGCAGCGGTGACAACAGTGACAACGGTGACAACTGTGACAACATTGACAATAGTGACAACAGTGACAACGGTGACAACGGTGACAACGGTGACAACAGTGACAACAGTACACCCGTACGAACGACGCAACGCTGCCGCAGCGCTGCAGCAGTTCACTCTTATGGTTGCACAGCGCTTAAGGGTCTGTAAAGCAGTGCTCGTGAGTCGCTAAAGCAGAGAACTTCACATTTCTTGCACTGCGAAATCGCTGCAAAATCTTGCCACGGTAAAGCAGTGGTAAAGCAGCGCTGCGGGCCGCTGCTTAAAAGCTGCAATGAGACTTAGATATAAACATTGAAACCACTCCATATGACAACCTGAATACAAGCGACGCTTGAGGCTGCATTATCGCTGCACAACGCTGCAGATACCAAATAAGGACTTAAAGATCTTCAAAATTAAAACCCTGGAGAGCAAACCCGTACGAAACTTGCAACGCTGTACGGCGCCACAAAATCGCGGCGCTTCAAAATCTCTTCAAAATAGCTGTACAGCTAAATTGCAGCTGTTTAGCAGCATTTTAGAAGCCAAACAACAGCTTAATTCAAATTGCAGCGGGCTGCAAAAGCGCTGGTGCAGCCTTTGAAGCTCTCGGCAGCAGTTTTGCAGCGCATTTGCCGACTTTCAATAGCTGCAGTAACGCTACAATTCAGCCGCGCTCGATCTGATAGCACAACGTTCTTGAGCGCTCATAACATGAATCGCCAGAAAAGCCTTTTGCCACAGATTACCGCTTTCATAACGAGAAAACTTTGAGTGTACCTCTAAGAAATGTGAGTAAGCTTGTGCGCAGGGAAGATCACTTATTGAATAAACCTCCAAATTCTATGCTTTTGGAATAAAGATTTCAATAAATTTTATTCCGTGACTGGCGAGTGTGGGAATGTTATCGCTAATTCCCTGGAGACATTCTAGGCTGTAAGGGATGCACCATTAGAAATGTGAAGGGGGGGGGAGTCCAAAAACAAAAAAAAAAATCCTGCAAAACAAAATTTTAAGAAAAAAAAATCCTGCATTGCAACGAAACCAGAAAAAAATATCCTGCTTGGATAACCAATGTGACTGCGACAATATATTACACAGTCTGAAAAATAAATCTGTGATCTGTAACAGGAAATCCCCTTCCCCCAACTTCCTAAATTCATGTCAAACTACATTTCAGGCAGAAAAAACAATTTCTACTGGCTAAATAGAGATTTCAATTTGAACCAACTCTGATGCCCTTGATCTCTATAGCTGCCATAGTATTAAATTAAGAGACTGTGGTGATAATTGTTTAACTTTATAAATTAAATAAACTTTTTTATTGAAATACTTTTGTTTTAATGGGATTAAAGTGAGATTGTGTTAACAACGTCAATAGTTCCACTTGCACGCAAGTTTATGGAGTTGGTGTTGTACAATATGCGTTGCTACTTGAATCCATAAAGTTTACAGCTATAAACAAAAGTAGATGTCCCAAAAACACCAATCACACTGCAGATCCCGCTGCATTTAAAAGAAAAAAAAAAAAATCGTGCAAGGGTTTGAAGGTTGAAAAAAAAATCCTGCACTCCTGCTGGTTGTGAAAAAAATAACATGCCTTTCCAGAAAGTCCTACCCCCCCTTCACATTTCTAATGGTGCATCCCTAATCTAATTGGTCGGCACTTTTGTATCAGATCACATTACATCGCTAGACAAACATTTGCGACCGTTGAATGAAAGGCGCAAACATTCACACATTATAAGTTTTTAGCATCTAGTTCTGTTTCGAGGTGGAAGTTCTGTTGATATTTTTGGATGGAACAGCTCAAAGGTATTTGTAAACAACAGCACTGTTCAGTGAATTCTACGCGAAGTACCGACGAATCGTACCAGAGCAAGCAACACAGATACAAGAATCTCAGCTGGGGTACGCATGTATTTACAAGATTCAAACGTTCACGATGATGTACGTTCCTTAGTCCATTGTAAATTTAACGACGACCAAGGTAAAATTGGGTTGATTTGTTTCATGAAAACAGTGACGGCAGATCGTGGATCATGGACAAAACGTCAAGGTGAGCGATGTTAGGCTTAACCTGTTGCAACGAATCAAAACATCATTTGGCTGCTGTCCGTGCAAAGTTTATGTAGAACAATCGCTCTTATTCTCTTTATTTTAAAAAAAGATAAACTTCAATGTCGGCATGTTCATGGATGTTCTTACATTTAGATGAGTGACCGTGATTGCTGAATATTTACAAAGCGAGACTGTTGTAGATTTTTTATAGGTCACCTGCTTTTGTAACGTGTACGCGTGGATACTAATAAAGTATGAGTTGCATTTTGTCTTTCTTGTGGTGTTTACTCCACTACTATAAGGCCTCTTGTCAACTCCTTTACCATGTCTCATGATTATTGTATTGTTGAAGTCTGCATTTCTTGTTTTTGTACAACTGTTCTTTGCAGCGCTTCACTAACGCTGCACAGCGCTGCATAAAAGCTGTTTATCGACCGTATGGCCTCGTGTGGCTATTTTTTTGCATCTTTACGGCAGCGCTCCTGCAGCTCTCAGTGTCGCTACCGCAGCGTTAACGCAGTCACAAAAATGCACTGCTGCAGCGAATGGAAAACAGCGTTCGTGCAACCTTTCTGCAGCGCTCGTTGCAGCGCTAATAAGTCGCTAAAGCAGCGCTGTTTTAACGTCTTCTGTATCGTACGGGCAGTGACAACAATGGCAACAGTAACAACGGTGGCAGCGGTGACAAATGTGACAACGGTGACAACTATGACAGCAGTGACAACGGTGAAAACAGTGACAACAGTGACAACGGTGGCAGCGGTTACAACAGTGACAACGGTGACAACTTTGACAACAGTGACAACGGTGACAACAAGGACAACAGTGACAACGGTGGCAGCGGTGGCAGCGGTGACAACAGTGACAACAGTGACAACGGTGACAACTGTGACAACGTTGACAACGGTGACAACAGTGACATTAGTGACAACAGTGACAACGGTGACAACGGTGAGAACACTGACAACAGTGACAACAGTGACAACAGTAAAGTGACAACAGTGACAACGTTGGCAGCGGTGACAACAGTGACAACGGTGATAACTGTGACAACACTGACAACACTGACAATGCTGACAACGGTGACAACAGTGTCAACAGTACAGTGACAACTGTGACAACGGTGACAACGGTGACAACAATGACAACGGTGACAACAGTGACATTAGTGACAAATGTGACAACAGTGACAACGGTCTCAGCGGTGACAAAATTGACAACGGTGACAAGTGTCACAACAGTGACAACAGTGGCAGCGGTCACAACAGTGACAACAGTGACAACAGTGACAACGGTGACATCACTGATAACAGTGACAACGGTGACAACACTGACAACGGTGACAACGGTGGCAACAAAGAGAACAGTGACAACGGTAACAACGGTGACAAGAGTGACAACAGTGACAACGGTGAGAACGGTGGCAAAGGAGACAACTGGGACAACAGTGACAACGGTGACAACAGTGACAACGGTGACAACAGTGACAACGGTGACAACAGTGACAACAGTGACAACGGTGACAACCGTGACAACGGTGACAACAGTGACAACAGTGACAACGGTGACAACTTTGACAACAGTGAGAACAGTGACAACGGTGACAACAGTGACAACTTTCACAACAGTGACAACGGTGACAACAGTGGCACTGGTGACATCGGTGACAACGGTGACAACACTGAGAACAGTGACAACGGTGACAACAGTGACAACGGTGACAACTTTCACAACAGTGACAACGGTGAGAACAGTGACAACAGTGACAACACAGACAACGGTGACAACAGTGACAACTCGGTGACTAGGGTGACTACGGTGACAACAGTGACAACGGTAACAACGGTGACAATGGTGACAACTTTGACAACAGTTACAACAGTGACAATGGTGACAACAGTGACAACAGTGACAACAGTGGCAACAGTGACAACGGTGACAAAAGTGACAACGGTAACAACGGTGACAACAGCGACAACAGTGACAGCGGTGACAACAGTGACAGCGGTGACAATGGTGACAACGGTGACAACAGTAAAAACAGTGACAATGGTGACAACAGTGACAGCAGTGACAACGGTGACAACAGTGACAACGGTGACAACAGTGACAACGGTGACAACAGTGACAACAGTGACAACGGTGACAACTTTGACATTAGTGACAACGGTGACAACAGTGACAACATTGACAACGGTGACAATGGTGACAATGGTGACAACAGTGACAACATTGACAATGGTGACAACAGTGACAACGGTGACAATGGTGACGACAGTGACAACAGTGACAAGGGGGACAACAGTGACAACAGTGATAACAGTTTCAACGGTGACAACGGTGACAACAGTGACAACGGTGACAACAGTGACAACGGTGACAACAGTGACAACAGTGACAACGGTGACAACAGTGACAACGGTGACAACAGTGACAACGGTGACAACAGTGACAACAGTGACAACGGTGACAACTTTGACAACAGTGAGAACAGTGACAACGGTGACAACAGTGACAACTTTCACAACAGTGACAACGGTGACAACAGTGGCACTGGTGACATCGGTGACAACGGTGACAACACTGAGAACAGTGACAACGGTGACAACAGTGACAACGGTGACAACTTTCACAACATTGACAACGGTGACAACAGTGACAACAGTGACAACACAGACAACGGTGACAACAGTGACAACTCGGTGACTACGGTGACAACAGTGACAACGGTAACAACGGTGACAATGGTGACAACTTTGACAACAGTTACAACAGTGACAACGGTGACAACAGTGACAACGGTAACAACGGTGACAACAGCGACAACAGTGACAGCGGTGACAACAGTGACAGCGGTGACAATGGTGACAACGGTGACAACAGTAAAAACAGTGACAATGGTGACAACAGTGACAGCAGTGACAACGGTGACAACAGTGACAACAGTGACAACGGTGACAACAGTGACAACAGTGACAACGGTGACAACTTTGACATTAGTGACAACGGTGACAACAGTGACAACATTGACAATGGTGACAACAGTGACAACATTGACAATGGTGACAACAGTGACAACGGTGACAATGGTGACAACAGTGACAACGGTGCCAAGGGGGACAACAGTGACAACAGTGATAACAGTTTCAACGGTGACAACGGTGACAACAGTGACAACGGTGACAACTTTGACATTAGTGACAACGGTGACAACAGTGACAACGGTGACAACAGTGACAATGGTGACAATGGTGACAACAGTAACAACATTGACAATGGTGACAACAGTGACAACGGTGACAATGGTGACGACAGTGACAACAGTGACAAGGGGGACAACAGTGACAACAGTGACAACAGTGACAACAGTGACAACGGTGACAACAGTGACAACGGTGCAACAGTGACAACAGTGCAACAGTGACAATGGTGACAACAGTGACAACAGTGACAACAGTGAGAACAGCGACAACAGTAAGAACAGCAACAACGTGGATGGATTCTGTAGCAGAATATTTTAACCCATTCACTCCTGGAGATTTTGCCGAAAAAAGCGTTTTTAAGGTACTCGAGTGGTTTTCTGGCCACTGTCCTGTTATAAAGAGATTTAAAACTTACCACAAACCGGTTTACAGGTCGTACACTTCACGGCCTTCTGATCCAGATGCAAAATATCAGCTTGGGAAGTTCGGGCATGCGCAGAAAGCAAAATTTCCAGATAGTTTTTAGGTTTAAAAGTGACACAGCAGTAATCTTGACGTTTACTTTCCGCTTTCTCTCCTCCCCTCTTTTTTCGCTTTTCTTCCCTCATTTTTTTTCTTTCTTGCTGGCCATTTAGTAGGCTTCGTTTTGGTGGGAAGAGTTTTTAGGAAAACTTTTAGGATCTTAGGATTAGGTGAAAGGAAAGGTAGGTGAGCCATGGAACAAGATTTTCATGGAGATTTTTTTAGGTCAATGTCACATGGTTGTTTGCTTCTTTCTCCGGTGTCCTCGACTGAATTGTGCTCATTCTGGTATGGTTTGAAAGATCTCTTCACTCTGCACAAGTTCGCGGACAAAGTTGTCCTTGACCGTCACAAAAGGTAGAAAGGACGTGGATCCGCACGGGCGGTTACGGGCGGTTCAGGGGCGAATGGGTTAAGCCATATCGCATTCCTTTCTACACTTTTTAAGGGCTGTAGATGTAATTAGTTATCTGTAATAACACCAAAGAAAATTTGTTACGAGAGCCCGAGGAAAAAAAATCAAATTTCATAACACGACACCTTACACATGAAATTTTCAGAATTTTACCTGTGTTTTCACAAATTTTGTGAAATTTAACATTTTTTTTCTCAGGATCCCATGAGAAATAGTCCTTGGTGTTCGTACAGATAACTAATTATATCTATAGCCCTTGAAAAAAAGTAGAAAAGAATGGGATATTTAACGATTATTCCTCGAGCACAAATGGGCTCTGAATCAATAGCCCATGAGGGCGAAGGCCAAATGGGCTATTGACTCAGAGGCCATGAGGGCGAGAGGAATAATTGTTTTAGTAAAATCCAACTATTTGGTCAAAAATATCGAGAATAAAAAAAATTTAGCTGGTTAAAGCTAGACTTTAATCCTTTTTTGCCGCTAAAAAGCCCGCGCTTTTCGCTACTAGTGGGCTATAACATATGGCCTAGTAGTAGCTCAACCAATCAGAACGCAGCATTGATAATAGACCACTAGCTGGATTTTACTAATGTTTAATAGGCCATTTGCACTTTCTAAGAGGTCATGTGACATCGTTTTTTTACGAAAATGAAAGTTATATGATTTTGCCTTCGAAAAACGATTAGTGTGTCGTATCTTAAACAAAATAATAGTGATTTCGTTTTTGAAACCCGCACCACTTTCTTAAAAATAAATGACTAAGTTAGTAGCTGGTTACGTGACCAAAATGTGATATTTAAAATTATGAATTACCTATTTCTGAACAAAAATTTTGCACTTAAACTTCTAGGAAAATGTTGAAAAGATGATCTGGTAACTTTTACAGCACATTTGAGCGTAACTATCAAACGTTTAACAAGATATAAGGAAAAAAGTAGTTTTGGCCGCCATGTTGGAGGGCAAGAGTATGCCCTCCAACATTGCGGCCAATACAAATCCAAGAGCTCATTCTCTCTTGTCAAATCATAGTATTTGGTTGAAAATTCAAAGCGCCATAAAATATCTCCCTTATTGCGTTTCCTTTTAAATTTCGGGTGTAAGATAATTTTTATGTGCTCTGTCAATTTTTGGCATCAGCTAGATTCCAACTCATTGTTTAAAGGAAGCATTGGTCACGTGACCTCTTAGTGCAAGTGGCCTGTTATTCTGGTAAAAGATTTTTTGCACTGAAAATTGAAATTACTAATCACTGACTAATGCATTCCGTCTTAAACTCTCATACTGAGCTTGGCGCGTGTGGTTATACAGGCTAACTGTAAGCAGTTGTGAAGTGATGTTGTGCTCTTGGATTAATTCAATGACGAAGAATGAAGAACCGACAATTCGACAGCACCAATATTCAAATGGCAAACGAAGATGAATAAGTAGAACCAACCGAAGTTGCAGGATTTTTTCCGTGGGGAAACGGAAATGAACCACTTTACAGTGGCCGACGAAGATTGGGGACAAGTGGCTTAGAATCCTGGCCGCTTTATCTTCTATGTTCTTCTATGTAACCACGCCAGCTATCTTAAACTTGTGAACAACTCATGTGCACACTGTTTTTGTTTTGTATTCAAACGCAAGGATATCTCATTTATTATGGCTTTTATTTCGGACATTCTGGTAGCGGGGTATGTATACCTTGTTTACGAGCATTTTTTCGCATTTCAATTTTGCGTTGCGTTTAGACATGCTAGAATCACGTTAAAATTGAATGGCAGAGCTTGAGAAAATATGACACGTAGAAAGCTTATGGGTGTACGTTTTAACAGCTTCGTGTAATGAATAGAAAGCGTAAAAGAAACGCGAAAATAACGCAACGAGATCGAATTTGTACACAGTTATCCCGCATAAATGATTCATTCAAATTCAGAGATGGGTTGAAACTGTGGTAGCAAGGAAGATAGGTGCAAATAAACCAACAGGAACTTTATTAGCTTATGCAGGCGGATCAAGGATAAATACTGACCGATTTCTTAAACGAGCTGTGAAAGTGCAAGGTTCCTTGGGGTTCGGGGATGTGCCTCGCCAGGAAATCTTTTGGATTTTAGTTTCTGAGTCATAAATACTGGATATTGGCTAGATTTGAACGTGGAAAATCTGACCGATTTTCCTAAAACAGCGGGAACCTGTATAGATCTGCTCCTGTTCTGTATCATACATAATGACAGCTTTTGAAACTAAGCATAGGAATATACATACTCCCTTTCCCCCAAAGAAGGCCTTACTCTTTGGAGCTGTTTATATGATACCGGAATGACTTTCATTCCCGAACAAGGTTCATTCTAGACTGAAGTTCACACTGCATTCACATGATAAAATCGAACAGTTCAACCTAAGGCATTCTGGATTGTGTGGTTTTCGCACCAGATGAGATGCTCATGCACCTCCTGCCCTCGCGCTACACAATTTGCAACGAAGTTTGTTTTCAGTTTATATGATACCAGAATGACATTTTGTACCAGCACAAGGATTTCAATCAGAATGAAAACCGGAATGAACTCATTCTGGAATGACTGGTACAGGAACAAATTTTTGTCCTCGTATCATGTGAACATATACAAAGAAATATATGGAGATGGAATGAACTCGTTCTGGAATGAAAGTCATTCCAGTATCATGTAAACAGCTCCTTAGATTGTTTAATCCATCACCTTCACTGCAATTGTCAAGGTACCTGAAGGGACATAAAATTAAATGCTTTAAACCACTGAGGAAGAGGGAGAACCCTCGAAGCATCTGGTATTTTTCATGCCCCTTAATGCACATTTTTATAAACTCAAAAAATCATCAGACATAAAATTAACCAACCAAACTGATATGTTAACTCACATACATAGACTTAACAACTAACTCTATTTCATAGGTTACATCACTTTTTGTAGGTTCTTTGGTTCAACCCCAGTTAGTAACAATTTATTGATCACCTGACAAATTCCTACAGATAGGTGCATTTAACCTTTCCCAATCGCAGACACTTTTTAAAGTCTCAAGGATGTCTACTTATAAAGCATTCAACTGTAGAATACTTGAACGTTTGGTGGGGTGCATTTTATTTATTTATTAATCATGTAACTATAACAACATTCTCAAATCTGATTGGCTATCAACTGTTATGATTTTAGCACCAATATGACAGTGTAATGGGCGATTAATGTAGAAAATATCCATAACATACCATGTACAGATGGCTTCCATAATTTAAACTCCCCTTGCCTTTGGAATTTCCAAAATGGGCTATCTCCCCACATAACCCCAGAATTCCATATATTCGTTAGCCCCCACCCCCTCCCCCCTCCCATTCGGATCTCCATTTTTCATCAAACTCTTGCCTTATCTTACGCCATAAAAATTAAAACAACTCTATCAACTCACACAATAGGACAGTGCCAGCATGCCTTTGTTAATCACTCATATAATTACAGACTAAATTGGATTCCACTCAATCCTATTACCATTTTTATATTTCCTTTTCAGTACACTGCTAATTAATGCCTGTGCAGTATTAAACTTCAAACTGTGAGTATTACTTTACGCATATGTCTCTTTCTGTAATGTCATAAGAAAGTGCATAAGAATTTAAATTTTCAAGAGGGCACTGCTAGAAAAAATCCTGAAAAGCAAAAAAATTGCTCTCTCCTACTTTACAGGTAAACAAATTTAGCACAAGTTTCAGGAAGGGGCAGTGTTGGGTGGCAATATATTAATATCAAACTCCCTGACATTTTTTCTTTGCTTTCACATTGTCAATGTAGAGTGTCGTGTACTACTTAAAATCACTGGGTACCAATATTGTTACATGGCTGCAGGGGTGGTACTACATTATGCCTAATGATGCTGAAAATGCTGCTGCAGGCAGCCAAGATCCAGCTTCTCTCCATGGAGGGACGGTGGGGGGGCTCACAAGAGGATTTATTAGCATTGAGGGTAGAGGGGGTGCTTATTTGAAGTTGTTATTCAAGCATGTAGGATCAGATGACAACAAGATTCCCCTCCAATACAGATGTTGTGGGGATTTTCTTGTGTGACCTACCCAACAGTCTTATAATTTTATCACATGTGCTAATTTTTTTATTTTGTCCTATTTTTGAAGTAAAAAGAGGAATCCTACAGACTCATTTGGTGATGAAAATGATGAACCTTCATTAGGTAAACATCATCCCATGTGTTCATGAATTGTAATTGAAAATTGTAGGCTGCATCTTCAGTGGTAGACATGATTGTGTTACTTCTGTTTTTGGCTTACTGATTTCTTAATTTCGTTCTTCTTTTTTTTTTAGCTGAAAAGTTCAGAGAATTCCTCCTAAATCTCCGCTATTTCAGGATTTTTATTGGCATTTGGAATCTAATTATGATAATATGCATGGTTATGTAAGTACAGAAAGTTTAAATTAGTGCATGCAATCCTTTGAGGAAGTTTAAAAGGAGTGCATTCACAAAAGGGGATTAAGTCACTTTGATCTTTTACAATTTTCTCTTTTTGTTACTTAAACATTGTCAGATATTTTGTCACCTTGAAATAGCAAATGAAAGCAAACGTTCCAGTTCAAATATTGTTGTTTTTTTTAATATTTTTACATAAATAAAATTTTCAGGTAAGGTTTATTCAATCCCCTTTTTCATCGTCCCTTTTTTTTCTGTTGTCTGGTAGGGAATGTTAAAAGTGTGATATTTCTTTTACAGATTATTTGGATCGTGATAGAATCTCAGATCATTGAGGCTAAACAAGAAGGCTCACTTTAATTTCCACTTTGAGACAATGTTCTACAGTACATACATGTACATTGTGCAGTGAAAGAGAATCTAAAGGGGATATTTCATAGAAAGGATTAGATTCAGGTGCTTCATGGAGGTTTCAAGATTAGGACTATGCCACTATTTTATTCAAATACTGCAACCAAACTCTATCTACGTCTAAGTAAAACAACCCCAAATTATACTGCAGTCAGGCCCCACTCTGCGGACACCCACTTAATATGGACACTTCATTGTTACGGACAGTTTGCTTTGTCCCTGGAGAAAGAAAGTCTTGCGTTTTCTCTAAATTGAACCCGTTAATACAGACACCCTGTTAACCCTTTAAGCCCCACTACCAACATACAAATTCTCCAAACTGATCTCCATACATTTCCTTAAAGAATTAGTTGAGAGAATTTGATAATAGATCAAGGCATTTTCTCTTGCATGATCATTTTATTTAAAAGAAAAGTATTGATCTTGGTCACTATTGGGACTTAAAGGGTTAATATGGCAGCGTGCAAAGAAAGTAGTGTCCGATAGCCCGGGGCTTGTGGATTTTGCTATCAGGCTAGTGAATTCTGTCATTAACTTGCCCGATGGGCAAATGAAGTTTTTTGAAGATTTCAAATTACAGAAGAACTGTGAAATCAATCTGCTCATCTAAACGTTTTTGGGGCTAGTTGAAATGACGTTTGGGCTAGTGAATGTTAGCTTCAGCTTGCCCGAATGGCAAGCTGTAAAAATTATTTTCTTTGCACCCTGTTAATATGGACACTTTCTATGGCCCTGTCAGAGTCTGTATTATCGAGGGTTGACTGTATGAAGAAGTCAAGCTTTCAGACAACAAAATTCAGCTACAGCATCAGTCCCATCCCTCTTCAACTTCTTGCCAACTGAACAAGTAATATCTGCTTGTGATACGTATTCATCCTTTAAATTATAACATGAGGGTTTTCTGTTTTAAAACAAAAAAAACTGTAAATACATTTTAATTATTGAACTCTGGCAGCAGAATTAGGATAATCAGAGTTCTCCAGAAAATTTAATGTAGAAGAAAAAAAAAATTAGTAGACAGGTGATTAGATCCAAAGGCATGTTTTTCACACAGCACAGCTGGGGTGGGGTATGGTTTTGTACGGGTTCGCCCCCTTCATTGAGGAAGTCCGGGGGCCTTACTCCGGGAAATTGTTAATTCAGGGGTTCTCACTTTAGGTATTTTCTTAAAGTAGCTTGTGCCTCTCTGTCAACTAGACGGTGTATTGCACTTGTCACCAGAGAAACTTACCAATAATGAACCTTTTTGGCACCAGAAAAGCCGTTGGATTTCTGGAGAGTTAGTTGGTATTATTCCAGAGGGGCATGGCTGTTTCAGTCGTTCAGATAGTGCAAAGTGGTGCAAAATGAAAGCTACTACCCCAGTGATTTTGTTACAGTTATGTTGAGTCCTCAGGAACTCATCTTGTGAATAATCATGAGTCCCTGTCCAGAGCTATTGAGTCCCAGTTTAAAACGAGTCCCTGGGTCCTCTTCTGTAGACAGACTCCACCACTCTGTATTACAGTTTACAGAAATAAAAATGTGCTCCTTCTATTGTCAGGCACAACAAAGACTAAAAGAAATACACATGTATGAGTCGTTAAACAACAGTCACAAGAACAGCCGCAGAAATCACACAAACAGGATTTCTACAAAAACATCTTCTAATCAATCGATCGATCTTTGCGTCCTGAGGGACCAAACCACAAATTATTTTGCATCTTTGGGAATTTTTATGCGTAAGGGACGCAGAACGTTAGAGGTAAAAGAATCACTGCTACCCCCCTCACTGAGTTTCCTGCCCACTTAGTTTCTTTGTGCTGTCTCAACTATGTGAACGCCTCAGGGGCGGATCCAGGATTTTTTTTAGGAGGGGGTGCACTCGTCTCTTGCTCTACTTCAACACCAATAATCCACATAGTTTTTTTTTTTTTTTGGCAAAATACCAGTTGTATTAGAAAACCGCAGGTCATCTCGGGGCGGGGGGGGGGGGGTGTGCACCCCCTGCACCCTCCCCCTAGATCCGCCCCTGCACCTGGAACAGGCTTGGGGGAGGTAGCAGTAATAGAACTCTCGGAAGGACTGTTGTTGACCTTGTTTAACACAAACTGTTTTGACTTCTACCAGTTTGTTTAAGACAAGATACCTTCCTTTTGTTCTTAATTTGGTAGCCAATATAATATGATATACTTTCTATAGTACTGTATAAACTTACTGTAACACATTAAAAAATTTAACTTACCAGGCAACACCACTTGTTATTCTAGTGAGAATGATTTCAAAAATTACTTTGATTAACTCAGACTAAATAATGCCTTCTTCTGGAGGGTTTTCTTCTGTCCGTTTTAAAGATGTACTTCTGTAAACAAAAAATCAAAGTGGATCTCAACAAGGTGTATGACATTATAACATCCTTTGAAGAAAATTGGGTTTAGCCAGCCATTTTGTAAAATATTAAGGCCGGAAAGCATCTTAGATATACCAGTAAACGACAATGGTTTGAAAAAAAATTATGTGCTATAAACTCATTCCTGAAAACTTCTTGGTTAGACCCAATGTTAAGACTTTTGTCAAAAATACTTGCATTAGCAAAAAAGCTTTTATTAGTTGACCATCCTTTACAGGTAGTTGTACCCTTTGCCTTTCTGCAGCCTGCCTTTCTGTTGAGTTATCTTTCAACTTGTATGGCCGAAGATGTTCGGCCTCTGTTTTCAAGATTTTTTCTTCTCCTTCTATCATTATCATTAATATAATTTAATAATAATAATCACCTCTTGGTGGTCACATGCTAGTAAACAAAACATCATCCTTGAGCCCTTTTGTAGGGCTTAAAGATACGGTGAAATGCGCAACAAAAAACGTGCTGCTTTTGCGACATTGCTGCAAAGCGAGTGAATAGCGATGTTGCACGTTTTACCACCCACGAATGTCTTAATGCAACAAATCAGGTTGTTGCTGGTTGCCAAATGATTTTCCAGAAATACAGAGTTGTTCACTTTTTGCAAGAAAATCTGTACATAAAATAATGAATATTATGAATTTCATATATTTTGAACTGCGGGATGAAAAAATACGTATAAGTAATAGCATGATTTATAGTGATATTTGGCATAAATCCCTCGAGTAATATTTCAAAATTCTTATACGTAATTTCACGAGCCGTTAGGCAAGTGAAATTTGAGACAATTTTGAAATACCACGACTGGTATTTATGCCAAATATCACGTACAAATCATGATAATATTTGTTTATACTACTACCCACAAATGTTTTGTAATTTTCACATGTAGGTGTTTCAAATTAAGCTGAAATACTACTACTCTTAGCCAATCAAATTGAAGAACTTTCTCATGTAGTAGTATAATGCAGAAATGATCATCACAGTATACGCAACATTGCTCCAAAAACGAGATGAATCTGAGCGATGTCGCAACTTCACTACATAAGCATTCAGCATTACTTATCTAGCCAGTATGCAAGGCGTGAAATGCATGAAACTGTACATTATAAGCCTGATTTAGCAACAGGACGGGAAGTCAGTTGACGACGGCGCGCGCAAATTAAACAACTGGCTGGACCAATGACAGAGCGGCAGATGGAGCACCGAAAGTCGTGTTTAGTCCTTTCCGCGCGCTGACTAAGCCGCCATGCGCGTGTTAGAAGCTTACTTCTACACTGCACCAGACGAAATTTTTGACCTGTCAAAAATTCAGGCCCTTGGGTGTGCCGTTCACACCAAGAGAGTATAATCAGCTCACGCAAACACCTTGACCGTAGAAACAATAACACGCGTAGCCGTTCAGAAATTTTCACGCCAAACTCGAAGTCAAATTTAGAGTCGGTAGGGTCGGAAATTGGACCGGTGTACTGTTCACACCATAACCTTCAAACTTATTGAACGGTAAAGGCGTGGCTGCATTACTCCCTCGCAGATCGGCTGGGTGTTCTAAAGCAGCCCTCTACGCATGGCCAGGTTGTAAATTCACCGACGAGCTTAAAATTCAACCTGCTTCGTCAGTTTCTTGTGAACGGAGCAAAAATGTTGAATCTTTTCTTGTGAACAAAGTCTCCGCTAGTCAACTCGTCTGGTGTTATGATTCCCCATTTTCCGTCCCCGTTTCACCCTTTAAGCCTCAATATCCACATACAAATTCTCCAAGAAACTGATCTTCATACATTTCCTTACAGAATTATTTGGGAGAATTTGTTCAAAGATCAAAGCATTTTCCCTTAGGTGATCATTTTATATATTCTCATAAACGTTTCTTTTAATTATGTATGGATATTGTTAGGAAAAAATTGATGTTGGTCACGTACTCTTGGGACTTTTAAAAGTGTTAAACGCCTGCCACTCCTGAAGGCTGTAACCCACCACGAGTCTTCAGCTTCGATAGGTAGCCGGCTTGGAAACCGAAATCTTGTCACCGCCAAAGGAATATCGTGTGTTTGAAAAAGATAGATAAAAAAGTCACATGACTCAGGGAATATTCATTGGAATATTCTCTCATGAAAGGAATGTTTTAGTTTCACTGCAAAAATAACCTTTCTAACCTATCCAACATTTTCTATCAATGAATTCATTTTTCAAAACGGAAATTACACTCACAACCCGATCAGCTAATGATAGTTTTACTTACAAAAATTGTCTTTGAAACTGAAATGTCGAATCCCCTGAAATATTCTATTTTAGAAGCCCACGGATGTTATAAAACTCAGCACACTCGTCCATGCGAGAGTTCGAACGATATAATGGCTTCGGCAGGGTACGATGAAAAAACACAACAACTAAGCTTACAATTTAAGTCTCTCGGAGAACAAAACGATGCTCAAAAATCGAGAGAGCATGAGCAAATGATCTTGTTTTACTTTCTAAAGCAATATTTAAAAGATCTACTAAAAGATACGGAAAACGACATACTTTTTCGACCATATGGAAGCGTTGCGGAAGATTTAAAGTGCATTGAGCCAGGTGATGTGGGAGATGTGGATATTGTGATATATCCTGAATCAAATAATTTGACGATCCATGAGGAGTTGATCGAATATTTACCGGAGAATCCAATGCATGTCAGAATCAAAGGAGCTGATCACCCCGTTCTAAAGTCCTGCCTTTTAGAAGACACAGAGTACGTGGCCACCTCAGTGTTAAAAACGTTCCATCCGGCAATTTATGGGCGTTCAGTGTCTAAGGTATTGAATATTATCATCTTCGCTACTGCTGGGCCACTGATGATGATGATCCTGACACCAGAACCGTCATCTCTTCTAGAAAGCACCTACCAATTAAAAAACAAAGAAGCCAGTCCTGCTTTAACTTTCAGTTTTTCCCGGCCGTTAAACAGACAACCGAATAACGCGTTTCATGTTTACGGAGAAGGACTAAAAAGGATGGCACACGGCTTTTGTAAACTTACAGGAAGGGAAGAGCTTGCCAAGGTTATTAACGATTTTGCTCAGCTTACTAATGAATTATATATGTATCTTGATAGCAAACGTCCAATCACTATTTCAGAAATACTGCCGGGTTTTCTTGAGTTATATCAGAGCTACAGAGCAAAAACCCATCAAGCTCGGTTTCGAAGCGTTTCTAAGAGTCAACCACATCATTATAAAAGCGAGAGAAATAAGGATGTAAAAGACGAGCAACAAAGTAGAGAAAAAAACGCAAACTTGTTTCAGAGGATATTTTTATCCTGCGATGGCAAGAAAGCTCAATCAAATACTGGAGAGTTTAATTCTGACATGAGGAATCGCTCGAAGGGAAACCCTGACTCGTTGGACGACAGAAGCGAGACAAAAAACAGTGGAGACCTCGTTGAAAGCCATATTTTGTCTCAGAAAGAACAGTTATTTGCAATGCGGAAGGGAGAAAGTCCGTCTTATGACTCACAGCAGAAGAAGGCACTTGGAAAGCGAATACTGAACCCCTTTTTCGGTCCCGTGATTGCGGGATCCATAACTGAAGCAAGAGAGCATTCCATTAAGGAAGCCGCCAACGTTACAGACTTTGAAAAGCCTCCGAATCATGCGAAAGGTGGAGTCGACATTGTTCCAGCATTTAAAGCTCCAGGATGGCCCATGGTTGCGCAAGAATGGATCAGAAGAGAACGCAAGTGGCCTTCACAAGAGGTAATCGACCAAATTCTCCAGGAGGGTTTTCATCTGGTTGTAAAAGCTCCAAAGAATGGTGGCAATCTAGAATGCGATTTCAGAATATCCTTTGCAAATGCAGAATTCCTGTTAAGCAGAGAGTTAAACGAAGTCCAGCGCCAGTGTTACCGCTGCCTAAAAAAATTTCATCGAGCCTATCTTTCCACAAAACCCAAGAGTTTGGTGTCGTTTCACCTGAAGAACCTATTTCTGCAAACAGTTGAAGAGACTGGTGCTGAAATGTGGACGCAAAGCAACAGAGTAGAGTGCATGATGAAGTTGTTTCGAAACCTTTTGGAAGCTCTAAGAAACAGAGATTTGCGACACTTCTTTGTGAGATCTTACAACCTGTTCAGTGTAGACTACATCCAAGACCTTAATATCCTGGAGCCCTTGGTTGAAATATGTGAGAAGATCAATGAAAATCCGATGCAGTTTGTGAGAAAATTGACCCAGAGACAAAATTCCGAACAGACGAAAAAAGAACAGAACTGCATGCCAGCTCTCACTACACAAGGTCAAAGTGATGTCCATCAAGACGTTTCCTGCAAAGGCACCGAGAAACAATTTAAAGAAGCAATAAATCAAGAGAGAATTTCGACTACTAGTTTCCACTACTGCGACCTAAAAGACACTTTTCTGTCTACTAGCAAGGAGATGACTGATTTGGCTTTTAATAACCCTCATTGCAGTCTCCAAAGTCTTCCTTCTCTGAAGAAGTCCATAATAGAAGATCTGCGAGAAATTGAAAAGTACCATATCGTTCAAGTTTCTGACTTCCCTAAAGTATTTGATATCTGGTGGGACACAGCTTACTTCAAAATTCTGATCAGCCAAGAACCGAACATTAGGAGTCGTATTCTTGATGGGATTAAGAGCGTCCTCGAATGGTGCAAGTATGTACTAAAGCAAGAGGACTTTGCAACTGGAAATAAAGAAGCTATCATTCAACGAATACTTGATCCTTCTTCCGAGGATTCTCGCGACTTGTTCATCCACATTGTACTTGCTAGTTTAGCGTTTCAATTTATTCCAGGAATTTTTCGTGGTGAGAAGGTCAAGCTCCTACTTAGGTCGGCTCAAGCTCCAAAGGTTATACAGGAGGACATTCCATTAGACTGACGTCATCACCTTTTTATGTAAATTAAGCAGGCGTACTCAACAAATCAAGCCCCAAAAAAGTTAAGATAAAGTGACTAAAGTTAATGTCAACGAGTTGCTTATATACTAAGATTTACTAAGATTCCTCAAACAAACCTGACAGTGGCAGTTATTTATTGTGAATGTTTAAGGAGGCCATTGTCATTATAGCTTCTTCAGGTACTAAGTGGGTAAAAAATCCTTAAAACTATTCACTACAGAAGAAAATAAATGTTAAAAATCAGCTTTTTCGTAGAAAATATACTCAAGAAAAGGCCATGCACTCTAGTCTCTTAAGTTTTGGGCAGTTAAAGTTGAAATACATTACTAGAACGGCGCGTTACTGGTACAAAAGTGGCATTTTCCAAGCAACTAATTAAAAAAATCTTTTTTATTGAGTCACCAAGGGTTTCCCTTGATCAGTATGTAGCTCCCAGCTGGTAGCCTGTGTACAGACCAACCTCCCCTCAGGAAAAATCGGAGACGGGGCCCCTTCTCTGATTTTTCCCGAGGGGAGGCGGGGGGGGGGGGGGGTCTGTACACAGGTTACCCGCTGGTCAAAGGGCTGAGGATTCTGGGTAGAAATAGTTGACGCAACTGTACTGATGATCCAAAAGGATACAAGGTGTTTTCAGAATCCTGAAAATTCACTTCTATAATCAAGTCTTGAATATAGTAGAATGAGCAAAAAAGGAAATTATGAGACATTTCTGGATTAGTGACCAAATGATGAGCTTAAATAGCCAGCAGTGCGCCAAATAGATCTCGAATGATTCACTGTTTTGATCGTCACAGGAGGTGTAATATGAAGAGTGAATAACTGCATACAATAAATCATTGAAAACAGGATTGAATGAACAAGAAGTAAGGAGACTGTATTGCTCTAAAGTCCACTCTATGCGGCGACTGTGAGGAGAGAGTCCCTTTCAGTTTGTCAAATTTTTTTATTAGAGTTAGTATTGCCATTTATCTTGTGGATAAAACCACGTACAGGAATTTTCAAGTTCCTGGGACAAACATTAGAATTAGTCGTGTAACGAGAGAATACTATTCCTTTTGCCCGCATTGAAACTAAAAACATAGAACATTATAGAACCCTCCAAGACGGAACCCAATGGCTTTACTGAGACATATTCCACACAGGTTTTTGAAGGTTTTAAATTGCTCTTCCATCGTTTCTGGCTTCGAAAACCCGGGGGGGTTATTTGAGTACGTTTTTTGCTGGTTATGTGCCACTAGTCTCTCACAACCTCTACCCCACTATAGTCAATTCTGTGGCCAATTATACACCCCGTATCTGTCACTGTTGGGTAAATGTAATTTTCGCGATCCCAAGTTAGTCACTTTCTGTTTATGCATCTACCTTATAAGGCCTTTTATCAAGGTCATCCTGAAATAAATTGTCGCATTTGTTAGTAATGTAGTAAAAATCCTCACGGTTTGAAATCCCTAATTACCGGAATATTCTTGCCTCCAAAATCCCGAAAATGAGCGATCCCATTCTAGTAACGATATGGAAAATGCAATCCAATAGTCAATCCAGTCGTTAAAATGCGACTCCATCCAGCGGCACATCCCCATTAGCCTATTACTAGGTGCCCCCCGGCATCGAAGACAGATTGCGATCCCTGACATGCTTCACATTCTTAGAAAATGCATGACATTTTCTTTTTTCTGTCAACATCACGCTTGTTATTGACAAACCCGGAAATATTCTAAGAAACCGGAAGTTCCAGTTCTTAGAAATCCCTCTTTTAGTGGTTGTAGATTCTTAAGAGTTTCTCTCTGTTTAGCATTAATGCTTCTCACAATGGCAGCGAAAAGCACCCAAGAAGATGCAAAAACTCAGGATCAACACCTGATTTTCAAGTCTCTGGGAAAATTAGGTAGCGAAGGTATTTATATTATGGTCTAACCCACCATGCGCGCGCACCTTAGAGGCTCGCTTCTACACGGCACCAGAAGAAATTTTCGACCTGTCAAAAATTTAGGCGCTCAGCTGTTCCGTTCACACCAAGAGAGTAAAATCAGCTCATGCGAACACCTTGACCGTTGAAACAATAACACGCCTAGCCGTTCAGAAATTTTCACGCCAAACTCAAAGTCAAATTTAGAGTCGGTAGGGTCGGAAATTGGACCGGTGTGTTGTTAACACCATAACCTTCCAACTTATTGAACGGCAAAGGCGTGGCTGCATGACTCCGTCGCAGCCCAGCTGGGTGTTTCTAAAGTAGACCTCTACGCATGGCCAGGTTGTAAATTCACCGAAGAACGTTAAAATTCAACCTGCTTCGTCAGTTTCTTGTCAACGGAGCAAAAATGTTGAATCTTTTCTTGTGAACACAAAACTCGTCTGGTGCTGTGATTCCCCATTTTCCGTCCCCCTTTCACCATTTAAGCCCCAATATCAACATACAAATTCTCCAAGAAACTGATCTTCATACATTTCCTTACAGAATTAGTTGAGAGAATTTGTTCAAAGATCAAAGCATTTTCCCTCTGGTGGTCATTTTATATATTCTCATAAACTTTTCTTTTAATTATGTATGGATATTGTTAGGAGAAAATTGATGTTGGTCACGTATTCTTGGGACTTTTAAAAGGGTTAAACGCCTGCCACTCCTGAAGCTGTAACCCCACCACGAGTCTTCAGCTTCGATCGGTAGCCGGCTTGGAAACCGAAATCTTGTCACCACCAAAGAAATATCGTGTGTTTGAAAAAGATAGATAAAAAAGTCACATGACTAAAAGGAATATTGATTGGCATATTCTCTCAAGAAAGGAATGTTTTGGTTTCACTACAAAAATAACCTTTCTAACCTATCCAAAAATTTCTATCAATGAATTCACTTTTCAAAATGGAAATTTCACTAACAACCCGACCAGCCAATGATAGTTTTTCATTTTGTTTACAAAAATTGTCTTTGAAACTGAAATCTCGAATTCCCTTGAAATTGTCTATTTTAGAGGCCCAGATGTCATAAAACTCAGCACACTCGTCCATGCGATAGTTTGAACGATATAATGGCTTGGGCAGGGTACGATGAAAAAACACAGGAACTAAGCTTACAATTTAAGTCTCTCGGAGAACAAAACGATGCTGAAAACTGGAGGGAGCATGGCCAAATGATCTTGTTTTACGTTCTAAAGCAATATTTAAAGGACCAAGAAAAAGATACGGAAAACGACACCCTTCTCCGACCATATGGAAGCGCTGCTGAAGATTTAAAGTGCATTGAGCCAGATGATGTGGGAGATGTGGATATTGTGATATATCCTGAATCAAATAATTTGACGATCCATGAGGAGTTGATCGAATATTTACCGGAGAATCCAATGCACGTTAGAATCAAAGGAGCAGATCACCCCGTTCTAAAGTCCTGCCTTGTAGAAGACACAGAGTACGTGGCCACCTCAGTGTTAAAAACGTTCCATCCGGCAATTTATGGGCGTTCAGTGTGTAACTTATTGAATATTATCATCTTTGCTACTGCTTGGCTACTGATAATGATGATGACACCAGAACTGTCATCTCTTCTAGAAAGCACCTACCAATTAAAAAACAAGGAAGCCAGTCCTGCTTTAACTTTCAGTTTTTCCTTGCCGTTAAACAGACAACCGAATAACTCGTTTCATTTTTACAGAGAAGGATTAAAAAGGATGGCACACGGCTTTTGTAAACTTACAGGAAGGGAAGAGCTTGCCAAGGTTATTAACGATTTTACTCAGCTTAGTAATGAATTATGTATGTATCTTGATAGCAAACGTCCAATCACTATTTCAGAAATACTGCCGGGTTTTCTTAAGTTATATCAGAGCTACAAAGCAAAAACCCATCAAGCTCGGTTTCGAAGCATTTCTAAGAGTCAACCACATGATTATAAAACCCAGAGAAAGAAGGATGTAAAAGGTGAGCAACAAAGTAGAGAAAAAAACGCAAACTTGTTTCAGGGGATATTTTTATCCTGTGATTGCAAGAAAGCTCAATCAAATACTGGAGAGTTTAATTCCGACATGAGGAATCGCTCGACAGAAAACCCTGACGCGTTGGACGACAGAAGCGAGACGAAAAACAGTGGAGACCTCATTGAAAGCCTTATTCTGTCGCAGAAAGAACAGGTATTTGTAATGCAGAAGGAAGAAAGTCCCTCTTATGACTCACAGCGGAAGAAGGCACCTGGAAAACGAATACTGAACCCCTTTTTCGATCCCGTGATTGCGGGGTCCATAACTGAAGCAAGAGAGCATTCCATTACGGAAGCCGCCAACGCTACAGACTTTGAAAAGTCTTCGGATCATGCAGAGGGTGGAGTCGACATTGTTCCAGCATTTAAAGCTCCAGGATGGCCCATAGTTGCGCAAGAATGGATCAGAAGAGAACGCAAGTGGCCTTCACAAGAGGTAATCGACCAGATTCTCCAGGAGGGTTTTCATCTGGTTGTAAAAGCTCCAAAGCATGGTGGCAATCTAGAATGCGATTTCAGAATATCTTTTGCAAATGCAGAATTCCTGTTAAGCAGAGAGTTAAACGAAGTGCAGCGTGAGTGTTACCGCTGCCTAAAAAAATTTCATCGAGCCTATCTTTCCACAAAACCCAAGAGTTTGGTATCATTTCATCTGAAGAACCTCTTTCTGCAAACAGTTGAAGAGACTGGCACTGAAATTTGGACGCAAAGCAACAGGGTAGAGTGCATGATGAAGATGTTTCGAAACCTTTTGGAAGCTCTAAGAAAGAGAGATTTGCGACACTTCTTTGTGAGATCTTACAACCTGTTCAGTATAGACTACATCGAAGACCCCAATATTCTGGAGCCCTTGGTTGGAATATGTGAGAAGATCATTGAAAATCCGATGCAGTTTGTGAGAAAATTGACCCAGAGACAAAATTCCGAACAGACGAAAAAAGAACAAAACTGCATGTCAGCTCTCACAACACAAGGTCAAAGTGATGTCCATCAAGAAGTTTCCTGCAAAGGCATCGAGAAAGAATTTAAAGAAGGAACAAATCAAGACAGAATTTCGATCGATAGTTTCCGTTACCACGACCTAAGAGAAATTTTTTTGTCTACTAGCAAGGAGATGACTGATTTGGCTTTTAAAGACCCTCGTTGCATTCTCCAAAGTCTTCATTCTTTGGAGAAGTCCATAATAGAAGATCTGCGAGAAATTGAAAAGTACCATATCATTGAAGTTGCTGACTTCCCTAAAATGTTTGACATCTACTGGGACACAGCTTACTTCAAAATTCTGTTCAGCCAAGAACCGAACATTAGGAGTTGTATCCTTGATGGGATTAAGAGCGTCCTCGAATGGTGCAAGTATGTACTAAAGCAAGAGGACTTTGCAACTGGAAATAAAGAAGCTATCATTCAACGAATACTTGATCCTTCTTCCGAGGATTCTCGTGACTTGTTCAGCCACATTGTACTTGCTAGTTTAGCGTTTCAATTTATTCCAGGAATTTTTCGTGGTGAGAAGGTCAAGCTCCTACTTAGGTCGGCTCAAGCTCCAAAGGTTATACAGGAGGACATTCCATTAGACTGACGTCATCACCTTGTTATGTAAATTAAACAGACGTACTCGACAAATCAAGCCAAAAGAAAGTTAAGATAAAGTGACTAAAGTGAATGTCAACGAGTTGCTTATATACTAAGATTTACTAAGATTCCTCAAACAAACCTGACAGTAGCAGCTATTTATTGTGAAAGTTTAAGGAGGCCATTGTCATTATACCTTTGTCAGGTACAAAGTGGGTCAAAGATCCTTAAAACTATTCACTGCAGAAGAAAATAAATTTAAAAAATGAGCTTTTTCGTAGAAAAATAGAATGAATATACTCAAGAAAAGGCCGTGTACTCTAGTCTCTTAAGTTTTGGGTAGTTCAAATTGAAATACATTACTAGAACGGCGCGTTACTGGTACAAAAGTGGCATTTTCCATGCAACCATTTTTTTATTGAGTCACCAAGTGTCTCCCTTGATCAGTATGTAGCTCCCAGCTGGTAGCCTGCGTACAGACCAACCTCCCCTCAGGAAAAATCGGAGAAGGGGCCCCCTCTCCGATTTTTCCCGAGGGGAGGCGGGGGGGGGGCGTCTATACACGGGTTATCCGCTGGTCAAAGGCCTGAGGATGCTGGGTAGAAATAGTTGACGCAACTGTATTGATGATGCAAAAAGATACAAGGTGTTTTCAGAGTCCTGGAAAATATGAGACATTTCTGAGTTAGTGACCAAATGATGAAAAAGTTATATTGTAGAAGGTCCCTAGCTTGAATAGCCAGCAGTGCGCCAAATAGATCTCGAATGATTTACTGTTTTGATCGTCACAGGAGCTGTAATATGAAGAGTGAATAACTGCATACAATAAATCATTGAAAACAGGATTGAATGAACAAGAAGTAAGGAGACTGTATTGCTCTTAAGTCCATTCTATGCGGCGACTGTGAGGAGAGAGTCCCTTTCAGGTTGTCTAATTTTTTTTTTTATCAGAGTTCGTATTGCCATTTATCTTGTGGATAAAACCACGTACAGGAATTTTCAAGTTCCTGGGACAAACATTAGAATTAGTCGTGTAACGAGAGAATACTATCCCTTTTGCCCGCATTGAAACTAAAAACATAGAACATTATAAAACCCTCCAAGACGGAACCCAATGGCTTTACTGAGACATATTCCACACAGGTTTTTGAAGGTTTTAAATTGGTCTTCCATCGTTTCCGGCTTCGAAAACCCGAGGGGGTTATTTGAGTACGTGTTTGCTGGTTGTGTGTCGCTAGTCTCTCACAACCTCTACCCCATTATAATCAATTCTGTGGCCAATTATACACCCCGTATCTGTCAATATTGGGTAAATGTAATTTTCGCGATCCCAAGTCAGTCACTTTCTGTTTATGCATCTACCTTATGGGGCCTTTTATCAAGGTTATCCTGAAATAAATTGCCGCATTTGTTAGTAACGTAGTAAAAATCCTCACGGTTTGAAATCCCTAATTACCGGAATATTCTTGCCTCCAAAATTCCGAAAATGTGCGATCCCATTCTAGTAACGCTATGGAAAATGCAATCCAATAGTCAATCCAGTCGTAAAAATGCGACTCCATCCAGCGGCACATCCCCATTATCCTATTACTAGGTGCCCCCCGGCTTCGAAGACAGATTTGCGATCCCTGATACGCGTTACAATCTTAGAAAATGCATAACGTTTTCTTTTTTCTGTCAACATCACGCTTGATTGGCCGAGCAATTATTGACAAACCCGGAAATTTTCTAAAAACCGGAAGTTCCAATTCCTAGAAATTTCCCTCTTTTAGTGGTTGTAGATTCTTAAGAGTTTCTCTCTGTTTAGCATTAATGCTTCTCACAATGGCAGCCAAAGGCGCCCAAGAAGATGCAAAAACTCAGGATCAACACCTGATTTACAAGTCTCTGGGAAAATTAGGTAGCGAAGGTATTTATATTATGGTCTAACCCACCATGCGCGCGCACCTTAGAGGCTCACTTCTACACGACACCAGACGAAATTTTCGACCTGTCAAAAATTTAGGCGCTCAGCTGTTCCGTTCACACCAAGAGAGTATAATCAGCTCATGCGAACACCTTAATCGTAGAAACAATAGCACGCCTAGCCGTTCAGAAATTTTCACGCCAAACTCAAAGTCAAATTTAGAGTCGGTAGGGTCGGAAATTGGACCGGTGTGCTGTTAACACCATAACCTTCAAACTTATCGAACGGCAAAGGCGTGGCTGCATGACTCCGTCGCCTCCCAGCTGGGTGTTTCTAAAGCAGCCCTCTACGCATGGCCAAGTTTTAAATTTATCGAGGAACGTTAAAATTCAACCTGCTTCGTCAGTTTCTTGTGAACGGAGCAAAAATGTTGAACCTTTTCGGGTGAACGAAGTCTCCACAAGTCAAAAACTCGGCCGTGCTGTGGTTCCCCATTTTCCATTCCTCTTTAAGCCCCAATATCCAAATACAAATTCTCCAAACTGATCTCCATACATTTCCTTACAGAATTAGTTGGGAAAATTTGTTCAAGGATTAAAGCATTTTCCCTTAAGTGATCATTTTATTTATTCTCATAAACTTTTCGTTTAATAATGTATGGATATTGTCAGGAGAAAATTGATGTTGGTCACGTACTCTTGGGACTTTTAAAAGGGTTAAACGCCTGCCACTCCTGAAGGCTGTAAACCACCACGAGTCTTCAGCTTCGATCGGTAGCCGGCTTGGAAACCGAAATCTTGTCACCACCAAAGAAATGTCGTGTGTTTGAAAAAGATAGATAAAAAGTCACATGACTCAAGGGAATGTTGATTGAAATATTCTCTCAAGAAAGGAATGTTTTGGTTTCACTGCAAAAATAACCTTTCTAACCTATCCAACATTTTCAATCAATGAAGTCATTTTTCAAAATGGAAATTACACTAACAACCCGACCAGCCAATGGTAGTTGTACTTATAAAAATTGTCTTTGAAACTGAAACGTCGAATCCCCTGAAATATTCTATTTTAGAGGCTCAGATGTCATAAAACTCAGCACACTCGTCCAAGCGATAGTTTGAACGATACAATGGCTTGGGCAGGGTATGATGAAAAAACACAGGAACTAAGCTTACAATTTGAGTCTCTCGGGGATCAAGGAAACGATGCTCGAAAATGGAGGGAGCACACCCAAACTGTCTTATTTTATTTTCTAAAGCAACTTTCAAAACTTCTAGAAGAAAGGTCGGAAAACGACATACTTTTCCGTCCATATGGAAGCGCTGCTGAAGATTTAAAGTGTATTGAGCCAGATGATGTGGGAGATGTGGATATTGTGATATATCCTGATTCAGATAATTTGATGATCCACGAGGAATTGATTGAATATTTACCGGAGAATCCAATGCACGTCAGAATCAAAGGAGCTGATCATCCTGTTCTAAAGTCCTGCCTTGTAGAAGACAAAGAGTACGTAGCCACCTCGGCTTTGAAGAAGTTTCATCCGGCAATTTATGGACGTTCAGCGCCTTACATAGTAGATATTACCACCCGTGCTCATCAACAGATAATGTTGACTCCAGAACTGTCATCCCTTCTACAATCTACCTCCTATTTAAAAGACAAGGAAGCCAGTCCTGCTATTACAGTGAATTTGACCCGGTCGTTAAATAAACAACCGAGTGATGCCTCGCCTCATGTCCACACAGAAGAATGGGAATGGCTGGTACATGTCTTTTGTAATCTTACCGGAACTGTTTATACCAGAGAACATGCCAAGGTTATTGACGATATTACTCAGTTTATGAATGAAGTAGGTATGTATCTTGATAACAAACGTCTGAACACTGTTTCAGAAATGCTGCCGGCTTTTATTGAGTTTTATCAGAGCGACAGAGCGAAAACCCTTCAAGCTCGATTTCAAAGCATTTCTAAGAACCAACCAGATGATTATGAGATTCGGAGGAAGAAGAACATGGAATCTCAAAACATTGGCGAAAAGCAACATGTCTTGTCGGGCGAGCAACAAAGAAAAGAAAATAACGCAAACTTATTTCAGAGGACATGCTCATCCTGTAAATTGCCATGTGTCGAGACAGAACATTGCGAGGAAGCGCAAACAAATGCTGGAGAGTTTCACTCCGACGGGAATCGCGCGGGAAACGGTGACTGTGATGCAATGGACGAGAGGAGCGAGACAAAACGTAGAGGGGACCTCGTTGAAAACCATATTTCGTCTAAGAAAGAGCAGCTGTTGACAATGCAGAAGTATCAAAGCCCCTCTCAAGGTGAAGCGGAAGCACGTGAAAAGCGAATACTAAACCTTTTTTTCGATCACCTGTTTGGATCCACATCTGAACAAGGAGAACATTCCATTAAGGAAGCCGCTAACGTCACAGACTTTGAAAAGTGTTCGGATCAACTAAAAGGTGGATTCGACTTCGTTCCAGCATTTAAAGCTCCAGGATGGCCCATTGTTGCGCAAGAATGGATCAGAAGAGAACGCAAGTGGCCTTCTCAAAAGGTAATAGACCAAATTCTCCAGGAGGGTTTTCATTTGATTGTAAAAGCTCCAAAGAATGGTGGCAATCTAGAATGCGATTTCAGAATATCTTTTGCAAATGCAGAATTCCTGTTAAGCAGAGAGTTAAACGAAGTCCAGCGCGAGTGTTACCGCTGCCTAAAAAAATTTCATCGAGCCTATCTTTCCACAAAACCCAAGAGTTTGGTATCATTTCATCTGAAGAACCTCTTTCTGAAAACAGTTGAAGAGACTGGTGCTGAAATGTGGACGCAAAGCAAAAGAGTAGAGTGCATGATGAAGTTGTTTCGAAACCATTTGGAAGCTCTAAGAAAGAGAGATTTGCGTCACTTCTTTGTGAGATCTTACAACCTGTTCAGTATAGACTACATCGCAGACCCCAATATTCTGGAGCCCTTGGTTGGAATATGTGAGAAGATCATTGAAAATCCGATGCAGTTTGTGAGAAAATTGACCCAGAGACAAAATTCCGAACAGACGAAAAGAGAACAAAACTGCATGCCAGCTCTCAATACACAAGGTCAAAGTGATGTCCATCAAGAAGTTTCTTGCAAAGGCTCAGAGAAAGAATTTAAAGAACCAATAAATCAAGAGAGAATTTCGATCACTAGTTTCCGTTACCACGACCTAAAAGACATTTTTCTGTCTACTAGCAAGGAGATGACTGATTTGGCTTTTAACGACCCTCATTGCAGCCTCCAAAGTCTTTCTTCTCTGGAGAAGTCCATAATAGAAGATCTGCGAGAAATTGAAAAGTATCATATTATTCAAGTTGCCGACTTCCCTAAAATGTTTGACATCTGCTGGGACACAGCTTACTTCAAAATTCTGCTCAGCCGAGAACCGAACTTTAGGAGTCGTATCCTTGATGGGATTAAGAGCGTCCTTGAGTTGTGCAAGTATGTACTAAAGCAAGATGACTTTGCACCTGGAAATGAAGAAGCTATCATTCAACGAATGCTTGATCCTTCTTCCAAGGATTCTTTCGACTTGAGCCACATCTTGCCGGCTGGTTCAGGGCCCCAGTTTATTCGAAAACTTTTTCGCGGTGAGAAGGTCAGGCCGGCTCAGGCTCCAAAGGTTATTCAGGATGACATTCTATTAGACTGACGTCATCACCTTGCTACGTAAATTAAACAGACGTACTCGACACATGAAGCCAAAAGAAAGTTAAGACAAAATATGAAAGTGAATAAAGTGAATGTCAACGAGTTGTTTAGATACTAAGATTTTACTAAGATTCCTCAAACAAACCTGACAGTAGCAGTTATCTATTGTGAATGTTTAAGGAGGCCATTGTCATTATACCTTCTTCAGGTACTAGGTGGGTCAAAGATCCTTAACTATTCAGAGGAAAATAAATTTAAAAAATGAACTTTTTCGTAGAAAATATACTCAAGAAAAGGCCATGTACTCTAGTCTCTTAAGTTTTGGGCAGTTCAAGTTGAAATACATTACTAGAATGGCGCGTTATTGGTACAAAAGTGTCTTTTTCCATGCAACTAATTATAATAAACAAATCTTTTTTATTGAGACACCAGGCGTCTCCCTTGATCAGTATGTAGCTCCTCACTAGTAGCCTGTGTAGAGACCCACCTTCCCTTAAGAAAAATCGGAGAAGGGGCCCCTTCTCCGATTTTTCCTGAGGGGAGAGGGGGGTGGGTCGGTAAAAAGGCTACCCGCTGGTCAAATAGCCAGCAGTGCGCGAGTGCGCCAAATAGTCTCGAGAGATTTACTGTTTTGATCGTAACGGAGCTGTAATATGAAGATTGAATAACTTTATACAATTAATCATTTAAAACAGAATTGAATGAATAAGAAGTAAGATGAATGTATTGCTCTTAAGTCCATTCTGTGCGGCAATAGCCTGCGTAGCATGGCGGTTTTGTTGAGCCGGGCGCAGGAGCGGCCAAGCCGCCCCAATCTCCTCGCGGTTTCTCTGCCCTCGCCCGCCTTTATTACTTAGCGCGCCCAACCAAAACCGCCATGCTACGCAGGCTAATGCGGCAACTGTGAGGAGAGAGTCCCTTTCATGTTTTCTAAATTTTTCATTCGAGTTAGTATTGCCATTTATCTTGTGGATAAAACCACGTACAGAAATTTGCAAGTTCCTGGAACAGACATTAGAATTAGTCGTGTAACGAGAGAACACTATTCCTTTTGCCGGCATTGAAAAAAAGCACTTTATTTGAGTGTCAATGTATTTAGCACGAAAGTACAAATTGGGGGCACTATCTCTTAAGTCTTCTGCTGGAGACAGG
Source organism: Porites cylindrica (assembly GCA_964035525.1). Classification (NCBI taxonomy): domain Eukaryota; kingdom Metazoa; phylum Cnidaria; class Anthozoa; order Scleractinia; family Poritidae; genus Porites; species Porites cylindrica. The sequence goes on along the minus strand of OZ037788.1, from coordinate 3,258,880 downwards.
ACCGCCATTTTACATGGTTATCCAAGCAACGCTAAGGTCTAGCCATTTGCAGGGCAAAGGTAGTACCTTCATTTCTCAGTCATTTTAAGACCTTGAGTATTGGTCCGGTCCCAGGAAACGAACCTGCGACCTTCCGCTCTGCAGTCAAGCGCTCTACCGACTGAGCTAATCCTGCCGCGATGAAATTAAAAGCATGGAACATTATAGAACCCTCCAAGAACGAACTCAATGGATTTGCTGAGACATATTCCACACAGCGCTTTGAAAGTTTTAAATTCCTTGACCATCGTTCCCGGCTTCGAAAACAGGGGGCTACGCTAATGGGTATGTGCAGCTGGATGGGGTCGCATTTGCACGACTGGATTTACTATTATGGGGTTGCATTCTTATAACAGTTATCTATTATACAAGTTTATTGGTGAGCTTAAAGATTTACAAGACTAATTTCAAGATGTACTATAAAAATACTACTAATTTACCTAGATATTTCCAAAAATGAATAATAATAATAATATTACTTGTAAAAGTTTACTTAAAAGATCTAAATGTAAAAATGAATCTGCCCACTTGGTCCTACAAGTAATTGAGGCATTAAATAGAAGGAATTTCTCGGAGAGTTCTTTCTGAGCTTGTAATTACAAATACCTGCAACAGGCCTAGGTAACAATTTAAATACAGGATGGTCTCTAGATTTCATCTTTTCCACATATTTATAGCATAAGTATTTTCTTCTCTCTTGCAGTATTGGCAAGTGTGCTTGACCCAGGGCCTCTGGATTCCTCCGCAGGAAAACTATCTTAAGGGCCCTTTTTTGCACTGACTCTATTACATCAGCTAAGTAGTCTAGGATAGATTGCCATACGCGCACAGCGTATTCTAAAACTGGTCTTATCGTAGTAAGATAAACTTTCAGAATGCTAGCTTTGCTAACACCTGCTCTACGCAGTACCCTTAGGGAATATCATTTCTTACAGGCTTTCTTAACCCTTTAAACCCTAACATCAAAATTCAAATTCTCCTTTGTTATCCGTATACGTTTGCAATAGAAGTAGTGGGGAGAATTTGTTGAAGTATCAATTAGATTCATCTTGTGTGATGATCATGTCCGTAATTCTCTTGACCACTCTGTTTTACAAAGCATTGATGTTAGAAGGGGAAATTTGACGCTCATCACTCTTAGGGCTTAAAGGGTTAACAGTGTAGTCCACATGACTATTCCATGTGAGGTCGTTACTAGAATGGGTTCGCACATTTTCAGGAGTTCGGGTGTCGGAAAATTCAGGTAGGGGGTGTATAATATGGCTACAGAATAGACTCTAATAAGGTAGGGGTTCTGACAGGCCAGCGAAACATACCCAGCAAAATATTAACCCAAGCAAGCTCTCCGGGGGGGGGGGGGGGGCGATCCCTGATATGCGTTACATCCTAAAAAAAAGCATCACGTTTTCTTGTTTCTGTCAACATCACGCTTGATTGGCCGTGTGATTATTGGCAACCCCAGAAATATTCTAAGAAACCGAAAGTTCCAGTTCTTTAAAATTTCTCTCTTTTAGTGGTTGTAATTTCTCTAGCGCTTCACTTGCTTAACATTTGTGCTTTGCATAATGGCGGCAAAAAGCACCCAAGAGCAGGATTCAAATCCTCAGGATCTAAACTTGCTTTACAAGTCTCTGGGAGAATTATATAGCGAAGGTTAAAAGTGCAAAGAATACACTGAAAATGTCACAAGCATTATTCTTGAAAACCTATCAAAGATTTTGGGCAAAACAACTCAGAATCGCGCTATCTTTCGACCTTATAGAAGCGCTGCCGAAGATTTAAAATGTCAAGACCCTAACGACGTTGGAGACGTGGATATTAGGCTGATTTAACAACAGGACAGGAACGTCATTTGACTACGGGAAAACGCGCGGAAAAGACTAAACACGACTTCCAGTGCTCAATTTGCCGCTCTGCCATTGGTCAAGCCAGTTGTTTAGTTTGCGCGCACCGTCGTCAACTGACGTTCTCGTTCTGTTGCTAAATCAGCCTACTGTCATATTTCCGACAGCAGATAGCTCTCAGGAGGTGGTCGTTTACTACAGATTTCAAATGTAAGGCCTTGACTGGGAACGTTTTGGTGTTTTGGATTGGAGGTCGCTTATGCGGGACGGTCGCTTACGAGAGCTGGTCGCACATAGAAGTTCGACTGTAATTTCCCTGTGACGTTTTTTCCTTTTTAGCGCATCCCCACATTCTTTTCGAGAGGCGTATGTTTTCCCTTGGAGGCCAGTTTAGCCTGCGTAGCAGGCGCTCGGAAGTAGTGGGCGAAAGAGAGAACGGGCACGCACGAGGGAAACACGCGAGGGTTGAGGGGGCTACCTCTCCCCTCGCGTGTCTCCTTCTCGCGTGCCCGTTTTTTCTTGTGCCCACTACTTCCAAGCCCCTGCTAGGCAGGCTAAAAGAAGATATCCAATGATGATAGTGTTTTTTGATCCGTGGGAGAGAGATTTTTTAAAATACAAAACTTTGTTTCGCAACTAGAAGTAACAATTGCTTTTGAGAAACTAACCAATGAACCATACAAATTTGAAGAAAAAGTTTTAATACTATTTTGAAAAGCTGTTAAAATCGAAAAATGTGCAGCCCGTCACGTTCATAGTCAAGGATTATGTTACATGTGGATTCAAGTGGAACGATCTGTAAAAAACATTTTCTTTTAAAAACCTTTTTGATGGATATATTACGTACAAGTTGACCTCGCGAGATTCTTAGCGAGCGGAACGTTCTTTCTAGGCCGCCACGCGGCCGAGCGAGCTACGAAATCGCAAGGAATAAATTCTAGCTTTTTGACTTTAAATCAAGAAATCAACACCAGCATGTCGCCCGGCTGGATTACCTGGACTATATTTTCAGTCGCCCGAGGCCAAGTCTTGGTCGCCTCAGGCGACCGGGCGCCGTAGAACACAGCCTTGACTTTGTCCTCATCTACGCGGTAAGCGTACTTTTCCATCCCTTGCTGACGCAGTATCTTTTTTCTGCTTGTGCAATCCAACCTGACTTACACTTGATTCGAAGTTGCAGCCAAAAAAAAAAATTACACAATTTTTCGGGACGGGCACGGGATACGGGGAGGTTAAATAAAACAAGGCACTTTTTGACTTCCAAGAAAAATACCAAAGGAATATGACGCTGGCTGAATACGTCATCCCGCGTAATTATTTCTTATATGTTCCGTTTGTCAGTTCCTCTTTTTCAAAAGCATTTTGGCAAAATAGTCTTAATTAACACAGTGTGAAGTCAGTCAATTAATGGTCTACTAGATAAAAGGAATGACTATGACCAGAAAACGTGAGCATTTCACACTTTTGTATTCCTTCAAAAGCGCCATCTCATTGTCCGTCTTGATCCAGGGGGTTAACGGTCACGTTTCGGAATAACGTTTGAACTGTGGCTTTGGAAACCGAAGGTAAAAATTCTTAAATATCTCCTACTGATACTACTAAGCTTTCAGAACCTAAAAGCCTCCTATTTCGAAAACTTTTCTCTGAAACTCCGTTTTTACTTTCCAACTATTTTTACTATACGTATTTCATCTTAGACAAAGCTAACTGTGGGCGAGCACTTGGCAATAATCTAAAAACACTCTAAAAACTGAAAGACCAGATGCTATATGTTTCCTTCAAGTAACCCTTATCATTTTGTATATCGCTTGTGTACGAATGAGGACGACATGGAAAACAAAGAGTTTAATTCAATTTTGAGGTCTATTGGGCAACAAAGTGAAACGGGAAGGCAACTGAAGGAATACACTGAAAATGTCTTGTTTCACGTTCTAAAGCGGCACTCGGATCAAAACGCAACCAGGTTTCAGCCATATGGAAGTGCCGCTGAAGATTTAAAGTGCGTACAACCCAGTGATATAGGAGACGTAGATGTTGTGATCTTTCCTTGTTCTGAAAACTTGATGGTTCATGAAGACATGATCGAATATTCAGAGAATCCGATGCACGTAAGAATCAAAGGGACAGACCACCCCGTACTACAGTCCTGCCTCCTAGAAGGCACTGAGTATGTTGCTACTTCAGCTTTAAAGAATTTCCATCCAGGGATTTATGGCAGTTCACTGTCCCAATTCTCCACTTTTCTTGGGCACACAACTCAGCTAATGTCCCGCAAGGAGATCTCCTCGTTTGGACGGTCACATTACCATGTGAAAAACAGCATTACCAGTCCCGCTTTAACCGTTAACTTTGAAAAAGCGTTTGATACTTTATCGGAATGTTTCCAGTCGCTAAAAGATCCACAGGATGTTGCTAATCTTGACTCTACTTCACTAGAGTCGATGGTCCTTCGCATGTGTACTGCAAGAGAATTGGACTTTGCCAGGGCGTATAGTGAAGTTGGAAACGAACTTACAGACTTAGCAAATGATTCTGAAACGGTTTGGAATGAAAATGGTGGAAACATTGTTCCGGGAATATTTACAGAGCTTTTCCAGAAAAGTTTTTGGCACGGTGACCTCAAAGGGCGTATTAACGAAAAGGGAAGTCTGTCACAGCCTAGAGAGGAAGGGGCTATGGAAAGACATTGTTCCGACGATGAAGCTATGCATGGTCAGTGTAATGCTGTGCAAGGAAGCGAAAGTGACAAAGCCCAGCACTCGCAGCAGACGTCGATAAATGAGAATGCATCAACACCACAAAAGTCAGATAAATTCAGAAGACGCACAGACGACGTCGAATCTGTTACAAGTAAACTGGCAGCAGTTACTCCAGCGGATAACTGGTCGCAATTCAAAGTCAAAAACATTGTGGGTGCACGAGCAGGAGTGGAAATAACCAATAGTAGCGACACGAAACAGGGCGGACAGGCTGCTCAAAAAGAAGATCCGAACAATTTACTGGCGAGGGGAAAAAAGCAGGTTTTAAGAAGAGAAGAGCTTATCTATAACAAGCACCCACCGCGCAATGCAACTGGTAACCAAGAACATGAAGAAGAGAGAGCCATACTCGAGGAATGCACAGTTGCACCCTGCTCCTCAGTAAGAAATCCAGTTGGAAGAATAACCGAAGCAATCGAGGATTCCTTACAGGAAAGACAACTCATAGACACCAGTGAAGTGCAAAATCTTAAGGTAGAAGGCGGTGTTGACTTTGTGCCTGCTTTGAAATCCCCAGGATGGCCAAAAGTTGCAAAAGAATGGACGACAAGAGAACGTAAATGGCCGTCCCAAGACGTGGTAGACAAAATTGTCCAGGAAGGGTTTCATTTGGTGGTAAAGCCTTCAAAGACGAGTGTCAAGAAAGATTGCGACTTCCGATTATCGTTTGGTCATGCTGAGTATCTCTTAAGCCAAGAGATGAACAACGTACAGCGTGAATGCTATCGTTGCCTGAAGAAATATCATCGGGCTTATCTGCAAACTACCCAAAAAGGTTTGGTGTCATTCCACCTGAAGAATCTTTTTCTGCAAACAATAGAAGAAACAGGCACTGAAATGTGGACCGACGAAAACAGAGCTGAGTGCATGAAGAAGGTCCTTGCAAACCTACTAAAAGCCCTAGAAAAGAAAGATTTGAGACATTTTTTTGTAGGATCTTACAACTTATTTTGCGTTGACTACATAAGAAACCCTGAGATTCTGGAATCAGTAGCGGATACAGTTGAACAGCTCTTGGAGAATCCCATACAAATGGCAAAGAAGTTGATTCAGGCCACGCCAAACGAAAATCCAAGACATGTTGTAAAGCAACAACGCGTACCAGCTAACAAGCAAACACCGTTTATCCAACCCGAAACTACCACAGCTAGCCAAGAGACTTGTGGGAAGGTCAAGAAGTCTCCATTCACCGCAGGCACTACTCGGAGAGAGCAGCGGAAAGAGAGTCCTCAAGGAAATGGTCCATCAAAAGTCTACCGACTCCACCATCTAAGGGAGGATTACCTGGCCATCAGCAAAGAGTTAACCGATAAAGCCTTCAACGAGGATGAAAGCAACGGGCTGATTGAATCTCTTGACCCTCAGGAAAAAACCCTGGTGTACGATCTTAGGGAAATGAGAAAAATTCACAAAGTCCATATCGATACAATGTATAAAATGTTCGACAATGCGTGGCTGGTGGTCTTCTGCAAGGTGTGGTTTAGCAATGAACCAATCAAAAGGCGCCGCGTCTTGCTTGGCATTAAGGGTGTGATTGAACTGTATAAGTATTTGTTGAGGCAGGACGACTTTGCACCAGGGAATGAACAAGCTCTAATCAGCAGATTACTTAATCCTGATGTTGAAAATCCTTTCGATGTGACTCATTTAATGCCTGTAAAACCAGGGGAACAGATTTTTAGTAGATTGTGCTTCAAAATAGAGTCACATCAAGCTAAATTAGATGCCAACGATATTCCATTAGATTGACATGCTCATTGCGATGGATAGCAAGTTTATCATGAGCCTTATATATTAATTGTATTGTAGACTTAAGGACAACAAATATAACTGACATTTCAAGTCACAAAGTTTGATGAAATACGAGCAACTAAATTGAATTTACCCAAGTCCTTATATAAAAGAATATAAAAGATATACCTTAAGATGTCTCAAGCAAACCAAACAGTAGAACGTATTTGTTTTAAGACACCTAAGGAGGATTTTCTTTACCATTTCTTCAACCACTTTTATATTTTTAATTCTTCGGAGGAGAAAGAAAGCAAAAAAAATGAGCTTTCCCTTCGAAAGTAAACTCAAAAGGAAGCTAATATTGTTAGACGTTGGGACCAAGTTAGGGTCTTAATATTACTGACAAGAAGAAGGTAGTATTTGGAAGTAACATTTTATGACAATCACTCAAAACAGTCTTATTTTTTAAATTAAAGTGTCCTTAGATGAGTCTCCTCGGAAAATGTTGGCTAACCGTTGACCAAGAGGCCTGAGAAACCCTAGGTACAAAGCAATTGACGTTTTCCTAGAATCCTTTACTTCGTCATCTCTATCATTTAGACTTAAAGCAAAGTTTTTCACGGTTCAACGCATGTTTATTAATCAAAATGCTGTTTTTCTGCCGGGACATTCTGTATCGTCTATGCAAGCATTATGATCAGGTCATAATGTTTTCAAAGAACCAATCTGGACACTCCCCTGGCAGTCACTTGATCACCTAATGTGCAAATAGCTGTAAATTCATCAACCATGGAATAAAACCTTCGGGTCAACAATAAATTTAACTTTGGCAGTGTTAACATAATCCACTAATTTTTTCTGAGATTTTAGTACTTTTGTATACTTAACTTAAATAAATCATAGGAAACAAGGTTTAAACTGAAAAAGAAGGTGACTCTATCGCTCTAAAGAAAAAAAAAATACAATACAATAATTTTATTAACTCTCTCAAAGGGCTATTCTGAAGTTAATTTACAAATGCTAAAGAGAAGGGAATAAGAAGAAAAAGCTTAAAATAATCACAATCTTGGTACAAAAATAAAAGTTTAAACTATGCGCGTACAATTACGTTATCTCTTTGGAGATCTAAACTAAATCAAATATTTTAACTATTTAACGCATGGGGTCTGCACCCTCAATTCGCGTTTAAAGGTACATAGTGACGGGTTATTTCTAGTGTCTGGGGTCAGAGAGTTCCAGGCACTTACAGCGCGATAGTAAGATGACCGTTGCGCGGTAACTGTTCTGCATAGAGGGAGATTTAGATTGTCCCTTTTCCTCGTGTTGTAGTGATGTGTATCTGATCGCTTACTGAGTTTACTACTTAGGTACAACGGGGTCATTAACAATTTTGTATACTTGGGTAGTATCACGGACTAACAGCTGATCTTTGACGGAGGGCCACCCTAATTCCCGAAGAACAGGCGAGATGTGATCAAACTTTTTGGTATCTGTTAATACGCGGGCTGCGAAGTTTTGCAGTAATTGTAACTTCTGTAGATTTTACTTTGAGGTGCCTGCCCAGACAGCGGAACAGTAAAAACGTTTACTAATAATAAGAGAATTCAAAAAAGTTGACAAGACAGGTTTAGTAAACAGGTGTCTGACCCTACTAATCTGACATAACATGGACAGGAGAGACGATGTTAACGTGTTTACGTGATCATTAAAGTTGAGGTATGAGTCCAGTGTAATGCCTAAGTCTTTAACTGAGGATACCGGGGTGAGTTCTTGGTCGAGAAAAGCTACTCTGATGTCTGATATCTTGCTTAGGAGCTGCCTTGTCCCGAAAAAAATGAGTTTGGTTTTGCTTGGATTTATCAGTAATTGGTGTGAGCAGAACACCAATTAGTGTGAAAGAACTGTTCAGTCTATCTTGTGCAACTGCATGTGAAGGGAAAGTCCCTTTTTGCCTAAATTCTGTTATTAAACTTGAGTAAGAGTTGCTGGTCTAGTGGTTTGGATAAAGCTCATGTAAAGAAATTTGCAGATTCCTCGAACAAACCTGTAACGAAAGCTAACGAGAGTAATCTGTTTGTGTTTTTGAAACTGACAGCAGTGAACCCTACTGCCAGTACACTTTGAAAGTTTGCGTAGTCAAAGATGGAACTGGGATTCCTTTGGTGAGACATTTTTGACTTCTCAGGGTTTTGAAAGATGTAAAAATATCGGAAACATTACCCCCAGTGTTCCTGGGTTCAAAAAAGGTGATCCGTGAAATGTGTCACTTACGATTTAAAACAAGCATGACGTTTTCTTTTTGAAACCGCATTACGCTTGATTGGCCGAGAGATTACTGACAAACCCGAAAATGTTCTAAGAAACCAAAAGTCCCAGTTCTTTGAAATTTCCCTCTTTTAGTGGTTGTAAACTCTTAATAGTTTCACTTTGCTTAACATTTGTGCTCTGCATAGTGGCGGCGAAAGGCACCCAAGAGCAGGATTCAAATCCTCAGGATCTAAACTTGATTTACAAGTCGCTGGGAGAATTAGATAGCGAAGGTGAAAAGTGGAAGGAATACACAGAAAATGTCACAAGCTTTATTCTTGAAAATCTATCAAAGATTCTGGGCAAAACAACTGAGAATCGCGTCATGTTTCGACCTTATGGAAGCGCTGCCGAAGATTTAAAATGTCAAGACCCCAACGACGTAGGAGACGTGGATATTGTCATATTTCCGACTGCAGATAACTTAGCGATCGACGAAGAACTGATCGAATATTTACCAGATAATGTGATGCATGTCAGAATTAAGGGAGCCGGACACCCTGTGTTGCAATCCTGCCTTGTAGAAGACACTGAATACGTGGCCACCTCGGCATTAAAGAATTTTCATCCAGCAATTTATGGAAGCGCATCGCCTCACATAGTCGACTTCGTTAGTAACATGATTCAGGTAATATCGCAACGGGAGTTTACACCTGCTTTACAATTCACTTGCGAATTAAAAAACAAAACAACCAGCCCCGCTGTTACCTTAAACTTCGCCCAATCATTTGGCTCTATGTTGGAAGAATTAGAGCAGATGAAAGACGACAAAAATCGTCCCACTCTTGACGCAAGCGTTTTGGACGTTTTGGAGTTTTTCGCCCAATGGTTTTGTGACGAGAGAGGAGTAGAGTACACCAGGGAACACGTCGAAGCTGTAAATGATCTCCTAAAACTTGTCAAAGACTTGAACGTTTCTGTGAGAGAACGTGGCTTGAGTGGGGATCCCAAATTTTTTCGCACTATGATACAAGAGATTGTCTCCAGCGACAGGACTTGGGAAATCAGAGCCCGAATTCGAGATGCGGAAAGCCGATCAGGAAGTGAGACCGAAAGAAAGAAAGATTTGTCGGCGGGAGCTACATTGGATGACGTGACTCATCAAAATGTCACAGCAAAACATTTCCAAGAAAGTGAGGAGGAAAATGTCTCACAAGTTAAGTTTCCCTCTTCTGAAAGGCCCGACAACAAAGAAACTAATGAAACAACGGAAGAGAATGCACTTGCTCAGAATGAGTCAACAGAACGGGGTCTATCAGAGTGGTCGGTGCATCCAGATCAATCTGCAGGGAAATTAGAGAGAAATACCTTAACGCAACGAGAGATATATAACCGCTGGCTTAAACATGTTTTTAGCCAAGTAACAGAAAAAGAGGAGGAGGCTTGCTTCACTGAGAAAGCACAGAGATACAAGCGAATTGGCGGATTCGATTTTGTTCCCGCTTTTCTATGTAACGGGTGGCCTAAGGTAGCACGGGAATGGATCAAGAGAGAACGTAAATGGCCTTCTCCTGATGTGGTCCACAAAATTCTTCAGGAGGGGTTTCACTTGGTAGTGAAGCCTCCAAAAAATGGCAACACAGAATGCGACTTCCGAATCTCATTTGCCCATGCAGAATACCTGCTTAGCCAAGAGTTAAACAGCATTCAGCGCGAATGCTATCGATGCCTGAAGAGACATTATCGAGCGTTACGTTCTACTCAGCCTAAGAGTTTGGTGACATTTCATCTAAAGAACCTTTTTCTACAAACAATTGAAGAAACTGGTGCAGAGATGTGGACCGAAGCCAACAGAGCGAAGTGCATTTTGAAACTGTTTGAGAACCTCTTGCAGGCAATGACAAAGAAAGTTTTGCCACACTTCTTTGTGCGATCCTACAACCTCTTTTGTGGTGATTACATTGAAAGGCCTGAAGTTCTTGACTCTTTGGCACAGAAAGTTGAACAGATCATGAAGAGCCCTATACAATCTGCCAAAGCTTTGATTCAAGAGCAAAACTCAAAGACAACAGGACAGGTTCAAAAGGAAGAAATTATTCCAAGAAACGATCTGCCACGGCGTCCCATCAACCAAGACCACAGTGCAAAGGAAGACGCTCTCTCTACGCCGTCTTACGATAGGGAAAAATGGTATCGCTATCATGACCTCAAAGATAATTTCTCGACCGTTTGCGAGGAGGTGATCGACAAGGTCTTTAGTGATGATGATTGGCAGAGTGAAACTCTCGACCCTTTGGAAAAGTCCTTAGTAGAAGATCTGAGAGAAATTGCAAGCTCCCAAGGAATAAATGCTGAAGAGTACCACAGAATGTTTCAAACGATGTGGGACTCAATTTATCACAAGGTTTGGTTCGACACTGACCCGAACATAAGACGTCGAATGCTTCGTGGAATTCAAGGGCTAGTTGAAATGTGGAAATACATTTTGAAGCAACCTGATTGTAAACCAGGAAACGAAGAGATCTTAGCCACAAGATTACTTGATCCTTCTGTAGAAGATCCTTTCGATTTAAGTCACGTGATGCCTGCTGACTCAGGGATACAGTTCGTTCGGAGGTTTTTTGAGTGTCTGGAGCCAAGGCATGCAGAGACACAAGAACCAGATCTGGATGGCATTCCACTAGACTGAATTGAAGTGACCTTTTTTTACAGGAGACGTGGACCTTGCAAAGAACTACCTAATATTAGCCGCATACCATGTCCCGCTTCTTTATTCATTTCTGGAGGCCCAAAAAGACGATCTCATATTTAGCACGTGTTTCTGGTGTATCTGGTTACAAAGGTTGTTTACCATTTACCACAAATTCTCGGAAATTCCGGTTGGGATGTAAATGATAAACGTTTTTTTGGTTCGTCCCACTGGAAAATACCCGGGACAAATGGAAAGTCTGAAAAGGTAGTCCCGTTTTCCCGATTGGGACGTTTCGAATGGAAATTCGTTTACCATTTACAAGTTTCTTGAGTTTCGTACTAGTTTCATGTTGTAACTAGAATCCAGTCTAGCGCGGCGCGACAATCCGGAAATTTTAGGCAAATGGTAAACGACACATACCGTTCTTACCGACCGAAAATTTCCAAGCGAAATTTCCGGAATTTTTTTATAAATAGTAAACAACTAAAGAGTCTCCCAAACCAAAGGTGACGACAGAAGCCAGTTGTTAGCATATATACCTGCCAACTCTCCTGCATAATACTTGAGTCTCACGCCTGCAGACTTAAGACATCGATCTCACGCACTCACGCACCAAGGACAATTTCTCACGCCTGACTCACAAATCCGGACGAACTGTTCTTTAATACATGATTAATAACGAAAATTAAATTCAATATTGCCAAAAATAATTCAAAAAGGCGCTTAACTTTAACACAACACACTAAAATGTCGTCATTGAAAAGGTCGTCGGAACATCTTCGGAAAAAAAACCACGCATTTGACTCAGAAATAGTTGGGAGGTATACACCGGAATAGTTCTGTATGTTGTACAACTGAAGAAAATAAGGAATTTGAGGTGATTTTTCTTCACGCTTGATTGGTAAAATACAGTCGAACCTCCATGTGCGACCACAAAATAACCTGACATTTGGTATTGGCTTACATGAAGTGGGTGTACCGACGGTCGGCGTTCGTACGCTGCGTCATAACCAAATTTTCTTGCTTTCATAGGTTACCAATTTATCTTAGCAATTGGGGCTCCGCTTCGCACACGGGAGCTCCGCTAATACCCATTATCAGTTAACCTCTTTAAAGCGATCACTTGACGATTAATCTGTCCACTTTGATCAATGTATGTACGCTACTTTGCTACTGACAATATATCAAACATTTTAAGTAACATGGAACAAAGCATATTGTAACTTCGAGGCAGTAAATTCTCTCCCAAAAAGTAGATGTTTCCTCAACCCTTCTTGGAAGAGACCGCCTATGGTTCGTATCCTCCTAATTAAGCGACAATCTATGAAGTGACCACTAAGTCTTCGCAAAATCGAGAGGCTCTACTTTGCGTTTTGATGACCGTTAAAACTGAAAAAATCGAACGAACAAGCCTGACTGAAGCGCTTATTTCTCGCGCCGTCCTTCAGGGGCGAAAACACTGAGATAATGAAGTAGAATTGCTTCTAAGTTTGCTAAACCTGTGTAAAGAATAAACGACAAGCTAATGAAAAAAGTAACTTAATAAAAATGTTGTGTTATTAATTGCTTGCTCCATTTCAATGTAAACGTGCAAAGGGCCTTTCCTCATATTTAAATTTACAAGGGAGAAATACCTAGGAACGAGATTGGCAAATGATGATTTGTCCCTATTAAACATGAAAAAGTAAACCCGGTGTCACAGTTATATGTGTATCCCCGTGATATGTGTATCCCCATACACATATCCCTAGTGATACCTATGATACCTAGGAACGAGATTGGCAAATGATGATTTGTCTCTGTTAAACATGAAAAAGTAAACCCGGAAGTAAAATTTACAGTTGCTATCCAGCTGCTTGTATTTTCTTTGCAACATCTGTACGCAAGAAAATACGCTTAATTAGTCAGGCACAGGTAGGCCAAGCTCGAAATGTGAGCATCGGCGAGAAATCGGCATCGTTGCGTATTAAACATTCGAAATATAAGGATTTGTATGGGGAAAAAACCTATCGTTTCTGTAATCTACGAAAATGAAAGGATTTCAATAAAAAAAGTTAACGAAGTCCTTTCATTTTCGTAGGTTACAGAAACGATAGGTTTTTTCCCCATACAAATCCTTATATTTCGAATGGGCTGCCTGTGAGTCAAGCGGTCAAAGAAATTGCCAGGTCCGATCGATGAGGCAAGAGAGCGCTTTTGTTTGTTGCTCATTCTACGACAAATGGCTTCTAGTGAAGATTCAGAAAATCAGCACCTTAGTCATTTGTACAAGTGTTTAGCAGCCGAAGTTGACGAGAAGAAGAGGTTACGCGCATTTTCATGGCAGAGTTCCTTAGCAGAAGAATTCTTCGAGATGATGACCAAGGATCTTCGTCGTAAACAACAACAGGTCAGGTTTCAACTGTATGGAAGCTCCGCTGAAGATTTACATGCGGATGTTTTCCCGGATTTAGATGTTGTGATCTTTCCGACTGCAGATGAGTTATTGATCGATGACGAACAGATCGAATACTGTTTCCCTTCTAATCCACTACACGTCAGAATCAGAGGAACAGGTCACCCCGTTTTGCAGTCCTGCCTTGCGGAAAACGCGGAGTACGTAGCGACGTCGGCGTTAAAGAATTTCCATCCAGCGATTTTTGGTTCAGTAAGCATCACCAATAACCCCGACGACGTGTTGCCAGCTACATTTGTTGCAATGCCAGGTCTTTCTCTTTCAGTGAAAAACAGCATGACCGGTCCAGCTATAAAAATTACATCAGATTTGCAGTCAAATGGGAGGAAATTCCTAAACAAATTCAAACGTACACTTCACAAACACTACTGTAAAGGGGGAGAAGAAGAGTCAATCGTAGACTCTACATGTTTGTCGAGTGAAGATGAAAATGAATACTTTTCTGAGAGCATTGAGAGCTTTTTAAGCAAGGCAAAACAGCGTATTGAGTATATCCCTGCATTTCGATGCTTAACATGGCCCATGGTTGCTCAAGAATGGAGGGAAAGACAGCGGAAATGGCCTTCACCTCACGTAGTTGATAAAGTTATTCGGGAGGGATTTCACTTGGTCGTGAAAGCTCCGAAGAACGGTGGCAACCCAGAATGCGACTTCAGAATCTCCTTCTCTCATGCAGAATTCTTGTTAAGCCAGGAGATAAATGAAATTCAGCGTGAGTGTTACCGTTGCCTAAAGACATATCATCGTGTGTATCTTTCTACGGAGGCAAAGGGTCTCATATCATTTCACCTGAAGAACATTTTTCTGCGAACGATTGAGGAAGGCGGTGGCGAGATGTGGATCGAAAGCAGGAGAGCGGAGTGTATGTGGAAACTATTTGCGAACCTACTGAAAGCTCTCAGGGAAAGGCATTTGCGTCATTACTTTGTGCAGTCATACAATTTGTTTGGCATTGACTACATCGAAGATCCCGCGATTCTGGAATCGCTGACACAGACAGTAGAACAGATCATGGAAAACCCAGTGAAATTTGCAGAGGAGTTGATCCTGGTTACGCAAGGTAAGCGTTCTTCACCTGTCCAAGAACAAGAACAAGAACAAATGAATAGTCCATCCAACCAACTACAGTCAGAACTGATGTTATTTTCTCCGTTAAAGAAAGAAAATACAGAACGCATCGGACTAAAGACTATAGAGGTTTGTCTTGGCAGGATAAAAGATTTGAATGAAGTCGTGGGCCATGGCTTAGAGGAAGACGAACAGGAACTCTTTTTGATAGAGATGAAATGTTTCTTAAAGCCTATGATTGATAAGCTGTACAATAATGAGGAACTTGAGGATGACATCCCATTGGACTGAAGGTACTGAATGAGGCGAGCAGTAAAGAGACTGCAAGCAGAAAGATGTCTCAAACGGGGCTTGGAAAAATAGAAACCTAGAATTCCAGCTTGTCCTCTGGGCAAGCACCTCTCACATTTTGCTAACCCAAGGCTACTTCTTGCTCGTCTTTAATGATTTTTTTATAGGATGACTTGCCTTGAACTTTGTCCATTGGGCAGGTAAGCTGACAAAATAGTTACTTGGCCAGCAAGAAAATCTACTTGTCCCAGAATACCGGATGGGACCTTTTTTACCTGAGCCCCGTGAAACTCAACAGAACAGGGTAGCAGCCTGTTTCCCTTTCTGTGACAACCATAAAATGGCGTGGGCCGGAAATCACAAATCCAATCCGATCCCATCCTTTTTTTCAGGGGGGAGGGGGGGGGGGGGGTTGTGGTTGCAGGATTTGGGTTTGGAATGTTAAAACTTTGTCAGGCATAGTTAATCGACTAGAAATCGAAATTGGCAATCAATTGATATCTGCAGGTTGCAATCGATAGAAATTGAAGTTACAGAAAAAAATAACTTTATCGATTATTATCGATTAACAAAAATCAATAATAATCTACTGTAATCGATAACAAGCCGAATAATCTTGAGGAGTACACGTATAAGGTTCAGATATTCTGAACATGTCCATGTTATTTGGCAAACAACACCCATGAGACCGGCTTCAGTTCAGCGACTACTCCAGGCGTGGTCTTCATCACCTTGCATTTTTTCTCTCTTTCATTTCCTGGTTTTTTTTAATAGATCTTTACATATCCATTCAATCCTGTGCCATCAACTGCATCTTGCATTTCTTTCCTTGCAATCTTGCTCACATTGGAATCCAGTTCAACGCGGTACAGTTACAACCTGCATATAAGAACCTAGATTTTAAGAACCTGTTAGGCTAAGATTGTCTATTTAGACCCGTTTTACATAAGAACCTGTTTTAGCCTACAATTTTGAAACATTCAGTCAAGCACTGAATACATACATTTCATAGAACAAGCTCTACCAGTTAGGAAAATGTATAAACTTCCTAAATGGCTTAAACAGGCCCAAAACAGGCCACACCCACCAATGACAAACACCTTATTTATTTTTTTAAATAAGAACCTGTTTTAAGAACCTGACTAGCCTAATTTTCCAGTTAGCACCATTTTTATTAGAACCTTCTTAGCCTAGCTTGGAAAAACTTAGGTTCTTATACGCAGGTTTTTACTGTATATACAAGAGCACTGAAGACCTCCAAGGCCAGAACGCTGCCATCTTTTGGCATAAGGGGTTGTACTTGATCGGTGAAAGCTGTTTTTTCACTGTGCATACAAGTCTTTTAAGTATCTCATCAGTGTTTAAGAAACTGCATCATACCATGATTGAATGACTCAATGATACCAATGTTGAACTTGTACCGAATGACTTAAATCTTTCCCCATAATAATCGATAACAATCAATAAAGCTATCATTATCGACTTCTATCGGAAATTGAGATTAATCGAAGTCACAACTTTTCCTCTTTATCGATTTCGAATTATTGATTATCAGTTTATCGATTAACTGCACCTGGATTTATAACAGAAATTTCGCACCACCAATGAACACAGCAATCAATAACCGTATCCACAAGTTACAATGTTCCAGTATCTTTTTTATTTTGTTGAGTCTTAAAATCGTGCTATTACGCTTATCTGTAATTAGTAATTAGCTAGTTGTAGAATTCTTTCCTTTTCAATAATATTATACCAAATCGTTACATCATATGCGACGATACGAATTTCATAATCAACATGTAAATTTTCCATTATATATGTGAGTAATATATATTGTAAATCTTGTTTGTGTGCATCCTCTCAACAGTTTACTTGTTGACTGGCAATTTAAAATAACAATTTTTAAATGAGCTTATGATGTAAACAATTAGTTTTTAGTGGCATTATCTTATTCTTGAGAACAGATTGAGCTCTGACTTTGATTCCTGTTGAAGAAAATAAAGGAAATTATTTAGTTTGGAGAGACAGAAATAAAGACTTGTAGAATAAGGAAATAATTATGTGTTACTTTAAGTCCCTTGTGAATGAATAAAATATTGTATCACTTTTTCGATTTATCAGAGGTCCTGTAAACAAAAATAACTGACTTTTCCCGCACTTGGCTATGAAGATGTCCTTGAATCAAAGCGTGAGAAAATTTAGCCTGCTGACTTGGCATTCTGATTGGTTCATTCGACTTTCTGCATCTAATGTGATTGGCCAATGACATCGAAGATGTCTTCGTATCAAAGCGCGGAAAATGCAGCCAGCTGACTTGGCATTCTGATTGGTTCGTTTGACTGTCTGCATCTGCTGAGATTGGCCAATATGGTTTCAGGATTTATACACCTCAATAATTAAAGGGGCTTTTAATGACCAACACCGATCATGCTTTGCTTTCCCTTTGATCCTTCCTTTGGAGTTCCAAGTACAAGAATACTTAGTTAAAATCTCAGCTCAGCTATAACCAAAACATTTAGGCACTCACTGTGACATAGGGCCCCTTTACGACAAGGCAACATATTAACAGCAGAAAATAATACCTTGTGAGAGCGAGCTTTGTTGAATACATTCCAAAATCTAAGAGATTCATCTCCTGCCCCAGTAAATATCGCTTCACCATCAGGGGACGCGACCTGTGAACACAACAATTATTATATGTAATTATATTTTTGTAGACTACGAGTAGTACCCATTTTTCCTCAGGGATAGTAGAGTGAGCAAAACGCAAGCACGCATGAATTGAAAAGCATCACCAAGTGAGAGAGGCGAGACACGGTAGGGAGAGAGAAATGAACCCCCCGCTGCTTCTCACCTTCCTCGCGTTTGGCTCACTTTACTATTCCTGAGGAAAAATGGGGACTACCTGTAGTCTACTAAAAAAATTATATATAATATATATAGTTGAGCATTTGCGTTCTCATTACTTTGTTTTCTGATTGAAGTGGGCAAGGGCTTAACTATGGGGCTACAACAGTGTACAAGGTAAATTAAATGTACCAGGGTATTAAAGATATAAATTAATGCCAAATTTAAACGTTATGTGCATGATTTTAAATGTTAGGTTGGCACATGGCCAGGTAGGGGTATTTTCCACTGGTAAATCAGGGTTTTCACTAAGATTTCAAGTTGCCGGGCAAATATGACAAGTAGGCGGAGAATCAAACAGCTAGGGATCTTTTGGTTTGTTTCTCTTCTGTTTTCCTATGAAAGTAGCCGGAGACCACATTCATAGTAGCTGGGGGAAATCTCCAGCCCCGGGCCCTTAATGACAGCCCTGGGTAAATGTACAATTTGTTTTCATCACAAAGGTGACCTGAAATTCACACAATCCAATCATGTAGCCTCAGAGAACTGGAAAATGTTTTCACAGAGCTGCTAAATTTAAAAGTTAGTGAAGTTCTGAGAAATATAAATAATTTTTAAATTGCTTTCTTAAGTGCACATTGTAGTATCGATGATGTAATTGTGTACGGTCGAAATGAGTTATGGGGGAATTAACAAGCACATAGTCAAGTGTCGAGTTGAATCTGTTGTTGTGTGCATTTATTTTGGTTAAATCCCGATGTTTCACTGACCGTGAAACACTACAATTGGCGACGAGGATGGGATTCGAACCCACGCGTGCAAAAGTTTGTCATATAGTTTGGATAACTATGTTGTACAAAAAGAACTGTCATAGACATTTGACAAGCATTGCAGTGACAGATCCAGGGGAGAGGGCCTCCCCTATATCAAGTTTTCGACTAAACTGAGACCCGAAGCGCCGAAAAAATTTTTTTTGAGATCCTCCCCCATCTCTGGGTCTGGACAGGAGCCCATAACCCGGAGCGTTCAACTGCCATAAATTCGTGCAACGGCGTTTTTACAAGTGATTTTATTTTTAGATAAGTTTTTCCCGCGGTAAATAACTGTTCCACGAGGTCAATTCCTGCATTTGATCGTCGTTTACACTGTTAGTAGCTCGCTTGGACCTTTTCACAGTCGGCTATTTCGAAGATGCTTTCGATTTAATTCCCTTTGCGTGAATTATGCGTTGTCGTCGATGAAGTAGACGTCCTGGCTAGTTTTTGCAAATCTTCTTCTGAACTGCTAGTTTCCGTGTAAACACTGAAATTGTCGTTTGAATTACTGTCAGAAGACTCCTCTGAAGATTCCTCACCTGCGTCCGCTATGTTTTTCTCAATGTGAAGAAGTTGTCCTAGTTACGTATTAAAAGTTTATCATTGATGACGCAATTGCTAGTGATTGGCTTTTCGAAAGCAATTCGCGGGAAAAGCTTATCTAAAAATAAACCTACTTGTGAAAACGCCGTTGCATAGGCGCAGTATGGAAGTTAGACGCTCCGGGTTATGGGCTCCTGGTCTGGATGACCGGCCCCCCTTATCTGAAGGTCTGGATCAAGATCTGGATGGCATTCCACTAGACTGAAGTTACCCTTTCCTTCAGCAGACGTGGACTTTTGCTAAAGAACTACCTTTTATTAGCCGCATACCATGGCCCGCTTCTTTATTCAGATTTAGGTCATTTAATTATTGAGGCACAAAAAGACGGTCTCATATTTAGCACGTGTTTCTGGTCTATCTGGTGACAAAGAGTCTCCCAAAGTTATAAACGCGGTAGGACAGAAACCAGTTTGCATAAAGCTAACGTAATACCTGTTTGGCTCAGTTTGGGACGTAATAAGGTGGTAATTACCGTAAAATTCCGAAAATAAGCCATTCCATGTATAAGCACCTCCAAATATAACCCCCCCCAAACCCGTAACGTAAAAATCCCTCCGTTAAATATAAACCCCCGGGGACTTGTACTTGGAAATACAAAGTAAAACAAAGCAATAACGGTACAGTAACATATCAATTTTTGTATTGGCCAAATAACTATTACCCGTGCCAAATGACTGAAGTCAGAATGGTTGCTCCATTTCAATACAAATGTGCAGAGGCGCTGTTTCCTGATTGGCTGTTATCCAACTGCTTCTATTGTCTATGCAAACGTCTATACGCAAGAAAAGGAGGCAGGAGCCACGTTTGCATGAGATGTACATGACCGATTAAGAGGAGAGAAGTCATTGGCAGTGTATCTACAAATTGCTATTTCTTGAAACATAATACCAAAGTCTGACCATTTCCCGGAGTTTACGCCGGTGATGGCGGTGAGCTTGTGCGAGCAAGCTCTCTGTGGAGCTCTAGCGGGGATTGCGTGTGTTCCTCGCCCAAAGAGATCTTACTTGCAGGCCACGTGATGGTCTCTATTCTTTTATTCCCAGATTGCAACGCGAAAAAATGTCATGATGAACAAACAGTAAGAAAAAATTTGAGTCAAATTTCAAGTTGCATCAGAAATTCTGAGCGAACGAAACGATATTTAGATGCTGTTAGAAGAAACAGGTCACTTCAAACGATAGGCATATCATGAAAACACGTTTTAGTTTTCTTTAGGTCGATTTAGGGATAACCTTCATGCTGAATAGGCAACCTGTTCCTCACTTAAATAATGTGAAATAAAAAAAAAAAAAGAACAAAATGTCCATTCATCCTGCGAATGAAAACAACACCCCTAAACCATTTAACCTTTGACTCTCAAGCTCCAAAGTACAAGCGTTGTTGTTTTATATTGAAGAAAAAGGAAAATCTTCATTCCATATAACCTTTAGATTACCAAAACGTTTGGTCGTCACAGTAAAACACTGCAAAAATGTTTGCAGTTTTATGAAAAAGAACTCTCCGTCAAATATCATCTCTACTACTTCTACTGCCAAATCTCAATAAGCATCATCACGTGATGTATTTCTGCTATCAACAATTGCATTCCAAACATAGTCAGGCGGTCAAATTGCCAGTTTTAAAAAAGTTGCCAGCTAAGATCGATGAGGCAAAAGAGCGCTTTTCTTTGTTGCTCATTCTACGGCAAATGGCGTCTAGTGACGATGCAGAAAATGAGCACCTTTGTTGTTTATACGAGCGTTTAGCAGTCGCAGTCGACGACATGGATTTTCTAGGCTTATTTGAGAGTGTCTTTCCACTAGAATTATCCAAGATGACGACTGAGAATCTACGTCGTGAACCACAACAGGTCAGGTGTCAACTGTATGGAAGCTTCGCTGAAGATTTATATGTGGATGTTTTCCCGGATTATGATGTTATGATTTCTCCGACTGCAGATGAGTTAATGATCGATGACGAACTGATCGAATACTGTTTCCCTTCTAATCCACTGCACGTCAGAATCAGAGGAACAGGTCACCCCGTATTGCAGTCCTGTCTTGCGGAAAACACAGAGTACGTAGCGACTTCAGCGTTAAAGAATTTCCATCCAGCGATTTTTGGTCCAATAGGAAGCAGCTTCAGTACTGCCGAGGTTTTACCTGTATTTGACCCAAAGCTACTCAGACCTTTTTTTTCTGCTTCAGTGAAGAACAGCATGACCAGTCCAGCTGTAAAATGGACATTGGACTTATCGAAATGGCCGTTTTTATACTAAGGACGCATTATCCGTCTGGACGAACTTGGGCAAACATTTTGTAGTTCGTCTGGGTTATGCGTCTCTAGTATAAAGACGGGCACGAGACGCATTATGCGTCCAGACGAACTACCCTTCGTAGTGCGTCGTTCAAGACGTATTTCGAAGGAAAGTTCGTCCAGTAGCATAATGCGTCTTGTGCCCGTCTTTATACTAGAGACGCATAACAAGATGAACAACAAATGTTTGCCTAAGTTCGTCCAGTCGGATAATGCGTCCTTAGTATAAAAACGGCCATAGACGCATTATGCGTCTGGACGGATAATACGTCCTCTAGTGTAAAAACGGCCAATCAAAACTATTATCGAAATCAAAACTACTACTTGACGAACACACTAAAGGGGGAGAAGAGTCGTCAATCTCAAAATTTTTGTCGAGTGAAGATGAAACTGAATTCTTAGGTCCCAAGAGCATTAACAGCTTTTATAAAGAGCCAAAGGTGCGTTTTGATAATATCCCTTCATTTCGATGCCTAACTTGGCCCATGGTTGCTCAAGAATGGAGGAAAAGACAGCGGAAATGGCCTTCACCTGACGTAGTTGATCAAGTTATTCGGGAGGGATTTCACTTGGTCGTGAAAGCTCCAAAGAACGGTGGCAACCCTGAATGCGACTTCAGAATCTCCTTTTCTCATGCAGAATACTTGTTAAGCCAGGAGATAAATGAAATTCAGCGTGAGTGTTACCGCTGCCTAAAGGTTTATCATCGTGAGTATCTTTCTACAGAGCCAAAGGCTGTAGTTTCATTTCACCTGAAGAACATTTTTCTGCAAACGATTGAGGAAACCGGTGGCGAGATGTGGATCAAAAGCGGGAGAGCGGTTTGTTTGTCGAAACTATTTGCGAACTTATTGAAAGCTCTCAGGGAAAGGCATTTGCCTCATTACTTTGTACGGTCATACAATTTGTTTGGCATTGATTACATTGAAGATCCAGCGATTCTGGAATCGCTAACAAGGAGAGTAGAGCAGATTATGGAAAATCCAGTGAAATTTGCAGAGGAGGTGATCCTGGTTTATACACAAGGTAAGCGTTCACCTGTCCAAGAACAAGAGCAAATGAATAGTACATCCA
The DNA here is from genome assembly GCA_964035525.1 of Porites cylindrica. Lineage (NCBI taxonomy): Eukaryota > Metazoa > Cnidaria > Anthozoa > Scleractinia > Poritidae > Porites > Porites cylindrica. The sequence continues at coordinate 3,236,120 of OZ037788.1, read as the reverse complement.
ACCAACTACAGTCGGAACTAATGTTATTTTCTTCGTTAAAGAAAGAAAAACCAGACCGAGTCAGACGAGAGACTATAAGGAAGGTTTGTCAAGGCACGCTAAAGGATTTGATCGAAGCCATGAACAACGCTGATTGTATCCTTGAAAATCTCGACCCTATGGAAAGGACCGTAGTAGAGGATCTGAGAGAAATGCAAAAGGAAGGCTGGTCCATTGTCAGTTTAAACGTTGTGCTTCCACTTTACTTTAAGGTCTTCAGCTGTTCTGCATACATTTTTAACTTAAATGAGATAAACTTGAGGCACCATGCTCTTGCCTTTGTGAAGCAGGTTACTGAACTTCTTAAGTACGTAATGCCGTTCTATGAGGCAGGAAAAGGACATGAAGAAGTTTTGCGCCATATGTTGAATCCTGCTTCTGAAAATCCTTTTGACTGGAACCTTTTCCCTCTTCCTGGCCTTAGCTTAGAGGAAGACGAAAAGGAAATGATTTTGACAGAGGTGAAACATTTTCTAGAAGCGTGGCTTGGTGATGCGAACAATAATGAGGATGACATCCCATTGGACTGAAGGTACTGAATGAGGCGCTCACAGAAGAGACTGCAAGCAGAAAAATGTCTAAAACAGGGCTTTAAAAAAACAACAACAACAACAACAATTCCAGCTTGTCCTTTGGGTAAGCAGCTCTCACGTTTTGCTTGCCTGGGGCCATCTCTTGCTGTCTTAGTTAATGATTTTGTTATAGGTTCAACGGTGGATCCAGACCTTTAGATAAGGGGGGGCCCCGGTTATCCAGAGCCTGAGTTAACAAGGGGGTGGGGGGCAGTCTCAAAAAATTTTTTCGGCCCTTCTTTGGGCCTCAGTTTGGTCTACAAACAAGTGTGTGTGTCGGGGGGAGGGGCTCCTCCTGGATTCTCCACTGAGGATGATTCACCTGGAACTTTGTCCATTGGGCAGGTAAGCTGAAAAAAAAAGTTACTTGGCCAGCAAGAAAATCTACTTGTCCCAGACTACCGGATGGGACCTTTTTTATCCCGAGCCCTGTAAAGGGTGGCTGCCTATTTCCCTTTCTGTGACAACCATAAAATTGCTTGGGCCGGCAATCAACAGAATCCATTTTTTCCTGGGGAGGGGTGCAGGATTTGGATTCGGAGTATTATCGACTACAAATAATACCCATTTTTCCTCTGGGATAGTAGAGCAAGCAAAACGCTAGTGTGCGTGAAATCACCCCACTTGCCTTTCTCGCTTGCCGTGATTTTTACGCACGCTCGCCCTATTATCCCTGAGGAAAAATGGGGACTACTCGTAGTCTAAGAGTATTCCTTGCAATAAGAACAGGTTGATATTTATACCAGGCGTAGTTAATTGATAGAAATCGACATTGGAAATCAGTCGATATAATCGATATTAACCGATTTAATCCACCAGTTGTTATCAATTGATATCAGAAATTGATAGAAATTGGAATTAGAGAAAAAAATAACTTTGTAAATTGTAAATTGTAAATATCTTATTATCCACTCCCCTCAGGGCTTTTCAGGGATAATTTACAACACTGGTTGGGGGACTTTGCCAGACTGTTTAAGGTGCAGTTTACAAGTTGTGAAGGAATGAATAATGATGCCCCCATACATGAGTGTGAAAGTGAGATAGGCCACTACACCGGGCACTACGTGCCCTACTCTTTACGAAGAGTGTGTGGGTTCTTTAACGTCCCACAGATTTAATGCATGTGCAAGGGCTTGTGAGACGGGGCCTACGGTTTATCGTCCTTATCCGAGAAGACTAGAGAGTCTAGCCGTTTGCAGATATTATTACAAAGGCAGCACTTTCTCCTCAGTTATTTAAAGACCCTGAGTGTTGGTCCGGCCGGGGTTTGAACCCGCGACCTCCCGCTCAGTAGACCGGCGCTCTCCCAACTGAGCTAACCAGGCGGCGGTAACTTTATTGATTATTATTGATTGACAAAAATCAATAACAATCTACCATAATAACATTCCGAATAATCTTGAGGACTACATGTATAAGGTTCAGATACTCTGAACATAACAATGCTATTTGGCAAACAACACCCACAAGACCGGCTTCAGTTCACAGACTACTCTAGGTCTGATCTTCATCAGGTTGCATTTTTTCTCTCTTTTGTTTCCTGATTTGTTTTAATAGATCTTTACATGTCCATTCAATCCTGCATCATTGACTGCATCCTGCATTTCTTTCCTTGTAATCTTGCGCACATTGCAATCCAGTTCAATAGTATGCAATACAGTTTCAAAAAACCTACATATAAGAACCTAGATTTTAAGAAACTGTTAGGCTAAGATTGTCCATGTAGACCCCTTTTATATAAGAACCTGTTTTCAGCTACAATTTTGAAACAGGTTCTTATTTTGAGAAATTCAGTCAAGTACAGAATACACACATTTCATAGATCAAGCTCTACCAGTTAGGAAAACCAGTTAGCACAATTTTTATAAGAACCTTCTTAGCCTAGCTTGGAAAATACGAGGGTTTTTACTGTATATACACGGGCATTGAAGAACTCCAGATCGCCGCTATCTTTTGGCATAAGGGGTCATACTTGGTCGTCGAAAGCTGTTTTTCACTGTGCATGCAAGTCTTTTTAGTATTTTATCAATTATTAAAAAACTGCATAATATCATGACTGAATGACTCAATGATACCAATGTTGAACTTGTACCTAATGACTTAAGTCTTACCGGATAATAATCGATAACAATCAATAAAGCAATCATTATCGACTTCTATCCGAAATTGAGATTAATCGAAGTCACAACTTTTTCTCTTTATCCATTTCTTTCAATTGATATCAGAAATTGATATCTATCCATTGTAATTGATTATCAGTTTATCGATTAACTACACCTGGATTTATAACAGAAATTTCTCACCACCAACACAGCAATGAATAACCTTATCCACAAGTTACAATGAACATTCTAGTATCTTTTTTATTTTGTTGTGTCTTAAAATCGTGCTATTACGCTTATCTGTAATTAGTAATTAGCTAGTTGTAGAATTCTTTCCTTTTCAATAATATTATACCAAATCGTTACATCATATGCGACTATACGAATTTCATAATCGACATGTAAATTTTCCATTATATAATGTGAGTAATATATATTGTAAATCTTGTTTATGTGCAACCTCTCAACAGTTTCACGTTACTTGTCGACTGGCAATTTAAAATAACAAGTTTTAAATGACCTTACGATATAAACAATTAGTTTTTGGCGGCATTATCTTATTCTTGAGAACAGATTTAGCTCTGACTTTGATTCCTGTTGAAGAAAATAAAAGAAATTATTTAGTTAGGAGAGATAGAAATAGGGACTTGTAGAATAAGGAAAGATGTCTTACTTTAAGTCGCTTGTGAATGAATAAAATATTGTATCACTTTTTCGATTTATCAGAACTCCTGTCAACTAACTGACTTTTTCCGCGCTTGGCTACGAAGATGTCCTTGAAGCAAAGCATGGGAAATTTTAGCCGGCTGACTTGGCATTCTGATTGGTTCATTTGCCTTTCTGCATTTGTTATGATTGGCCAATGACATCAAAGATGTCATCATATCAAAGTGCGGAAACTGCAGCCAGCTGACTTGGCATTCCGATTGGTTCATTTGACTGACTGCATCTGCTGACAGTGGCCAATAACATCACTTGGTTGGATTACGGGATTTATTCCGGGACATTTTGGCGCCAGCTATGGCATAGCCCCTTTAAGACAAAGCAACATATTAACAGTAGGAAATAATACCTTGTGAGAGCGTGCTTTGTTGAATACATTCCAAAATCTAAGAGTTTCATCTCCTGCTCCAGTAACTATGGCTTCACCATCGGGAGACACGGCCTGTGAACATCACAAAAATAAAAAGCTAAAGAGCTGAAAGTGTTGGTGAGGTCATTGCATACTGGTCATGCATGCAAACTTCAGGATATGTGTCAATCAAAGTCAGCCAGCCCTTCAAATAGTCGAAAAGCTGGCTATGCCCCTGACTACAACAGTGTACAAGGTAAATTACATCCACCAGGGTATTAAAGATATAAATTAATACCAAATTCAAGCGTCATACATTTGATTTTAAATGTTAGGCTGGCACATGGCCAGGTAGGGGTATTTTTTCACTGGTAAATGTTCAACTATTTTTCCACATGAAGGTGACCTGAAATTCACACAGTCATAGAACTGGAAAAGTACATTACATTATTTATTTGTAGCTCAGGAAAATCTTAATCTGTGAGCAAAAATTTTAAGACCACGCTCCTAATAACAGCCTCAATATTTTCAAAATAAAAAAAGCAGTACCTGTGAATCTTGAAAAAACCCTGACAATTTCACTTACCAAGTATAAAACTCTATAGGAATGTCCGGTTAACTTTGCTACTTGAGTAAGGGAGGGATATTTCCATACAAGTATCTGATTCTGTGAATAACCATGTGTGCTGACCTGGAATAAATGTGGGTGACACTTTAATACACATACATGACAAATTTTATCCAATAATGGCAAACCACAACAATGGCATCTTGGAACAAAACTAAAAACATGTCCCAGTAAATAAAGACAACAAGAAAACTCACCAGTTCATTAGAATGCTTTGACCATGCTAGGTTGCACACCTAAAGTAAAAAGAAGTGTTGCCTTTTAATGTTTATCAAACTAAAGACAAAGCTGCTAAATTTCAATGTTAGTGAAGTTCTGAGAAATATCAATTATTTTTAAATTGCCTGGTAAAGTGCACACGGAAATTCTCTCTGTCATATTCTTTGGATAACCATGTTTTACAATTACCGCGCTTTTCACAGACATGCGAATTCTGAAGTTCAAAAGCCAATCGACGATTGCGTTTTTGGCTGCCGTCAATCATTTAAACGGACCTCTTAGGAAACAAAACTTTACTTTAACGGGTTCAAAAGGTCATGGTTTTTTATTTGTGATTGGTGGGTTTCGATCCGTTTTGTTTGTTTCTGTGTTTCAAGGTTCGTTGCTTGTGATCGTAATTATGATTGACAGCAGCGAAAAACGCAATTGTGAAGGCGGCTTTTGAACTTTAGAGTTCGCATGTTTGTGAAAGGTGCAGTAAAAGAACTTTCATGGAAATATGACAAGCACTGTGAATTTTGTAACAGTAACCCTAAGAAGAGCTAATCAAATCAGAAACAATACCTGTGAACCAGTGTCTACACACTGTAGTGGCTGTCCAGTTAAAGTGTTCCAGAATCTAATGCATCTATCAGCTGTTCCACCCCCTGAGGATAGTAGACCATGCTAAAAAAAACACACATGCAGCCAATTAGTACTCTAGCGCCTGATATTTTCGCTATAAACAATGCAAACACAAACACAAGAAAGGGAAAGAATAAAATTCTTGTTTCATTGTGAAAATGGATCAAATGCAAGAACAAAACAAAAACATGGTCTAAATTAATTTTTTTTGCCCTCTTATGCTTGTGGTTCAGTTTACACTGTTGCCTTTGCATCAGCACTCATTTTTACTTAATTTCACAAGACCCAAGGTTATGTTTATCCCGTGTTGTGAGTGAAACACAAAAAATGGCATTGCATGATTAACTTTCCTTCACATTTAAACGTTTTAAGTTCCATTCACTGTCTTGTGAGGATGAGATAGACTGAGAGGGTACAAATCAACGTCATGTTGACTTTAACTCTTTAAGTCTGATGAGAAAACACAGATCAACTACACCAGCATTCACACCACGGTTTTTCAAAAGGTGGACGGTGCTATTTCCCTATTAAAACTTATCCAAGAAATAGCCAATTACCTATGGATAGTCCTATCGAACATTTGAAGAGCCAGGACCAGAAATATCTAGTTTCCTTTACCCTACAATGTGCATGGAAAGTGTACTACCTGATGAGGAGACCACGCTATGGCTTTGACAGCTGCTGAGTGTTCACCATACTGTTGCTCTGGAGACACGCTAGACAGACTCCACACCAGTAACTTGTTATCATTGCCTCCTGATGCCAGATGCTGGTGATCTGGGGACCACTTCAATCCACACACCTATCAAAGGATAGATTAATTTTATTAACTAGTCGAGGTAATCACTGATTACAGATCTGCTATGCATTCATCACTTGTGAAAAAATTATGGAAATGAAATCAAGTCAAAACGGGTCCAGTTTCCCGGCTGAGGTGCCCCTGATAAAATTAATAGGGGCAGCTAAACTGCAGTCGCCCGTGATGGCTCGAAAATTTCTGCGTTAGTGCCACAGGAACACTACATTAGGATGCGTTTTGATGAATGCAATAATAATTAATATCCTATCATCAAAATAATACAGCGGACCTTTGTCATATAACATCCTAATCTAAGATAACCAACTCATTTATTTTGAGCACATTTTTGTGTAGTCTGACCCATATATAAAACTAAAACTTGAGTTTGTGAAACAAAGCCAAACTCTTTGTTCTAGGCCGCCACCTGTGTCCCAGGATTTGAGTACACACCATGATTGGCCTGTTAAAAATTGCATTTGACAGGTCAATTTGCCAATCAGATTGAAGGGAAATTTCGAAGTGCATTTCCAGTAATCCATTGAATCTGTTGGAGGCCCAGAACAAGAACATTGGCACTGATTTGCAGACCAGAGTTAAATTACTTGTATGTCTGCGATGCAGGTTAATAAATTTATTATTATGAAAACTCCAGTCATTCTCTTAATATCCAATAGCACTTGAGAGTATATTCAAGGTTTACCTCCTGCCTGTGACCGATAAGCCTTCTCTCCACTGGGTTTGATGATCTAGCATCTCGTTGAAGAATAAGCCGGTCTCTACTCCCAGATGAAAGCATGTCTCCATTCCATGCCAAGGCACCTTTAAGAATGATTAATATTAGACAAGCATACATCATCATAAGTTGGGAATTCACAGATACATAACAAGGGGTGAAAGAATTAAGGCCCTTATTGCCTCTTGAATAGAACAGAACATTTCCTTAATCTGTTTGAATCCAGTGTTTAATCATCATTTGACTGCATTCCAAAGGCTTAATTCATAAAAATTATTGCCTTATTACAAATTGCACCTGCAAATAAACTTAAATGCTTGTAGAAAATAATAAGAAGAAAAGCAAAGACAAGACAAGCAAGCTATTTGATTACTGACCTACTCTTGCTGTATGACCTTCTATTGTTGACACTCTTTTTTGAGCTCCAGCATCCCATATTTGAACAAGTCCCTTATGAGTTCCAACAGCGACAAGACCACTCTGTTTTCAAAAAAAATAAACTCATTATTTGAATGGTCAATATTTTTATATTTGTGTTGTTACAATGTAAGTTTGTGGAACATATCCTATAAGGAGGCCATCATTGTAAACAGCAAATTTCTTGAAAGGTACCAATTCACTGTGAATCTGACGAGTCACTATTAATAAAATAAGATTGGCAAATTTTTTTTAATGATTTTTGTGTCTCTGTTTTCCAAGGTTGGATTCCAAGCAGAATCCTCATACAGTACATGTAAAACAAAAAAAATGGACTATCCAAGCAAACTGTACATCGCCACAGGAAGCAGCAATGGCGTTCGCAAACACAGGGCACCCAAAGTGGAAGAATTGTCTGAATTCTTGCAACCTTTATAACCTTACAAAATGTTTACTCTGTATTTGTTTGCAGCAGGTTTTTGACTTCACTATAGAAATTACATGCCATTTCAAACTAGTCACATACCCTTTCAGACCAAGAAACTGAAGTTACAGAATCGCCATCAGCAGCAAGATCACAAAGTTTGGTAACCTAAACATGGATAACAAACGTCAAAGAAACAGACAAATAATACATTGAATCACTTTAACGGAAACTTTTCATGCATGTATTTTGAAAAACACTATAAGGAGGGAAATATTGAATACATGTATACTTACAAAGTATTTGCCTACCTGGCTGGTACAAGCACTCCAGAGATAAACACATGTTCCAAGGCCAACACTTAAAATATTCTGTCCTGACCAGTCCACCAGATTTAGGTAAAAGTCATCCTATTAAGAGAAAAACAGTAATACCAAATGCAAAATATCTAATATGTTGTTTGGGGCTCCTGGACTTATCACCTAATGCTTCAAAAAAGAACAGTGGGGTGATTTTGAAGAGAAAATAATTTTCAAAATTCATGGAAAACTAATGAAAACATTTCTGTTTAGTATACTGTAACAATGTCAGTAAGACTGGTCAAGTTTCATTTAGTGCATCTTCAAACTTACCTGTAGTTCTGGAGCATCTAGCACTTTAAATGGTATCTTGGAAATTTTTCTTGTTGACTGATAAAAAGAAACCAAAGTGTAAGTATAGTGTGTGTATAGTATTCATGACATGGAAACTGTGGACTTTTAGCACTTATTTGTTGGGCAGGGGCTTTTGCTGAAATTTTAAGACAAATTGTCTCTATGACAGTAAATTAAGACACTTAACGATACACATTTGGTAGCACAGAGGCGAATGGCCTCACATCCAGTTGATGTTCATCACTGAAAAACTCCTTTGTAACTTTGCTTAAGCTGCTTTATATGACACAAAAGAATCACCTATTTCTGTCAAAATGCAGAATGAATAAATGTATGCAGTAACATTGACACAGGTCAAGTGGAGGGAGAAAGTCACTCATTTAAGTGTTCAGTCATTTTACCTGAAATAAACATATATTTCTGCACTTTCATTAATAAATACCAGGGGGTTCATTAAGGGCCGGGCACCGGGCAAATTGACCGGCTGAGAACACGACTTTGCCCGGCTGCTTTACATCTCAAAGAACTTCTTTTTACTACAAGGAACGATCAAAAACAGTTTAAGTTACAATCTCGCCCTTTTCTTGATAAGTCTTATCGAGACACACGGCATGAAATCCTCTCGTTCATTATGTGTTAAAAATAAGAATCGCCCCATAACACATTGCGAAAAGAACTGTGCTTCATAAACGACCACCTGAAATGTATCAGTGTTGCGAACACGTGAGCATGGCGGCCCAGAAAAGAACGCGTTCGATAGCAGATTATTTTTCGGCTTCAGCCAAAGGGCTTCAGGTAGAGGAAAGGCCAAGAGGTGAATAGGCTTCTTTGTGATTTGACCTTTTACTTGCCTGTATATATTTAATGGCCTAATCATCGTGTTCAACGAAGCGAAGCGTTATTTTTTATTCGTCTTATGGTTTACGCCAATGAATTGAAAGTCATGGTCTGCAGCCTCAAAATGCAGGAAAACACATCCCTGCGAATATAGAATTTCAAAATTTTCCGGGGGAGCATGCCCCCGGAACCCACTAGGGGACAAGGCCCTCCCGGCCTTGCCAATTCTTTACCCGGGTGTCAAACTCAGTTGCCCTCCTGTTCAAAACCTTAATGAACCCCCTGAAATACACACAAAATAACAACTCTGTCTGCTTCAAAAGCTATTTGCAATCAGCTTCCCAGACTGATGCACTACTGTTTCTAACCTTTCTTGGTGATCGAAGGAGTCTTTGACTGAAAAAGAGCAGAAAATGCACATATTAATGATGGCCATTGCTGGAACATGATGGTTCTAAAGTCAACGTTGAATTATACCACAGCTATGGTACGTTAGTACAGTAATAACACAAAAGGTTGGAAATGGTTGTGGGAAATTATCGTAAAATAAAATAATGTGTTTGTCAAGGAATGTACCTTTTCTTGCCTACTGGTGAAAGAGAATATGAAGCTACTAATTCTGTATCATCTTGCTTACTTCTTTTTACCTGGTACTGAAAGAGATGAGAATATTATTATTACAGTGATAAATGGCAATTAAACAAACATTTTCTGCATGAACATGAACAGTGTTTCCGATCCTGGCGTTGACGCCATATGTGGGTAATTGAGTTTGTTGTTTTTGAGTTTGTTGTTGGTTCTCTTTTTTGCTCCACGAGGTTTTTCTCCTCTTCTCAAAACCAGCATTTTCAAATTCCAATTCGATCTGGAAAGCACTGTTAGACACGTTTTAAAAACAAGTTCATAAAAACACCTAGATGCTTCATGGGTAAACAAATTACAATTTACAATTGTTTTTATCACCAGATACATATATGTTCTGCATATTTCCTCACATGCACTTGTGATTAAACACCCCCTCAACCTACAGTAAAAAGTAGATGACTAATTAGTTTTCTCAAACCTGAAAAATGCTATGTATGTGGTTACTATTGCTAGACAAGGCTCTTCTCTCTTCATGGGGTACTTCCTGTAAGGATCAACCAATATGTATATTAATCAAACAGTTATTGGCACGTCTATATTTGACATTAACAAGAAAAATATGAGCAGAACAATAATATTTGAAACAGCCAATTTATCAGGAAATACGCATAGTGAACATCTGTATTATCATTATTCTATTAAAAAATTTACAGTACTTGTAGTGACTATTGGTTATTGGCAAGATTAGCTCAGTAAGCAGGGTGCAAAGAAAATCATTTTTACAGCTTGCCATTCGGGCAAGCTGAAGCTAGCATTTACTAGCCCAGACGTCATTTCAACTAGCCCCAAAAACTTTTTGTTCTTCCATTATTCAAATTCCCCTTAAAACATCTCTTGCCCCTTGGGCAAGTTAAAAACAGAATTCACTAGCCCGATAGCAAAATCCACTAGCCCCGGGCTACCGGACAGTACTTTCTTTGCACGCTGGTAAGTAGAGTGCTTGACTGCAGAGTGGGAGGTCGCGGGTTTGATTTCCTGGGGCCTGACCAATACTCAGGGTCTTAATAAAACTAACTGAGAAATGAAGGAACTCTCTTTGCACCGCAAGGGGCTAGACCTTCACGTGGCTCAGATGACTACGTAGGATGGAAATCCCGTCTCCAGTTGGAGACTTAAAAATATTGTCAAAATTAGTGCTCTTGTGCTAATACCTTGTTACACTCAAATAAAGTGCATTTTTTTACTATGGGTCAGAGTGGACTATATAAGTGTCTGTAAAATTTTCAAAGAAACCAATTTTTACACTGGAATATTATACATTGCATGGCCTTACTTTCAGGTCTTCAATTCCTGCTCCAAGAAGTTCATTCTTCAAAAGACACTGATAAGCCATTCCCTCTGGAAAAAAACAGTACACATACAGAGCTTGCTATATTAGTTTTAAAATTTTCATTTTTACCTCATTTGGGAAAGTTCACGACTAGACCTAATGACAACAATGCATTTTTTTTGTATTAAATTAAAATAATATTTATTATTGTGAAGTCTTATTATACACACCTTTTGAATCAACACTGGCATCCCTGAAAAGAGAGCAGTTTTCTATTTAGCTTCTAAAAATTCTCCAAAAAGCACAAACAAGATCAAGGCTGTTTACTGCTGTAATTATCTGTGCAATCCCAATAGTTACAGGCTTAGGAAGGTACAGCTGTATTCAAATAAATTTTAAACTGAATTCTTACTTTCAGGGTTGTTAAAAGTAGCCAGATGCTGGCGAAAATCGCCGCCTACTTGGTTAGTATTGGCCGGCTACTCTGCTTGCCATTTCTTTACGGATGGCGTTTTTTACATAAAATATCCCTGGACTGGCTGCTTACTTTGACAACTCAGCCATCTAATTCAAAATTTTCTGACAACCCTGTACTTTATTTTTGTAACCTCCGTTTAAGTATAGCAATTGTTTATGGAAGACCCCCAATTTCTTTTACAACTTGCTTACCAGTGGTCCCTTTACAATTTTTTATGTTTTTTATTTTATTTTAACTGATCTACATAAGTTTCAAATATCTTGCACAAACGCACAGTGTATTTGATAATTTTGGGTTTTTGTGAATTTCGCAGGATTTTCCTGCTCCAAGACAGCGTGAAATATCAGAAACCCTATTTATTAAATTTTACATCCTAATAGAATACTTAATGCCAGGGATACAAGGGGTTTTGACAACTGACCTTGTGACTGCACTATTCTTTGCTGGGTCACTGTTTTCCTAAAAAAAGAACAATAAATTGAAGCAAAAACAGATGATGACTGATAATGACTTTCTACACACAATTTTAAAAAATATCTATCATAAATGATTTATGATCAGGATGCTTATTTAAACAAAATGATGTATCTGACGTTTAGCCAGATTTTCCCTGTCAGATTAAAGCTTCCCTAATGTTGAAAAAAGATACAGTGGATTGATCAAGTTTAAGGAGGGTAACATACCTGTATGAAATTAAAATTTAGTTGCATTGCTGGACTGGTCCGACTTGGAATAAACCTTTATGACAAAAATACATTATCCAATGATTAAAATAAATAAATAAAAAATAAAATTAATGTAAAATTTCATAAAGACGAAAGTTTACGATTCTTTTAGGTTTTTGAAACACAATAACATTAATTTTAAAGAAGGTTCTTAGATTCCTTGAATTTAAATTTAAATTTCTTGAATTCCCTTACCTATCTCCAAACTTTTCTCTGCTAGGAGAACTGACTGGACTTACATGAGGTGAGCTAAAATGCCTTAGTCCACTCAAACAAGGCTGTCAGAAAAGATGATGCAAATATATTATCAGCAGATGTGTAATTATTTTATACAAGTCAAAGTTTTGATTAAAATAAATAATGTTATTTTGGCTAGTGATGTCTCTGCAGTCCAGACATCCTTGGGATTAGGCAACGACACAAGTTTCCTTTCTGGTGAATGTCTAGAATTTTTTGATAGAGAAGGAAGGAGATTTAGCCTTCATGTGTCTACAACTACTTAAGGGCTGGGGGACGGGGATTTTCCTTGGCTATTATGAACATAACCCCCCTAATTTTGTAGGAAAATAAAAGAAAAATAAAACCAAACAAAATCCTCAGCTGTTAGATTCTCCAACAACTTGAAATTTTAATGACAGCCCTGGACTACCGTCTGCCTTGCTGCTATACAAAGAAATGACCATTGCAGGGTTCAAAATAGTGGCCCATCAACAGACAATGTCAGGCCAGAATGGTGTCTTGACCAGCCAAAAATTTCACCCACTGGTCATGTTTACCAGTCAGACCACTCTTATTGTAGAATAAACAGCCAAACCTTCATCTGTAAACCTCTGCTTTTCTCAGTTTGTAAAAATACAACATCCTCACCAACAGAAAATTACACAAGGATTAATCAGTATTTTTTTCCAATTTTTTGACCGGTCAGAAACAAGGCTAGACCAAGCAAAAATTTCTTTGTGTCTGGCCACTCTCTGAAAATTATTTTGAGCCCTGCCATTGGGAAGCAATGAACGGTAAGACATACATGTAACGTGGTACACTACCTTACAGCGTTGATACTTACAGAATTGGACAGAGGACTTCGTCCATTTGGTTGTCGAAGAAGTCTTCTCTCATACTCTGGGTCCATTTTTGAACAGCTGTTATGTCGGCTTAGTTGACAATGTTTTGAATAAAGTGATACTGTTTTTCAATTCTACTCTGAAGATCAAAATTACTTCGCACACTGTAAATATAAGCTTAAATACAGTGTATTTCCTAGGGAGAGACTACACTGTAGACAAGTCAATCTCTTCCAAATCCTGACAAGTCGTAATGCGGTGTATACTTCTCCGCTGTGAAGGAGTGAAAAACAAGAAGCATGCAATTCCAACCAACAGTCACGCTGGTACTATGTATTCAGCAGCACTGTAGACAGAATCACTCGTTGTTGTGTTCGGTGTCAGTTATAGACTCGTGGACGAACATAAACATCTGATTTGCCAACCATTTAAGCTTATAAACAATGTCGACTTTTCCCAGAAGCAACGGTCTTCAATATTCGACCAAAACACTTCTTATTGGCATTATTTCCAGCTTCACTTGCTCTCCACTTGGGATATGTGGTGAACGAAAATCAACGTGGAAGAAACTTAAGCTTAAGCTTAATTCCAAAGCAAGCGTTGTCAATTTCACTTCAGCTGCGACGTTTCCTAGAATTCCATACAAACGTTCCACAGTCAAACGAAGAAAAACCATGTGCTTTTCTTTGTTACATTCTCCGTCGTTACGAATGACACGTTGCAATGAAGAAAGATAGCCAAACGTGCCAGAAGTTTATCGATTCACGTGTAGCAAGCTTTTCAAAGCTGGAAATTTGAAATGCAAACGGCCGGAGTGTTGTTTCCTTTGACGCTTTTCAGTAAACATCCGGGAAGTCAAACGGCAGAAAGTAGAGTGGAATCTGGGATCTAGTGTCGTTCCAGTCTGCGCGCAGCAATCAAAATGGCGGAAGAATGTGATGTGTGTGATGTGTGCGATATTATATTTTTTCACGATTCATGACTTGCATGTAAATTAATGTAACTGGAATTTAAACAGCCATGTTTTTAAAGGCATTTCGAGTTAAATCCAATACTGCAATCCGAGGTTCCGATCGGTAAGTTTCTCTTCCATAAAATTTATCAAAAATCCTTTCTTTCACGTCTTGATGGTGATTCATGATGGGTTTGTGGTTTTGATAGTAGATTACATTAAGCTTAACTGTTTACACATTTTTTATTGTCAGACGGAAACTGAGATCAGATGTTAGTAATAACTTCCCCAGTTTGTCACAAGATGAAATATCAGAACTAATACCAAACAAAGAGGAGATTTCTGTGATGCGTTTAATGACTCACTCTGGACAGAATATCACAGTATTTTGTCTTAGTGGAGAGCCAATATTCTTTGAAGTGGAGAAGAGAGTGATCCCCACAGGTAACACTAATCCCAGGGAGGTACTTCCCACAATAGTCTAAAGTAAGGCTCCATCCAATAGGTACTTCTACGCCCCCACTATGCAAGCCATACCGTAAAATTCCAAAAATAAGCCCATCCATGTATAAGCTCCTCCAAATACAAGTCCTCCAAACCAGTAACGCAAAAAACCCTCCATTAAATCGCCCCTCCAAAATTATATAAGCCCCCCAGGAGTTTGCACTCGGAAAAGTGCCCTTAAATACAAAGTAAAACCAAGCAAAAACGGTAAATTTACTTCCAACCATAAGACTAGCCCAATCGATTTTGAAACGCAAATTTCCCTCCGTAGATAAGCTCCTCCAAAAATAAGCCCCTCAAGAATGGTCTTTGAAAAATATAAGCCCTGGGCTTCTTTTCAGAATTTTACAGTAATTTAAAAGTATTCAGAAGGACCCAGTCAGAATCTGATATTTTAATTACAACAAAGGGTTTCGGTGTTAGCATTTACCCACAAGGGCCTGTCGGAATCGCGGATTGCTTGGATTACTACAAGGCCTGTGGGAATTGGGAGATAAGGGACCTGTAGGAATCACAATTTACGTGATAAGGGCCTGTCAGAATCCTACCCTTCATACTTTGTGGTGAGAAAAGGACCTGTAGGAATCGCCATTTAAGGGATAAGGGCCTGTCATAATCATTCTTTCCATAGGGTTGGGGGGGGGGGGGGGGGGCGGAGTAAAAAATAGAATGTCCCAATAAAAGGGCAGTGATTTTACCAGCTGAAGTTTGTGAAAGGGTCGGAAAATCTCTCATTTGTTTAAACCTTTAAGCCCCAATGTCCACAGACCTATTTTATTCTTCTTAAGGGGTGATAAGAATCAATAAAGTGGTGACCAATGAAAAAAATTCTTTGATCTTTTGGTAAATTCTCTCAAATAATTCCTCAAGGAAATGTATCAAAGCATTTTCCTTTTGGTGATTATTTTATTAATTCTTATAACCTTCCCCTTGATTGTCTGTTGATATGGTTAGGAGAAAATTGATGTTGGTCACTATTGGGGCATTATTAAAGGGTTCATGCAATTGTTCCCTTTTAGAAAAGGGATGCAGTGTTTAAAGGAGGTATGGGGTAGGGGTACCTGTTTTCAAGGAAGAAGGTATATGGATACCGTAAAATTCCGAAAATAAGCCCCAGGGCTTATATTTTTCAAAGGGCCCTTTTGAGGGGCTGATTTTCGGAGGGGCTTATGTATGGAGGGAAATTTGCGTTTCAAAATCGATTGGGCTAACTTGTAGTTGGAAGGAAATTTACCATTTTTTGCTTTGTTTTACGTTGTATTTGAGGGCAATTTCCAAGTACAAGTCCCCGGGGGCCTTATATTCGGAGGGGCAATTTCACAGAAGGTTTTTTGTGTTATGAGTTTGGGGGGCTTATATTTGTAGGGGCTGATACATGGAGGGTCTTATTTTTGGAATTTTACAGTGTATGAAAAGGGAACTTGTTAAAAATGGTGAAAGGGAGAAGGGTCACTTAGACCTCAAGGCACAGCTTCCACCCTAACCCCCTCCCCCCCACCACCACCACTTCCCCAGACTATGACTGTATTACATAAACTAGGTTTTTAGCAAGTGAATTTTGTGGAGTTTATGATTGTACACTGGATTTATTGCCTCAAAAGTTTTCCACCTTTTTTTTCTTGGGTTCTAATCCTGGTAACCTAAGCTAAAATTTATTATAGTAGTTAAACCACTGAGAAAAGAATTTCACTATTAGCATATAAAAGTAGGCGGCTTGTTATCTGAATGCCATAAGCAATTTCAGGTTTTCACTCTCTCTATTTTAGCCTGTTTTTTAGCCCTGTGCTGGCACTTAAGGAGAACCCTGTGCAACATCAGTAACAACTGACTCCAAGAAAAAGAACAGTTAATTAAACATTTTTTAATGCTCACACTCTACAGACTACTGGAATTCACACAGAGCTTTGCCTTGTACAAAATATTAATCAGGACAATGGCAAAATATAATGAATGAAATGATATGTGTGGAGAGAAGAACACAGAAAAAAATTCTGAGTTGCAGATGAGAATTAAACCCATGACCAATTCCATGCACTAGTCGGATGCTCTAACCACTGAGCTACTGAGAACTCAGTAGTGAGCAGGTCAGTTGTGGGCTGACATAACTACTGCATTGCGCAGTCACATTATGTGAAGTAAACACACAATATTTACTGCATCTCGCAGTCACGTAAATACTCTATGAGCAATGAACAATAAATGAAGTGATATGTTTGGAGAGAAGCAAAATACTGTGCAATACCTTTCTGTAAAATGACATCGCTGTAGAAAGTCATGGACAATTAATATGCTTTATATCCTGTATGAAAGAGATGAAGGGAAGGGCTGTGCTGAGAATGGTCTCCCCTTGCCCTCCTTATACACCCACCATGTGGGGTAATGGTACTAGAAACACCAGTACCAAAGAAGTATTTTGATGATCCACATTCTCTCAGTGATCAATATTTTATTTTCATTCTCTAGTTTATACGCTCTGGAAATTCCCTGACTTGCTGCTAAGCTTCACAACATGGCCACCAGTTTTGGAAAAACTTAAAGGAGGGGCAGGTGTGTGTATTGTTGGGTTATCTGATTTAAGATTTTACCTTTATGCTGCCTTTTATCCTTAGGAATGAGAGCAGGTTTAAGCTGTTCTCTGATCAGGTCGTACAGGTCATGCAAAATCTGGAAAAACATGAAATTTAAGCATTTCCTTTTCCAGACCTGGAAAGTCATGGAATGTAATAGTCAATCCTTGACGTCATAAAAAATTAAAGTTTTGTTTGATAGATTAGTTACTGCAGATGACGAGGCAAGGATAATTTAAGATAAAGAGGAGTACATCACAACTGCCACCCATTTTGGGGGACACCAGCGTTTGTGTCTGTTGACTGTTTCAGGTCCAAAAATACCCTAAAACTAGGAAAGTTTTTAAAATTTTGGAAAGTGACAGCTAACCTAGGGTCTTGAAAAACTTCAAAAGGTCATGGAAAAAGTCATTGAAAGTCATGGAATTTGAAGAGCTCAAAAAAGTATGAACCCTGTCTGATTAATCACCTCTTTCAAACAATAGGACCATTTGCCGACTATTAACATATTAATCTTAACTGAAACTCTCTTTTTTAGACTTGATGCTTCCTGGTGTTGTGGTACCAACTGAAGGGGTGTCAGCTTTGGGGTGCTTTGAAAAGGGTGCAATCTGCTGTGTGTGCCTCAATGGAAACAGGTAGGGCTGTCTTTCTGTCAAGTGCATCTTCAGTACTGCCTCTATTAAAGTGTGATTGTGGTTTTGTTTATTTCTTATTTAATATTGAGGATATGATCAGAAATTTGGCAGCATTAATTGTCACAGTCCAGGTTTGGTTGTTATGATTTCTGTGTTCCATATGGCCTTTCTTCTAAACAATATGCATGCTGCATAAAGTTAAATGTCCTTCCCATAAATAATACATTTACATTGCAAAAAAATAAATAAAAAATGCATTGACCAAATTTTTTAATGTGTCACATTTTTAAAAGTATATACAGAATTTCAACCTATGTTTACAGCAACAGTGATAAACAACCTAAGTTGATCAAATAAGCACAGGTGCTATTAGTATTACTACAAGAATTAATAAATCACTGTTCCACTATAACTGTCACTGTTTCACTATTACTGTTCCATGGCTGTTCCACCATGACTGTTCCACCATGACTGTTCCACCATGGCGGTTCCACTATTACTGTTCCACCATGACTGTTCCACCATGACTGTTCCACCATGACTGTTCCACCATGACTGTTCCACCATGACTGTTCCACCAAGACTGTTCCACCATAACTGTTCCATCATGACTGTTCCACAATTACTGTTCCACCATCACTGTTCTACCATGCCTGTTCCACAATTACTGTTCCACCATCACTGTTCTACCATGCCTGTTCCACCATGACTGTTCCACCATGACTGTTCCACCAAGACTGTTCCACTATTACTGTTCCACCAAGACTGTTCCACCATAACTGTTCCATCATGACTGTTCCACAATTACTGTTCCACCATCACTGTTCTACCATGCCTGTTCCACCATGCCTGTTCCACCATGACTGTTCCACCATGACTGTTCCATCATGACTGTTCCACTATTACTGTTCCACCAAGACTGTTCCACCATAACTGTTCCATCATGACTGTTCCACAATTACTGTTCCACCATCACTGTTCTACCATGACTGTTCCACCATGACTGTTCCACCATGACTGTTCCACCATGACTGTTCCACTATTACTGTTCCACCAAGACTGTTCCACAATTACTGTTCCACCATCACTGTTCTACCATGCCTGTTCCACCAAGACTGTTCCACCATAACTGTTCCATCATGACTGTTCCACAATTACTGTTCCACCATCACTGTTCTACCATGCCTGTTCCACCGTAACTGTTCCACTATTACTGTTCCACCATGACTGTTCCACTATCACTGTTCCACCATGACTGTTCCACCATAACTGTTCCATCATGACTGTTCCACTATCACTGTTCCACCATGACTGTTCCACCATAACTGTTCCACCATGACTGTTCCACTATTACTGTTCCACCATGACTGTTCCACCATAACTGTTCCATCATGACTGTTCCACTATCACTGTTCCACCATGACTGTTCCACCATAACTGTTCCATCATGACTGTTCCACTATTACTGTTCCACCATGACTGTTCCACTATTACTGTACATAACTGTTCCATCATGACTGTTCCACTATTACTGTTCCACCATGAATGTTCCACCATGACTGTTCCACCATAACTGTTCCATCATGACTGTTCCACTATTACTGTTCCACCATAACTGTTCCACCATAACTGTTCCACCATGACTGTTCCACCATGACTGTTCCATCATGACTGTTCCACAATTACTGTTCCACCATCACTGTTCTACCATGCCTGTTCCACCGTAACTGTTCCACTATTACTGTTCCACCATGACTGTTCCACTATCACCGTTCCACCATGACTGTTCCACTATTATTGTTCCACCAAGACTGTTCCACTATTACTGTTCCACCATAACTGTTCCACCATAACTGTTCCACCATGACTGTTCCACTATTACTGTTCCACCATGACTGTTCCACCATAACTGTTCCACCATGACTGTTCCACTATTACTGTTCCACCATGACTGTTCCACCATGACTGTTCCACCATGACTATTCCACTATTACTGTTCCACCATGACTGTTCCACTATTACTGTTCCACCATGACTGTTCCACCATGACTGTTCCACCGTAACTGTTCCACTATTACTGTTCTACCATGACTGTTCCACTATTATTGTTCCACCATGACTGTTCCACCATGACTGTTCCACCATGACTATTCCACTATTACTGTTCCACCATGCCTGTTCCACCGTAACTGTTCCACTATTACTGTTCCACCATAACTGTTCCACCATGACTGTTCCACCATGACTGTTCCACTATTACTGTTCCACCATGACTGTTCCACTATTACTGTTCCACCATGACTGTTCCACCAAGACTGTTCCACTATTACTGTTCCACCATGACTGTTCCACCATGACTATTCCACTATTACTGTTCCACCATGCCTGTTCCACCGTAACTGTTCCACTATTACTGTTCCACCATGACTGTTCCACCAAGACTGTTCCACTATTACTGTTCCACCAAGACTGTTCCACTATTACTGTTCCACTATTACTGTTCCATCATGACTGTTCCACCAAGACTGTTCCACTATTACTGTTCCACTATTACTGTTCCATCATTACTGTTCCACCAAGACTGTTCCACCATGACTGTTCCACCAAGACTGTTCCACTATTACTGTTCCATTATTACTGTTCCATCATGACTGTTCCACCAAGACTGTTCCACTATTACTGTTCCACCAAGACTGTTCCACTATTACTGTTCCACTATTACTGTTCCATCATGACTGTTCCACCAAGACTGTTCCACTATTACTGTTCCACCAAGACTGTTCCACTATTACTGTTCCACCAAGACTGTTCCACTATTACTGTTCCACTATTACTGTTCCATCATGACTGTTCCACCAAGACTGTTCCACTATTACTGTTCCACCAAGACTGTTCCACTATTACTGTTCCATCATGACTGTTCCACCAAGACTGTTCCACTATTACTGTTCCACCAAGACTGTTCCACTATTATTGTTCCACCATGACTGTTCCACCATGACTATTCCACTATTACTGTTCCACCATGCCTGTTCCACCGTAACTGTTCCACTATTACTGTTCCACCATAACTGTTCCACCATGACTGTTCCACCATGACTGTTCCACTATTACTGTTCCACCATGACTGTTCCACTATTACTGTTCCACCATGACTGTTCCACCAAGACTGTTCCACTATTACTGTTCCACCATGACTGTTCCACCATGACTATTCCACTATTACTGTTCCACCATGCCTGTTCCACCGTAACTGTTCCACTATTACTGTTCCACCATGACTGTTCCACCAAGACTGTTCCACTATTACTGTTCCACAATGACTGTTCCACCATGACTGTTCCACCATAACTGTTCCACCATGACTGTTCCACTATTACTGTTCCACCATGACTGTTCCACCATGACTGTTCCACCATAACTGTTCCACTATTACTGTTCCACCATGACTGTTCCACCATAACTGTTCCACCATGATTGTTCCACCATAACTGTTCCACTATTACTGTTCCACCATAACTGTTCCACTATTACTGTTCCACCATGACTGTTCCACTATTACTGTTCCACCATGACTGTTCCACCATGACTGTTCCACCATGACTATTCCACTATTACTGTTCCACCATGACTGTTCCACTATTACTGTTCCACCATGACTGTTCCACTATTACTGTTCCACCATGAATGTTCCACCATGACTGTTCCACCATGACTGTTCCACTATTACTGTTCCACCATGATTGTTCCACCATAACTGTTCCACTATTACTGTTCCACCATAACTGTTCCACTATTACTGTTCCACCATGACTGTTCCACTATTACTGTTCCACCATGACTGTTCCACCATGACTGTTCCACCATGACTATTCCACTATTACTGTTCCACCATGACTGTTCCACTATTACTGTTCCACCATGACTGTTCCACTATTACTGTTCCACCATGAATGTTCCACCATGACTGTTCCACCATAACTGTTCCATCATAACTGTTCCACTATTACTGTTCCACCATGAATGTTCCACCATAACTGTTCCACCATAACTGTTCCACCATGACTGTTCCATCATGACTGTTCCACAATTACTGTTCCACCATCACTGTTCTACCATGCCTGTTCCACCATAAGTGTTCCACTATTACTGTTCCACCATGACTGTTCCACTATTACTGTTCCACCATGAATGTTCCACCATAACTGTTCCACCATAACTGTTCCACCATGACTGTTCCATCATGACTGTTCCACAATTACTGTTCCACCATCACTGTTCTACCATGCCTGTTCCACCATAACTGTTCCACTATTACTGTTCCACCATGACTGTTCCACTATTACTGTTCCACCATGACTGTTCCACTATTACTGTTCCACCATGACTGTTCCACTATTACTGTTCCACCATGACTGTTCCACCATGACTGTTCCACCATAACTGTTCCACTATTACTGTTCCACCATGACTGTTCCACCATGACTGTTCCACTATTACTGTTCCACCATGACTGTTCCACCATGACTGTTCCACCATAACTGTTCCACTATTACTGTTCCACCATGACTGTTCCACTATTACTGTTCCACCATGACTATTCCACCATTACTGTTCCACCATGACTGTTCCACTATTACTGTTCCACCATGACTGTTCCACCATGACTGTTCCACCATGACTATTCCACTATTACTGTTCCACCATGACTGTTCCACCATGACTGTTCCACTATTACTGTTCCACCATGACTGTTCCACCATGACTGTTCCACCATGCCTGTTCCACCGTAACTGTTCCACTATTACTGTTCCACCATGACTGTTCCACCATGACTGTTCCACCATGACTGTTCCACCATGACTGTTCCACCATGCCTGTTCCACCGTAACTGTTCCACTATTACTGTTCCACCATAACTGTTCCACTATTATTGTTCCACCATGACTGTTCCACTATTACTGTTCCACCATGACTGTTCCACTATTACTGTTCCACCATGACTGTTCCACCGTGACTGTTCCACCATGACTATTCCACTATTACTGTTCCACCATGCCTGTTTCACCGTAATGGTTGAACAGTCATGGTGGAACAGTAATAGTGGAACAGTCATGGTGGAACACCAAGACTGTTCCACTATTACTGTTCCATCATGACTGTTCCACCAAGACTGTTCCACTATTACTGTTCCACCAAGACTGTTCCACTATTACTGTTCCACTATTACTGTTCCATCATGACTGTTCCACCATGACTGTTCCACTATTACTTTTTTTTTATTTTTTTTTTATTGTTTTTACAAACATAATGCTGACTTACTTACATAGTACTTACTTAGTTGCATAAAGGTTTAATACCTACTTACATATAACTTGCTAAGTTAAATGCTAGTTACTTACATAATATAAACTTACAAGATAATGCTTACAAAACAGGAGCCGATGAGTTGGAGTCTGTTACAAAATAATGAAAAAAGAATTCTAATACAACTAATTACTAACTTACTATCTATTAACGAAGAGTAAATACGCTAAAAACGACAGAAAATGTCCATTCTTTTGCTTTAACTGTCTTACAATAACTTGGTAGGAAACTCTCGTTACGCCGGCTATAAATGATCCTGAGTGCTCTTTTATTGTTATCTGTAGAGCTCCTGTGGCTGTTGGAGTGACATTAGTTTCTAGTCGCGATTTACTTGAAGATGGAATGCGAGGAAAAGGAGTAATGATCTACCATGTTTATCAGGATCTTTTATGGTTTGTAAGCATATGATTTTCCAACATTTAGCATGCGGTGGTTACTGTAGGGTGCATGTGATGTGGATGTTTATCCACTAAGAAACCCCCCAAGTAGGGTATAGGCAAATCGCATGCAGAAATTCACTTATAAGCAGGTTGTTGAATCAAATCGCCGTTACTGTATACTCAGGAGTTGAAAGCGCACGGAAAATCACAGCGAAAAATGCATAATCATCTTTTTAAGCCACCCTTTACATTCTCGGCTCTGAGTTGTTCGAATCAGGGTAGCTAACTGCTTTAAACTTCATAATTTTAGCTACGAGGAGGAGCCTCACCATTGTCCACCGCAGTTTTTTTGCTCTTGCAAAGGGAATATGTACACTTTAACAATGGAAGAGATTTAATTATTGCATGTTGATTCTTCCGGTTTCGCACATTTTTATCCAGCTTAATTATGATACAATTATCTCAGAAAAGGGGAGATCACGGGCATTTTACAATCCCCCTTTCTACGCCCCTGCAAATAGTGGATAACCGACTTTTCTGAATCATGTAGGGGCTTTTCGTAGAGCGTAATTGACATATTCTAATATTCTACATGTACACAAATGACTGAAGTTTATTTCTTTTTTTCGAAGGGCTCACGGCAGCAAACGTCCGCTACCTCAGTTGACAGTTTTAGATGACGAAGTTAAAACTGATGTGGTGAAGAATTCACTGCAAGAACTTTCATTTGATGACGCTGAAAGGACAGAACATAACAAAAGTAGAGGTAAAACTTTTAGACACATCCACTCACTGGAATTCAAATGTTTTTCGCACTCGCTGTATCAAACTCATAAACCCTTTTAATTGTCACGAAACACGTATACTGAGTTTAAAGTGACTGCCAAGCCCAAAGATTTCCTCGACATATTATATAGGTATCCCGTAAACGTAGAATTTGTTACTAATTGCTTCTGTTGTTGTGCTGACTGGGAATTTACAGACGATGCTTATATTGATGGCTCCACGGACACTGAAGGTGGCTTCATTGGTGACGATGTTGAGAATAATGAGGCAAATGCTTCAAATGTGGCAGGTGACGAAAATGAACAGACACTCTCTGAAGAAGCCAGTTATTTGGATGTAGAAGAAGAGGCAACCGACACACCGAACTCGCTGTTAGGTGAACTATGATTTCTTTCAATTTTTCGTCAACAAACGTTTACCATTTCAGGAGTTTGCACTTTTCTGAACACAAACTTTACACAGCACATTTCATTTTACCATCATACAAGAGCTATTCCATCTTTGTTTACTACGGTATTTACACTATTCACATTTCAATTCATTCATATTTTACTTTGCCTTTCATTTGATTTTTTCCACAAGTGTTACGCAACCTGCACACTTGTAAACTTATCATTAACAACGTCATCGTGGGGTTGTGAATTGGGGGCGGGGAGGACGTATGTCCCAAGTCTGAATTTCAAATACAGTCGTTTCACATTTTGAGGAAAAGGCCATGTTCCTGTCGGTACATTCATTTAACCCATCTTTTTGTTGTTTGTCGCCATTTCACCTATTCTTATGCCGGCTCTTTTAAGGCCATGTTGCTTGTTGGAATTTCACCTGAACAGGACTGATCGTTTTAATGATTTTACTCTTTCACTATTTGTAGATAACATGGATGATCTCCTCGAGTATTGTTTCTTTTGTGCATTGTTAAGGATGAAGAAAGTGGAACTTCCGTTATTGACTAGTACATTTTTTCGAACCTACCTCCTCCCTTCTTGGTAAGTTGTCTTTTTGGATGGACCTTAACTTCTCTTAATAATAATAACAATAATAATAATAATAATAATAATAATAGTAATAGGTTTATATTTCATGAGATAAACATGCATATCCCATGTTACAAAATTGTTAATGTAAAAAGCAAACTAAGGTACATGAAATAGCAAATAAACTCTAATAAAATTAAAGAACTAACTCGTAATTAACAATTAGGCGGTTTACAAAGGAACACATAAAACGATTCGTGTTTACGTTAGGTTTCACTGTACATTTCGGTCGACGGTGGTACCTAGTGCTCTTAACCTCTTGCAACATGTCATAAAGTGGGAGACCCTCTAAGCCCATAACTTTAATGCGTATTTGTTATCTTGTTTTTCTAAAAGATCGTGGATATAAATGCTATGCAAGATGTACCTACGCGTCTAACATCGGTCCAAAAAAAAAAGCTGGATCGTTGTTAGTTCTTGTCAATTATAAGTTTCTAATAAGCGTCATAGTAGTAAATTTCTTAATTTTTTTGCTTTATTAATTATAAAAACTGAAAATTCAGCTTGAAAATTTTAAACAGTATTATTACTTTTAACTAAGGTTTACTATAAAATGGGCTAAGGACATCTGCTGATACCGGATTGATAAAACGTGATCTACAGGGAAATCCCTTTTTATGGACACCCGCTTAGAACGCAGACCTAGTTATTACGGACAGATTTTCTTACCCCTAGTCCTAAAATTTTCTTCAAATTCAACCCGCTTAATACATACCCTTTCTCTCGTTCCCTCAGTGTCTGAGATTTTAGTTTATAGAACCAATCTTGTTGCACAGCATCTCATATCTTAAGAATTACATACATCTACTTATTGGTATTTTTAGTCCGGCGGGAAAATCCTTAGATATCAAGAAGTCCTCTTTCAAAAAGGTTAGTACGTTTAATTTTAGAAAGATCATGTAAAAAGGGAACTTCACTGTTAACAGAAGTAGCCTGAAAAAAGGCCCACATCCCACTGGCTTACCCAGGGTAACAGCTTGATACCCCTGTGTTACTATCTGTTACGCTGTACTACCATGTGTTATACTTTGTTCCCCTTCGTTATCCTGTGTTACCCTGTCTTACCCTGTCTTACCCTTTGTTACCCTTGTTACCCCTTGTTACCCTTGTTACCCCTTGTTACCCCTTGTTACCCTTGTTACCCTTGTTACCCTTGTTAGCCCTTGTTACCCCTTGTTCCCCTTGTTACCCCTTGTTACCCTTGTTACCCCTTGTTACCCCTTGTTACCCTTGTTACCCCTTGTTACCCTTGTTACCCCTTGTTACCCTTGTTACCCCTTGTTACCCCTTGTTACCCCTTGTTACCCTTGTTACCCCTTGTTACCCCTTGTTACCCCTTGTTACCCCTTGTTACCCTTGTTACCCCTTGTTACCCCTTGTTACCCTTGTTACCCCTTGTTACCCCTTGTTACCCTTGTTACCCCTTGTTACCCCTTGTTACCCTTGTTACCCTTGTTACCCCTTGTTACCCTTGTTACCCCTTGTTACCCCTTGTTACCCTTGTTACCCCTTGTTACCCCTTGTTACCCTTGTTACCCCTTGTTACCCCTTGTTACCCTTGTTACCCCTTGTTACCCCTTGTTACCCCTTGTTACCCTTGTTACCCCTTGTTACCCCTTGTTACCCTTGTTACCCTTGTTACCCCTTGTTACCCTTGTTACCCCTTGTTACCCCTTGTTACCCTTGTTACCCCTTGTTACCCCTTGTTACCCTTGTTACCCCTTGTTACCCCTTGTTACCCTTGTTACCCCTTGTTACCCCTTGTTACCCCTTGTTACCCTTGTTACCCCCTTGTTACCCCTTGTTACCCTTGTTACCCTTGTTACCCCTTGTTACCCCTTGTTACCCCTTGTTACCCTTGTTACCCTTGTTACCCCTTGTTAC
This sequence comes from Porites cylindrica, assembly GCA_964035525.1. Taxonomy (NCBI): domain Eukaryota; kingdom Metazoa; phylum Cnidaria; class Anthozoa; order Scleractinia; family Poritidae; genus Porites; species Porites cylindrica. The sequence goes on along the minus strand of OZ037788.1, from coordinate 3,208,710 downwards.
CCTTGTTACCCCTTGTTACCCTTGTTACCCCTTGTTACCCCTTGTTACCCTTGTTACCCCTTGTTACCCCTTGTTACCCTTGTTACCCCTTGTTACCCCTTGTTACCCCTTGTTACTTTTGTTACCCCCTTGTTACCCCTTGTTACCCTTGTTTCCCTTGTTACCCCTTGTTACCCCTTGTTACCCCTTGTTACCCTTGTTACCCCTTGTTACCCCTTGTTACGCTTGTTACCCCTTGTTACCCTTGTTACCCCTTGTTACCCCTTGTTACCCCTTGTTACCCCTTGTTACCCCTTGTTACCCTTGTTACCCCTTGTTACCCCTTGTTACCCTTGTTACCCCTTGTTACCCCTTGTTACCCTTTTTACCCTTTGTTACCCCTTGTTACCCCTTGTTACCCCTTGTTACCCCTTGTTACCCTTGTTACCCCTTGTTACCCCTTGTTACCCTTGTTACCCCTTGTTACCCCTTGTTACCCCTTGTTACCCCTTGTTACCCTTGTTACCCCTTGTTACCCCTTGTTACCCTTGTTACCCCTTGTTACCCCTTGTTACCCTTGTTACCCCTTGTTACCCCTTGTTACCCTTGTTACCCCTTGTTACCCTTGTTACCCCTTGTTACCCCTTGTTACCCTTGTTACCCCTTGTTACCCCTTGTTACCCTTGTTACCCCTTGTTACCCCTTCTTACCCTTGTTACCCCTTGTTACCCCTTGTTACCCCTTGTTACCCTTGTTACCCCTTGTTACCCCTTGTTACCCCTTGTTACCCCTTGTTACCCTTGTTACCCCTTGTTACCCCTTGTTACCCTTGTTACCCCTTGTTACCCCTTGTTACCCCTTGTTACCCCTTGTTACCCTTGTTACCCCCTTGTTACCCCTTGTTACCCTTGTTACCCTTGTTACCCCTTGTTACCCCTTGTTACCCCTTGTTACGCTTGTTACCCCTTGTTACCCCTTGTTACCCCTTGTTACCCTTGTTACCCCTTGTTACCCCTTGTTACCCTTGTTACCCCTTGTTACCCCTTGTTACCCTTGTTACCCCTTGTTACCCCTTGTTACCCTTGTTACCCCTTGTTACCCCTTGTTACCCCTTGTTACCCTTGTTACCCCTTCTTACCCCTTGTTACCCTTGTTACCCCTTGTTACCCCTTGTTACCCCTTGTTACCCCTGGTTACCCCTTGTTACCCCTTGTTACCCTTGTTACCCCTTGTTACCCCTTGTTACCCCTTGTTACCCTTGTTACCCCTTGTTACCCCTTGTTACCCTTGTTACCCCTTGTTACCCCGTGTTACCCTTGTTACTCCTTGTTACCCCTTGTTACCCTGGTTACCCCTTGTTTCCCTTGTTACCCCTTGTTACCCCTTGTTACCTTTGTTACCCTTGTTACCCCTTGTTACCCCTTGTTACCCCTTGTTACCCTTGTTACCCCTTGTTACCCCTTGTTACCCCTTGTTACCCTTGTTACCCCTTGTTACCCCTTGTTACCCTTGTTACCCCTTGTTACCCCTTGTTACCCCTTGTTACCCCTTGTTACCCTTTTTACCCTTGTTACCCCTTGTTACCCCTTGTTACCCTTGTTACCCCTTGTTACCCCTTGTTACCCTTGTTACCCCTTGTTACCCCTTGTTGCCCTTGTTACCCTTGTTACCCCTTGTTATCCTTGTTACCCTTGTTACCCTTGTTACCCCTTGTTACCCTTGTTACCCTTGTTACCCCTTTTTACCCCTTGTTACCCCTTGTTACCCTTGTTACCCCTTGTTATCCCTTGTTACCCTTGTTACCCCTTGTTACCCCTTGTTACCCTTGGTACCCCTTGTTACCTCTTGTTACCCCTTGTTACCCCTTGTTACCCTTGTTACCCCTTGTTACCCCTAGTTACCCCTTGTTACCCTTGTTACCCCTTGTTACCCTTGTTACCCCTTGTTACCCCTTGTTACCTCTTGTTACCCTTGTTACCCCTTGTTACCCCTTGTTATCCTTGTTACCCTTGTTACCCCTTGTTACCCCTTGTTACCCTTGTTACCCCTTTTTACCCCTTGTTACCCTTGTTACCCTTGTTACCCCTTGTTATCCTTGTTACCCTTGTTACCCCTTGTTACCCCTTGTTACCCCTTGTTACCCCTTGTTACCCTTGTTACCCTTGTTACCCTAGTTACCCCTTGTTACCCTTGTTACCCCTTGTTACCCTTGTTACCCCTAGTTACCCTTGTTACCCCTTGTTACCCCTTGTTACCCTTGTTACCCCTTGTTACCCTTGTTACTCCTTGTTACCCCTTGTTACCCTTTCCATAACAAGGATAGTATATTTATAATATGAATTTCTATTATTTTCTAAAATTCACTGTGGGAAAACCAGAGGTGATAACTAATTGATTATTTTCTAAACAACGTACCCACGAGTTGACGATAGTCTTTCTTTGATTACCCTTGTTACCACATTTGGCGCATTAAATTTGAGCACAAGACCGTTTTTCTATTTACACAAGCAAATATATATTATCGCATCACAAAATGGATGGGTTTTAAGATGATGACAAATTCTTTTTTAGTTGTCCAAGTTTCTTCAATGTATGCAAGACAGAAGATTGATCATTGTGCAGGAAGCATCCAAAGGAGTCGATCAAATCACTACAATCGTCTGGGAGAATCCTGAGTAAGCTTTGATAGTTTAGTCATTCCGCCAGAAAAAAGGTTTTAGGCCGAGGTCGTCTGCACTGAATTTAACATTGTTAAACTTGTTGGTGAATTAATCTGTTCACGAACTACCCAACTATCAACCCACTGATTGTGTTTATTTGTTTGTCGGCCCTAACTAAATTTAGTCAAATTTGCAAATAGACCTTTTTAGCTTGTATGTTTTGGTTTTCCATTTCAGACCACGTGATGGTACGCCAGGGAACTGTTTCTTTGAATTGTCGTCTTGTGCACGTGCATATGTATTCAAAAGGCAAATTCCCTGGAGAACATCACGTGGTGTGAATAATAGGCCTTTTGCACGATGACGTCATTTTACTACTACGACCAGAATCCTTCAGGATTTTGCTTTCCTGTGCAAATTAGGGCTTTTGTTTTCGAAGCCTCACTGGGATCACCAAATTAGAATATGAAAGGAAAAACGAGAAGGATTCTGGTAGTAGTAGTAAAATGACGCCATCATGCAAATGGCCTATTGGGGAAAAAAGATACCAGCTAAAAAGGTCTATTTAGCAATTATTGAAGGAGGCTGAATTATGTTCTGCATAATCCTTCACATCCTACGAAGGCCGAATTCAATAATTGTTTTATTATTCACTCCAAATATTGGAACAAGCTTACTTCCTCGTAGACTTTTTTGTTGGCCTGTGTTTTGCACAGTTTCAGGATATAAACACAAGTTTTTCTTGCATATACTTCCCAAAAAATAGATAACATCCATTGAGCAATATGTTCTGCGTGTTTGTGTTAATTTCCTTCCGTTTAGTTTTAGTCAGAAATTCAGCTAATTCCTCTTCGGATAGCCGCGTGAACGCCATTCTTTTTTTGCTCACTCGCGAATAAACGGCTGGGCCTCCGCGCCTTCGAAACGACGTTGATCGATGTTCTATTGCCCATGTAACCTGGTCTGCAAATCAATATACCACATTTGTACAACCTGTCCTGTTTTCTATCCTGGCTTTAAAGGGAACCTCCACTCTTACTACAGAATAAGTTTAAATCGAATAAAATTATGTTGATAAACAAATTTGTTGGAAATTTGTCTTTAAAAAAGTGTTTATATCAGGAAAAGTGAATTTTAAAATCGCTTATTTTCACTTTCAAATTTCGCGGGCGCCGCCATCTTGAATAATTGTGACGTGTTACGGTTGCTCTATTGTTCTGACACAAAGAGCTTTTGTTTAATAACAATAGCGAAACCATTACACGTCACAATTATTCAAGATGGCGACGCCTTTCGGATACAAACGCTTTCTTTAAAAATATTTTAGATTGACTTGACTGTAACAGTTATTTCCTGTGATTTAAAGTTATCTTTTTGTTGAAGTGGATGTTCCCTGTAATGGCAGACTGAAGTATGAACAGTTATAGTCAAGCCATATGGTGAAAAACTTGTGCACTCTGGGGTAAACGCACCAAATTTGGTATGGTAATAGTACTTGGGCTGCTGAACAATATTAGCTATGGACCCCAGTCAGGGGGAACATTTTGTACTCAGGGAGGTGGGGTGGTTGCAGTTTCCAATTTAACTGCCGTTATTGAAAAGAAAGCTGCTATATCAATAGGGAATGGTGTCCTAGGGAAGTTTAACAAGGTCTATTTAATCCAACTTTCTAGGTGGCGTGGGGGGGGGGGAAGGTTTCAACACAGCTTAGGGGGAGGGGTAGGAGTATCTCTGTTTGCATGTTTGTTTAAGTTTATGTTGTGAGGAAGAATACAATAACCTTTCCTGAATTCTGGGATAATTTTAAATCATTTGGCAATTAGTTTCTCCTCTGAACTTATTCTTCATCTCCATGGTAGTGGAGATGGTGGTGGTGGTGTCTATGGGGGGGGATGGGTGGGTTTTTCCCGGTGTAGTAAGCGCATGTTTCTTATATTATCAGTTAATCAACCTGCGGAAATAAACTAGATGACTTAAGGCACTTTTTTAGGCTATTTAATCACCTGATCATCGTTACATCATTCATAAGAGGGTAGCAGCGGGGGGGGGGGGGGGGGGGGAGGGGGGGGTGTCCCGGTCCCGTTTCACGTGCAAATTTTGACAAATTTCACATATCACATGCGTTCTAACCCATTTTTCACGATCCACGAATTTACTCATCAACCGAAACCGGAAACCCCGCATGAAAAGCCCCTCACACATAACATAACAGTTATATAACATATATAACAGTTACCTAACTGTTATACAACAGTTATATAACAGTTATATGACAGTTATATAACTGTTAGAATATAACAGTTATATAACTGTTATATATACTGTTATATATAACAGCAGACATCTGCTGTCATATAACTGTCATCACACGTCTGATGTCTGATTTTATATAACAGTTATATAACAGTATATATAACTTTCATATAACTGTTATATAACAGTTATATAACTGTCATATAACGGTTATATAACTGTTATATAACGTATAACCGTTATATAACAGTATATAATATAACAACAAATTTCATGTATCACATGCGTTATACACCATTTTTCACGCTTCACGAATTTAGTCATCAACTGAAACCGGAAACCCCGCATGAAAAGCCCCTCACACATAACATAACAGTAATATAACAGTTATTTAACAGTTACCTAACTGTTATATAACAGTATATATAACTTTCATATAACTGTTATGTAACAGTTATATAACTGTTATATAACATATAACTGTTATATAACAGTATATAATATAACAACTAATTTTACGTATCACATGCGTTATAAACCATTTTTCACACTCCACGAATTTAGTCATCAACCGAAACAGGAAACCCCGCATGAAAAGCCCCTCACACATAACATAACAGTTATATAACTGTTATATAACATATATAACAGTTACCCAACTGTTATATGACAGTATATATAACTTTCATATAACTGTTATATAGCAGTTATATTAAAATTATATGACTGTTATATAACAGTTATATAACTGTTATATAACAGTTATATGAAAGTACACATAACTTTTATATTATATACATTTATATAACAGTTATATAACAGTATATATAAGTATATATATAAGAGTTATATAACTGTTATATAACTGTTATGTGGCTGTCAGTTATATAACTGTTATATAACAGTTATATGAAAGTTATATATACGGTTATATAAGGCAACTGTTATATAACTGTTATATAACGCTTATATGTAAAATATAACAGTTATATAACTTTCATATAACTGTTATGTATAACAGCAGACATCTGCTCTCATATAACTGTCATCACACGTCTGATGTCTGATTTTATATAACAGTTATAAGAGTATATATAACTTTTATATAACTGTTTTATAACTGTGATATAACTGTTATATAACAGTTATATAACTGTCATATAACTGTTATATAACTGTTATATAACATGTAGCTGTTATATAACAGTATATAATGTAAGAACAAATTTCACGTATCACATGCGTTATAAACCATTTTTTACGCTCCACGAATTTAGTCATCAACTGAAACCGGAAACCCCGCATGAAAAGCCCCTCACACATAACATAGCAGTTATATAACAGTTATATAAGTGTTATATAACATATATAACAGTTACCTAACTGTTATATAACAGTATATATAACTTTCATATAACAGTATATATAACAGTTATATGACAGTATATATAAATATATATAACCGTTATATAACAGTTATATGACAGTTATATAACTGCTATATAACAGTTATATGACATATAACTGTTATATAACAGTATATAATATAACAGTTATGTGTACTGTGATATAACAGTTATATGACAGTTATATAACTTAAAATATAACAGTTATATAACTTAAAATATAACAGTTATATAACTGTTATATATGCTGTTATATATAACAGCAGACATCTGCTGCCATATAACTGTCATCACACGTCTGATGTCTGATTTTATATAACAGTTATATAACAGTATATATAACTTTCATATAGCTGTTATATAACAGTTATATTACAGTATAGAACATAACAGTTACTTGTACTGTTATATAACAGGTATATATAACTGTTATATAACGCTTATATGTATATATACTGTCATATAACTGTTATATAACTGTCATATAACAGTTATATGACTGTTTTATAACAGTTATTGTACTGTTATATATCTGTTATATAACAGTTTTATGACAGTTATATAACAGTTATATGACAGTATATATAACCGTTATATGACTGTTATATAACAGTTATATGACAGTTATATAACTGTCAGAATATAACAGTTATATATGTATCTAAGTGACCAGAGAAGATCCAGATGCGAGTGATCAAATTGCATTCTGTGAATTCCATTCATCCTTATACGTTATATAACAGTTATATAATAGTTTTATAACTGTCATATAACAGTTATATATACAGTTATATAACATAGATAGCTGTTATATAGCAGTTGTATAACAGTATATATTACAGTTACATAACAGTTGTATGACAGTTATATAACTGTTAGAATTTAACAGTTATATATGTATCTAAGTGACGAGAGAAGATCCAGATGTGCGTGATCAAATTGCTTTGTGTGAATTCCATTCATCCTTATAAGTGGAAGTCCAAACGAATGCCGCCTACATACCTGCGATGCATGCATAATAATAACCTGAAGATGAAAACTGCGGGCTACTCTTGTCGCCCGCAATAAAAGTTGTTAATACCTTATTATAGGAAATTAACGCTCCATGAAATTAGCGCGAATCGTTAAAATTCGCGTTAATTTAAGTCGCGTTAATTTTGTTGAGCGTTAATTTCCGCGACGTTAATTAAGTGCAGCGCTAATTTCCGCACTCTTAATTTCCAGTATTTTAACCCCAATTTTGGAACCTGTCCAGACATTATTGACACCTAAAAAACATTACCTACAAGCTTTCTTTCTTTCCATTTACCCTTTATTTTTCATCTTTCACAAAAGCTAAGGCGAAGGTTTACAATATATGTTAAATTTGTTTCCAGTTGTCACCACCAACCGTGTCTTAATCGCGTTAATTTCCTTTATTATGAAATTCTACCTTCTCTTTCGCGTTAATTTTCTTTATTCGAAAGTCGTTTGCCATTAAATTCGCGTTAATTTAAGTCGCGTTAATTTCCAATGCCTTAATTTCATGGAGTGTTAAATTCCCAAAAAGTGCAATTCACTTCAATCAAAGTGTAAAAATGAAACATCTTATCTTTCCAATGGCGAAAAACGGCATACTGTCTCTCACAAGCGAGAGAGCAAAAAGACCAGCCATTCCTGTCCGCCATGCAGAATTTCCTTGAGTAGCCTGACCTTTTGTTTCTTCCGTGTGCAGTCTTGTTTGTTCCATCAGGAGGTGTCTCAAAAATATTAATGAAGTGTTTTGATGTGTCAGGGGGTGCATGAGTAATATTGTAATGCTTTAACTCAAATTAATTCTGCCCTTCAGAACTCAACTTGCTTCTACGTGGCTTTCCCTTGTGACAAGAATCACTTACACACTCTTTTAAAATAATTTTAGAAAATCTCTCACAAAAGTACACTACTTTGAAGAAAATGGGAATGCAAAAGTTTTTTAGGCCGCTTTCTTCCCGTTTTTGAGTCTTTTCCGGACCAAAACAAAAAGGCCATTACCCCTCCCCCCCAAGGGCACAATGTGCCTCCCCCCGTGCATATTTGAGTGGGGTCCATAGCTAAAAATAATTAGTGCAACTAGTACTATCACTGTGCCGAGTTTGATGCTTTTACCCCAAAGTGCACAATTCAGCTATTTTTTTACACCATATGGCTGGACTATTAGCTGAACTGTTTATTTTTCAAGTGATAACCCGTGTTTCGTGTTTATCTTTATCACGCGTTCTACCGTTCTTTGTTGTCTGACTCTTAAGAGAAAAAATTTCTTGTTAAAGATTAAAGGATTTTAAAGCAAAGAGACCAGTTGTTGAGAATACCACAGAAGTTGCTTCCCTTCCCGCAACTGCAGGAACACAAAGAGAGGTAAGTTTTCGTTCGCTTGTATTTCTTTTAGCGGCAAACAAAACAAAAAACACGCGGTATTAGCATTAGCGATGCAGGACTTATTTCTTGCTTTACGTAAGGAATTGGAAGGAGAGTCTTGCGATGTAAATTTTACATGCAAAGCTTTCATTGATGTTCCCCGTAATTAAGCCTGGTTCTAATGTGCCGTCGATGCACCTGCGATATGGCGGCCGGTACTGCCGGGGATACTGTTCAGATATGAGAACAGAAGTGGCCGGCAACATTGCTCATCCCAGTCTTTACCCCTGGCATGCCTGCGAAGGTGACTCAAGTATGCCGGCGGTAGAGCTTTCCTCTGGCTCAAGTTGCCGGCGGCCATCGTCGGAGAAGTGTCCCAGGCGGTACCAGCGGCTACGTCGCAGATACATAGGCGGCATATGACCAACATCAATTTTCTGCTAAAAATATCAATAGACAATCAAAGAGAAAGGTTATGAGAATTAATAAAATGATCACCACAGAGAAAATGCTTTGATCTTTCATCAAATTCTCTCAACTCATTCTTTAAGGAAAAATATAGAGATCAGTTTGGAGAATTTGTATGTGGATTTTGGGGCTTAAAGTCGTAACTGTTTTTATTCTTTTATTTCAGCCTCCTAGTATAGAAGAACTGTTCTCAGTATCAGCAGCAATGCTACCCATATTTTCAGAATTTGGATACAGGTAAAACACGGTCATTTGCATTGAATTTTCTGCAATTATTCTAATTTCGTTTTGGATCGTGATGAGAAGCCAATTGGGCTTAGTAGTTAACCTTGAAACTACGAATTAATACACGCTGTCTTGCATTTCTTTAATTGTGGTCGTTCCTGTTATTGGAGGAACATTATAACATGATTTTTTTTGTTTCTCACAGCAAAAGTGCAGTAATGAGTCCTTCCGATGTTCGAACAGTCGTTACGAATTATGTGAAATCGCACGAGCTTGTCTCGACTGAAAATAAAAGGTAGGTAAGCTTATTTCAACAATTTATTTTTGTTTTTAAAATGATTCCCCGAGGTGCAAAGTGGTTTCATCAAGGATCCTTTTTTAACCCAACAGAACAAACTCTGTAATTTTTTTAACAAAGGATGACAAAAAAACAGGATGCTATTTTCATTGATATGTTTGCTCCGAAATGGGCACGCGGGCCCCATAATTTAGCACGTTTTCCCTCCTGGGACCCTTGCATTACCCCTGGGTATTGAGCGTGGTATTTAAATGCTTTGTCAACATCAGGATCACTGATCAGATCGCTTTTCTATGCGTTCATGCCCCGAGAGTGCATATATACTTGCGTTTTTGTCCTCCCTCCTCCCCTCAGCGACGAAAACCCGGTTATGCTGCACTTCTTCGCATACGCGGAAACTATTTTCGCCCATATCTTAGTATTCCCCGCGTGTGCCATAGAGGTGCAGCATATCGATGAAAATTCTCCTACAATTTGCGCTTTTGTTTTGCCTGGGTTCTCCGGTTTACGGTCGTTTCGATTCAAAGTCGTTTCAATACAAGTCGTTTCGATACAAGTTTTTTCAGTTTAGGTGTTAATAGTTTCACGTACTTGGCTTAAAGAACAAAGAATATTCACCCAAAATGTTTTTCATGTTCGCCCGCAAACTATATACTTGAAGTGATCGAAATTTTTGTGCAAGTATCACTGCTTGAGTTCGTATCGAAACGACTTTGTATCGAAACGAATGGTTCTCCTCTCGCACTTTGAGTATAAATCCAGTGGGTTAAGCTCGACTTTCCAAAAGCTCACCCTGTTCTGTCATTTCTTGTTCCTAGAATGGTGGTGCTGGACCCTACACTCACCAAAACACTCCTTAATAAGAACGAGGATATCGTATTTTTACCTTGGGATCAACTTTTTGAAAGGTAAGCCGGGGCGGATCTAGGGGGAGGGTGCAGGGGGTGCGCACCCTCCCCTGAGGTGACCTGCGGTTTTCTAATACAACTGGTATTCTGCAAAAAAAAAAACTATGTGGTTTATTGGTGTTGAAGTAGAGCAAGAGACGAGTGCACCCCCTCCTAAAAAAAATCCTGGATCCGCCCCTGGTAAGTCTGGTTCTTTCCACTATTAATCCACTTTTACATCTTCCGTCGAAGGCTCCAACTTGATAGTACTTCGGGACAAGTTAACGTTGCCTCATGGGCCGCCAGAGTTAGGCTGCTGCAAATTGCTTTTTTTGTGTTTAACAGGCATGCCTGCTCCGTCACAGCTACTAACCCATTTCTCGTTGTATGCATGTCTTTATGTTTCCCTTGTTCGGGCATTTTTTTCTTCTTTCCGTGTTTTGTATGTGTATGTTTTAGTTACCAGTTTTATCTGCTAGTTTCCTTTTTATTTGGGGAGAAAGGGGAAGGGGGAAAGATGTGAGAACAAAGTAGAAGCTATGCTACGTCTTAATAGCGTTGTAGCTTTCTTAATCACGCGCATTTTACCGACGATTCACAGCAATTAATGCTTTTCGCATGTAGGGTTTCATCTAAAATGAATAAATGCCATCAGATCACGTTTCCTGGGCAAAATCCTTTAGTAAGGTAAGTTACTTCTTTGCAAGTAAGTTTAGATGAAAGTTAAGGGTTCTAATTGGCTTCAGGGAAGTCCAGATATCCTCCTGGATGATAAAAAAATGCCTTCTTAATTCAAAATACGGTCGAACTTCTCGAAAACGACCACCCGAAATGTGCAGTGTCTTGTTTTACCGTCCAGAAGTTAAATGTGGGGCTAAAATATAGCAGAAAACGTTTAATGATAAGAAACCCACCAAGCATGAGCTAGGATCGTGATACACCAATCACTAACAACCATGGTGGTACAAATAGTTCTACTCAGTGAATCGACTCCATCGCCTGACGAAGACCTGCAATACGCGGTCGAAACGTCGCGATCAATATCTATGTGACAATCGGGAGACCAACGATTAACCAAACCCTGTATGTACAATAATCCTGTCTCCCCTCTTTTCAGCCGTGTTTTTCTGCTCTAGGAAACCGCTTGGCACGGGCGACATGTATTTGCCCCAAGCTCTGATTGGCTAAGTGGATTGTTCGTGTTCGTTGTACTTGGCTAGACTTCTTATTGCGACTTCCATTGAAAATTGCTGGAATACTTTTTTTTAGTTTGCTCGTTTCTTCTCAATAGGAAAGGAAAGATCGAATCTATCGAAATTAAAGTGGAACAGCGGATGGGTAACAAAAAGGTACCTTTTTTCGTTTTTCTGTGCAGTTTGGTTTTCTCTTTGTCTCATTTTTATATCATACGCTGTCACAGAACAAAATTGGTCATAAATTTAGTCCAACTCTCTCGTAACCTGCTTAGGTGTCACCTTTGGATCTAATAATCGCGGCAGGACTAGTTCAGTCGGTAGAGCGCTCGATTTTAGCGTGGAGGTCACGTGTTCTTTCCTCGGAGCTGGACCAATACTCAGGGTCTTGAAATAACTGAGAAATTAAAGGAAATGCCTTTGCCCTCTTAACGGCTGGAACTTAGCTTGGCTTCGATGACCAGGTAAAATGACGGTCCCATGTGTATAGGAGAAGTAAAAGTAGTGTCCTCTATTTGTACTTTGGTGTTTTAACATTTACGCTTTAGTAAAGTGCGTTCTTTTTATAACCAGTGGTTGTTTACCATCCATTGTGCAGGGATCAAGAGAAAAATCGAGGTTACGGTAAATTCCACGGAGCACGACTTTGACGACCCCAGAACTCGGTAGTAGTAGCCTTGTGCCGCATACTATAGACCTTGTCACGGTTTTCGACGCCATCTTGACGAGTAAGCAAACGCGTGAGAAATTACAGTGTTTGTATGAGAATCTAGTGTCGAATAATTTCCGTAAGACGGCTGTTCTGAAAAAAATATCAATTATAAACTAAAGGTACAAAGCAAAGGATCGTCCGAAAAAAGTTTGGAGGCTTACCTGTGCTTAAATTTCTCCAGAGGCTTGCTTTAGATTTTCCATATATTTGTCTGTAATTTTCCCGGGACTTTCTTACAGACAAATGTATAGGAAATTTACAAAGTGGTTCTAGGTCTTCTAGAGAATGTAACGCCGTTAAATTTTTTCAGTAGAATCCTTAGGAGTGAAGCTTTAGTTTACAAATCATATTTTTTTCAGAACAGCCGTACTACGGAAATTATTCGAAATTAGATTCTCATACAAACACTGTAATTTCTTACGCGTTTGCCTACTCGTCAAGATGGCGTCGAAAACCATGACAAGGTCTATTTTATCGAGGGTATTGACAGTGATTTGTATTTTAGGTCACGTTAATCCGGAACCTTGAATTATACGGCATTAGCCCGCAGGAATTTGCTCACAACATACAGTTAAAGGCAGCTTGTAGCACCTCAGGTGAGACCCGCTTTAAGCTATGTTCGGCACGAAAACCGTATCGTATAGGACTTCTTTTCACGCACAATAACGGTTGTGGCGGCGCGATTTCTGCGACGGAGCGACGCTGCGCCGCGCCTGGCCTTCTCCGCAGGCAACTCCTATTAGAGACCTTTAGTTTCAAGGACGAAAACGGCTACGAGTACGAGATTTGACTCAAAGTTTTTTCGCGTATTCTCAAAATATAGACTCCCCGGAAAGCTTCATTTTACCATGTTTCACTAGAAAATTTAGCACTGTTATCTTTAGTGAAGAAGTTTACACCATCTCCCGATCGCAAAATGGTAAAACTTCTAACAGTTGATAAGTTGTTTCCGTTACGTCGACATTCTCGCTAAAACTCGTAGTAGAGTGACGACGGCTACCACGTTCTCCCACCAAAATGAGGCTGGCTCACGCACGAGTACTACTTAGTATTGAGAAAATCTCGTGCTCGTTGTCGTACTCGTCTTAGAATCTAAAGCTCTCCATTGTAACGGTTGTAACAGTGTTGTGAAAGTAACAGTGAAGCCTGCGGATGAGGAGGCTGCGCAGTACCGAGAAAAACATGAGAAAAAAGATGTTCATCTCCCCCGAGCCAAGAGCTGATAACAGTGCTCACGCATGCTCTGATTGTCTTGTCTATACCGAGTTTACCCGGCTGGGTCAGCCAAAGTTGTTTTATGGAAAAAAAGGTGGCCCGTCTAGGAGGGTGACACGGCGTAGCCGCGCTAACGTTTTCTTTCTTATGTAAACGCGGTTTGTCAAGTTTTGTATTAAGGGTTGTAAGAAAAGTTGGCTCGCCCCGGATATCTTTGGTAGGCAGGAGATCCTTCTGTCCGAGACATGTGTTCTCCATCAGTATAAAAGGTTGCTAAGTACAGCAGAAAAGCGGCTTTTGGATTAGTTTGGTTCCGCAGTTTTGAAGAAGCTATAAACTAAAGCCATAAGCTAAACCCTAAAACTCATTAGAATCAAAGGAGACCCCAAAAGAATGGTCAAGTGTTGTTTAAAATTACACTACTTCTATGCCTCATCTATGAGCGTATGTATTTGGCTTTCGATGGCAAGGATAAAAACGCAATTCAACTTGAAAAAATGCGAAAAAACCTTTCATACCTTTTTCTTTTGGATTGAATCCTGTGACATCTTTACATTCTTTTACATTGAGAGAAGCGACTTTATAAATTCAATTAAACAACACTGCTTGGTCTTTTCTTCCTTGTAAATACATTTTTCGTTCTTCATTAATCAGAATAATCGCCTTTTTTTTCACGGATCTTTTCAGTCATGTTAAGTCTACACCAGTCACTAGGTACTACATATCCTCGTCTTTAACTCTTTTCTTTTATTGTATCGTTAGTTTCTCAACTACCTGGTAAGAACATTTCCCCTGGAATGCAGGTTTTAATTCAAGGGAACCAAGTTGCCATTGTAGCGAAATTTCTTCTAGGTAAGTGACAAGAAACGCTAAGGGGAGTAGGTACAATCTTTGGGTGCAGTGATTTTAGGGATCGTTTGGGTTGACAAGCGTTACTTATGATTGGTCGATGGTATTTGTTGCCTCCCACCCAAACGATCCCACAAATCGTTTCACCGAAAACGTATACCCATTCCATTTAAGTTTATCGACCGGCGAATAGTGACTGCTCTGTAGCTTTGACACTTAATTTCCTCATTCACGTTATAACGTGTTTTATTTTTGTTTTGGTGTTTAGATGAATACAAAATCCCCAAAAAGTACATCAGTGGCCTTGAACACCTCAAAAGCGGCAAGAAGAAGAAATGAATACTATGTTTATAAAGAATAAAGTATAAATTACGCTGTTAACACTTCTCTGTGTCAGGGGCATGGCTAGAAATTTTCCAAAAGTAGCCACAAACTTCCCTCTGTCCGTAAAAATCGTTTTCTTGTGGTTCTTTGATTAAATGTCCGTTTTAACGGTAAATCACCTTTTTATTTGGGCGTCGCCCAAACAGAGTAATCGAAATGCCTTGTTTTGACGCAAAGTTGCAAGCGAACAAAACAAGCGAACCCGAGGCGAATGTCTGCCATGCGAACGTCTTGTACAAGGTAAGAGGCATGTGGGGAAGAAAGCTCTGCTAGAACAGCACTTTCTCGCACTTTTACAATCTCAAAAGTTAATCTGAATCTTCAGTATTCTTACCTCATCGAAACTGGAAAGTCTCGAGTCCAGGGATGAAATCTATCAAAAATATTTGGAATATTAACGTCGGGTTTTGGTCACAATGAGACTTGGAGCGATTTTCTTCTGAGCGTAAGGAAATGTTCCGCAAAAATTTTGTGACATGCAGCCTAGCAAGATAAAATTTAAAAAGAAAGAGAACAAATTCATTTGAAAATTGGTGAATAAACTGAACTGCAAAGCTCAAAAGCCGCCTTCACAATTACGTTTTTCGCTGCTGTTAATCGTCATTACGATCACAAGCGACGAACCTTGAAACAGAACCTCACAAAACGGATCGAAAATCACAAGTCATGACCTTTTCAACTCATCGGAGAAATCTTGTGTTTCCTAAAAGGTCCGCTAAGATGATTGGCAGCGTAAAACGAAAGCGTCAGTTGGCCTTTGAACGTCAGAATTCGTGTGTATATGAAAAGCACAGTAATGTATGATGTTGTTCGAGAGTTCTTGACGATCTTATCTGACATTTTTTTGACAAGTTGTTCGAAATGTACGAATCAATGTGATTTGTTAGTGTGGGCCTACCGCGAACAGTGTGTGCATTGGAGAGGATCGAAATGCACCAATCATAGAAAGACAATTTTAATTGGATGTTTTCTCTATTTTATGTCCATTTTCTTATCTTTATTTTGTGATTGGTCTATTTTGTTAGGTCGATTGAATAATCCAATACTTGCGGCCGCACTTGGCAAGTTAAAAATAGGGTAAGTTTTTAAAAAAACTCGGTAAAAAATTCTTCACAATGTAACCTGGTCAAAAGACTTTAACCAAGGTTAATTTTTATCAGCGGCCGGACTCAGTTAGTCATTCAATATTGTGCGGGCTTTTTTTTTTTTTTGCTCGCTTGGCTCACTCATAACGCCGCCTAAGAGTGACTGAAAAAATTTATTATTATTTATTTATTTATTTACAAGTACCGCAACAGGCGGACCATCCGAACTGTTCGAGTGATCGTGATGTCACGCGCGACATGTGATGCCATATATTGACTGTATTTCGTAACGCCTGCACTTGGCTTAATTCAAGTGATCGGTAGAAATGCTTCATAATCACAGAATTCTGCACCTCTTGATCCCAAATGTTGATATCATGTAAGAAAAATGAATGAACATAACCTCCTGTATGTTTTTTGTCTCGTGTTCTTCGTTTTTGTGCCACTTTCACTCGCTTGAAACTCACACCCCGACTGTATACAACAAGGCCTTCTTAAAACCAAGAATCTCACAACCAGTGGTTCTTAAAACAGGGCCTTTTAAAACCAGGGGTTCTTACAACCAGGGGTCTTACAACCAGGCATCCTACAACCAGGGGTTCTTACAACCAGGGGTCTTACAACCAGGGGTTATTACAACGAGGTGTTCTTACAATCAGGCGTCCTACAACCAGGGGTCTTACAACCAGAGGATCTTACAACCAGGGGTCTTACAACCAGGGGTTATTACAATGAGGTGTTCTTACAACCAGGCGTCCTACAACCAGGGGTTCTTACAACCAGGAGTCTTACAACCAGGGGTCTTACAACCAGGGGTTCTTACAACCAGGGGTTCTATCAACCAGGCGTCTTATAACCCAGGGTCTTACAACCAGTGGTTCTTACAACAAGGGGTTCTTACAACCAGGGGTTCTTACAACCAGGGGTCTTACAACCAGGGGTTCTTACAACCAGGGGTCTTACAACCAGGGGTTCTTACAACCAGGGGTTCTTCAACCAGGGTTTCTTACAACCAGGGGTCTTACAACCAGGGTTTCTTACAAACAGGGTCTTTCAACCAGGCGTTCTTACTACCAGGGGTTCTTACAGCCAGGGGTCTTACAACCAGGGGTTCTTACAACCAGGGATCTTACAACCAGGGGTTCCTACAACCAGGGGTCTTACAAGGAGTGTTCTTAAAACCAGGGGTTCTTACAACCAGGGGTCTTACAACCAGGCATTCTTACAACGAGGGGTTCTTACAACGAGGGGACTTAAAACCAGGGGTTCTTACAACCATGGGTCTTACAACCAGGGGTTCTTACAACCAGGGGTTCTTACAACCAGGGGTCTTACAACCAGGGGTTCTTACAACCAGGGGTTCTTACAACCAGGGGTTCTTCCAACCAGGGGTCTTACAACCAGGCGTCTTACAATCAAGGGTTCTTACAACCAGGGATTCTTACAACCATTGGTCTTACAACCAGGGGTCTTACAACCAAGGGTTCTTACAACCAGAGATTCTTACAACCGGGGGTCTTACAAGCAGGGGTCTTACAACCAAGGGTTCTTACAACCAGGGATTCTTACAACCAGGGGTTCTGACAACTAGGGTCTTACAACCAGGGGTCTTACAACCAGGGGTTCATACAACCAGGTGTCTTACAACCAGGGGTCTTACAACCAGGGGTTCTTACAACCAGGGGTCTTACAACCAGGGGTTCATACAACCAGGTGTCTTACAACCATGGGTTCTTACAACCAGGGGTTCTTACAACCAGGGGTCTTACAACCAGGGGTTCTTACAACCAGGGGTTCTTACAACCAGGGGTTCATACAACCAGGTGTCTTACAACCTGGGTTCTTACAACCAGGGGTTCTTACAACCAGGGGTCTTACAACCAGGGGTTCTTACAACCAGGGGTTCTTACAACCAGGGGTTCTTCAACCAGGGTTTCTTACAACCAGGGGTCTTACAACCAGGGTTTCTTACAAACAGGGGTCTTTCAACCAGGCGTTCTTACTACCAGGGGTTCTTACAGCCAGGGGTCTTACAAGGAGTGTTCTTAAAACAAGGGGTTCTTACAACCAGGGGTCTTACAACCAGGGGTTCTTACAACCAGGGGTTCTTACAACCAGGGGTTCCTACAACCATTGGTCTTACAACCAAGGGTTCTTACAACCAGAGATTCTTACAACCGGGGGTCTTACAAGCAGGGGTCTTACAACCAAGGGTTCTTACAACCAGGGATTCTTACAACCAGGGGTTCTGACAACTAGGGTCTTACAACCAGGGGTCTTACAACCAGGGGTTCATACAACCAGGTGTCTTACAACCAGGGGTCTTACAACCAGGGGTTCTTACAACCAGGGGTCTTACAACCAGGGGTTCATACAACCAGGTGTCTTACAACCATGGGTTCTTACAACCAGGGGTTCTTACAACCAGGGGTCTTACAACCAGGGGTTCTTACAACCAGGGGTTCTGACAGCTAGGGTCTTACAACCAGGGGTCTTACAACCAGGGGTTCATACAACCAGGTGTCTTACAACCAGGGGTCTTACAACCAGGGGTTCTTACAACCAGGGGTTCTTACAACCAGGGGTCTTACAACCAGGGGTTCATACAACCAGGTGTCTTACAACCATGGGTTCTTACAACCAGGGGTTCTTACGACCAGGGGTCTTACAACCAGGGGTTCTTACGACCAGAGGTTCTTACAACCAGGGTTTTACAACCAGGGTTTCTTACAACAAGGGGTCTTACAACCAGGGGGTGTCTTACAACCAGGGGTCTTACAACCAGGGTTTCTTAGACCCAGGGGTAGTTACAACAAGAGATTCTCTTTCTAGTTTGCGTCGTGATTGAGTTTGTTGAATAGTAAAACTACTATACATCTTCTAAATAGGTTTTATTTCATTAATTTGGCAACCACAATATCTTTGTAAATACTTAAGCTTTTAAATGAGATAAGAACGCTGATCTTGTTAAAACACAGCTTAATCCAACTGTCAAACAGCCCTTTAAGAAAACACAAGAGACCATTACATGAGAGAATTGAGAAAGATTGATCTTCTTCCGGAGCTACGTTTAGCGCATATTAACTCCGTTTTTACCGTGTTGAACAGCGAGGACTAAGGGTGTTAATTAGATTGTACAGCAAAACAAGATAAATAAACTGAAATTTATAACAGGAATTACTGAAGTGAATAAAAGACGTTTTGAGTAAAGAAAATGTTCAAAATTATGTCACGAAGGCTATATATTTGTTACAAATTCAGAAAACATCAAAGTTCGTCTCCAATACGAACACCTTGGATCATCACCTCAAGGGCTGCTTTCATGCTATCTACAACTGATATAAAAAAAATAATAAGTGTTAGACCATTATACCTGCAATAATGAGGTGACAGACAAGGACCACAGCAAAGACAGCGTCAAAAAACAACAGCTACGAGTGTATAACACTTTTTGATCCACTTATAGGTGCTTTGCATATATACTCTGTAACGGTGTGTTGGGATCGGAAGCTGTCTGCGCACACAAATGTTCCCATTCATTTTAGCGATCGAAGATGTGTCATGTTTGTCTAACTTGAATTTATGGGGGCAAAAACGGCGCCAAGCATTTTCCCCCAGTTTGATTGGAAAATAAATGACACCTGTTTGAAAGGGACAATAGTGTCGTCAATATCTGTCATATCATCCCGGGCAAATGCTCCCATTAGAAATAAGCTTGATTGAGTGTCGCAATAGTAGAAGCAAATTTCACTCATCCGATCTGAAGGATTGTGCTGACTCATCCCCAGTCCCCTCTCAGTCTCCTATTAATTTTTTAGAAGAGTGGTTAAGGGAATCCCATTGTCCTCTTCTCACAAGATGCCGTAATGGTCCCCTGCAGCCATACCGTAACCTCTTAAACATAATAAGAGATGACTGGGGATGTGTCAGAGGACTGTGTGCAGTAGACCACCTCAGATACAGAGGTCACATGTTTCCACTTGCATGCAGCATTAACAAGACCCAGATCAGTTGCTGATCGTGCTCCAGACCCTTGCAGATCATATGAAAACCTGGCCTTACTCACCTGCAGGTGCATTTCCATAGTAATATTTGTACGAAGGATTTCCTTCCTTGTTATAAATATCCTTTTGGACCGTGCCCGATGAGTCTGAAAAACGAAATTTGAACTCCAACATTAAACAACAGTTTTTTCGTATTTTTTTCGAAACACCAGCTTACACTTGAGGGTTGGGGTGGTACAGTGGTGAGACTAATACTTGCAGTTATTGCCTCCCACCCAGTGGCCTAGGTTTGGATTCCAGAGACAACACCATGGTGAGTTCAGGTTGTTGTTGGTTCTCTCCCATGCTCTCAGAGTCAAACAGGCTCTTTTCCCAGGTTTAGCAAGAAATAGCCTGCTGAACAGGCCCTTTTTTTGCATTTTTCAGGCAAGAGAGGGCAGGTGCAAGGCTGACATGGGTAGGCAGCACCAAACATGTGTGATCACAAAGAGGTTAAAAAAATAGTTATTACTGTTATGAGTTATGTTTTTGCCTCTCTTCTGCCACGCATGTCTGGCACTCCATGCCAGCCCGTGTCCTCCTCCCACCGAAAAAAAGAAAAAACAAGAAAGGTTAGGTGAGGAAGATGGCTATTAATTATGTACCAATAAACTTCCTTTAAACTGGCCAGTGCACCTCCTAATCTACCAAAACTTTTTTCAACATATCCAAAAACAAAAGCAAAGTATATGATATATCCAAAAATTGGTGAAAGATACTGTGTAGACCCTTGCATACTATAGACCTAGTGACACCAGCCAATTTTTTGTTTACCTAAAATAAATATCCTTGGGATGTAAGCTCCATCAATTTTATACTGGGTATCCTGTGGCTCCTCATCATCCTGCAAAGTACCAAACCAGAAAAACAGGTTTTTACTAATTATTATGACTTCATTTTGTGATCTTGAGCTTAAAGCTTTACCTATTTTTTAATACAGACTCCCCATAATGGCCATCTTTCAGCTGCATTCCTCTTTTCCTTAAATGTTTTGACTAATAATTGTTTTTTTCTGGTATTGTTTGCCCCATTTGGTTGACAGAAATGTACTTTCAAGTTATTCTGTATTTTCATTTCAAAGGTCGCTTAGTAGTGAAAATAATGCCATACTTGACAGAAAAATACAAAAAAATGTGGCCATGTCCCTTTCTTCTAAAACTGTGTTTTAGCCAAACTTTTTGTATGATGTCTGATTCAAAATGAGTCCAAAGCTTGTTCTTTTAGCTTGGCAAACGTTTGAGACTTAGTTTTGGAATTTTTATACCACTGTTGACATTGTGTGGTTCTTTTGTCCTCCAAGAAAATACCCCATAAAACAAAAGCTCTTCAACAGTCGGATATGCTCTTCAAGATTCAAACCCAGGCAGCGCATAGCTCCGTCATCATTTATCTCAACCCTGTCTGGCAGAACGTTTTTAATACTTTAAGGTATTTTTTGGGGAAGTATGTAGTAATTTATAGGAATTATAACATACCTCAACATTGATCATCACAAAATTCGTGCTTAGTTCTCCAATTTCTTTTGACTCAGCAAATTTTGGTTTCAGAGCTGAAAAAGAGTCAGCGCAAAAGGGTTTTTAACTGCATTTACATGCAACTAATACTTCTCATCCAGGGAAATAAACACTGGACATTTTGTTAATATGAAAAAAGTAGCAAGCAGAATCTCATTGAAATGATATACTGACAGAAATTGCTGAAAAACCAGAAATAAGACAATGTTGAAAGAAAAATTACGGCCATTTATACATCTCAATTGTTTTGCATAAATATCGCCCTATGTATTCTGTAGCTCATGAAAATTTATCAAAAATGTTTGTTCTGCAGTGACCTACCTTTGCACGCTCCACACCATGACTTGTGAATGATCAGCATTACAGGTTTATGACTGAAAAATTAATTAACCAGAATCAACACAGATGTACAAATTAATAACTAGCTCAGTTGGTAGAGCGCTTGAATGCAGAGCATGAGGTAGTGGGTTCGACTCCCGGGACCTGACCAATACTCAAGGTCTTTAAATAACTGAGAAATGAAGGTACTCCCTTTGCCCTGCAAACAGCTGGACCTTCACGTGGCTCGGATGACCACATAAAATGGCAATCCCGTCTCCAGTAAGAGACGTAAAAATAGTGTCCTCAATCAGTATTTTAGTGCTAAATACATTGATACTCAAACCATTTTTTTGTATTTTTAAAACTGCTACGCAGATTAGTATCATGTACCTTGATTGTGCCTCTTTCAGTCCATCTGTATAGGTCTTCCAGTCTATATGATCTCCAAATCCTTAAAAATGATTAGAATAAATTAAGGGGGGATTATCTCTAACCAGGGGTAGGGTTCTTACCTTTTATGGACATTTAAATTTTATTGCCTCAGTTTTATTAGCCACCTGCAGTAATAAATAATTTTATGCATATATGTACTTAGATGTGGACCATTAGAAAAGTTAATGGCACCAAGTGGAAAATTTTTGAGCTGCATAATTTGTGTGTGTACGTGTTAACATTTCCCTTCCTTCCTCCTTATAATTGTCTGTCCCTTGGAGAATCCCCATTCCAAGTTTTGTAGACCTAAAACCAATGTGCTGTAAAAAAATTAAACTGTGATGCTGGTCTACAAGAAAAGGAGACACGAAAAAGTCAAATCACTGTGCATTGTGACTAAATAAGAATTTTTTTTAAAAAAACAGCTGTTTTAAGGTCCATGTTTAAATAAACCATATTTATGTTCAATTTGACATTGCAGATTTGGAAATGACTCTGATGTCTACAAAAGTCTAACTTGAAAACATGAAAATAATGAACAAAAATTCAAATGATACAATCCAACTTGATTTAAAGCTTTTATGTCAGGTTTGCTATAAAAACAACACAAGCATCCGAGGGATCAACAGAAGTAAAAAGAGATGCGGAATAACTTTATGCACGATGTTCGTTATAATTAGCATCATATATTGGACACTAAGAAAACTTTTAGGCTAAGATAATTTCTAAGTTCCTTAGGTTTCATCCGCAGTAGCTTATAAAGTACACTGTTAAGCTTACATGTATGTGCTGAGCGACACTTTCACTTGATTCATAAACTAAGTCTCGCGCTGTGTCTCTCTCAAACACTGACACAATATACAAAGTCCTTTCTTCATCTATATAGGATGTATCTAACTTACCTCTTCCAAGCAATCCATCTGCAGGAAAAACAACCAAGATCAGTGTAACGAGAAGTAAAAGAAAGGACTGAACGAAAGTCGAATACATTGCCACCATGTTCGATCGCGCGAATGACTGAATGAGTGGAGTGAATGCTTTCAAGATCGAGTGAGTTGCCCGGGGAATGAGCACAGGTTTCCCAGGTTCTTACTCTTGCACAGTCTACCTGCACCTGTTTATTGATGAAATGCTGTTCTGAAAAGTTCGTGTTTTGATCTTTTAACTCTTCCTCATAACTTTCCGTGAGGGCCAAAAAAGGCTGGTAGAAAAAATTCTTGCCCTCTAGAGTCACACAAGGAAAACATCTAAAAAAATGCTAGCCTGTTCCAGCTCATCACGCTTTGCTGCGCTACGAAAGTCTACTGCTTGTAGGGGAGGATTGCGTGACGAGCCAAAAGAACATCTGCGGGGGAGGCTAGCCCGTTCCAGGCATTCAGATAGAAGAAAGCGGTGAGCGAGTTAAAACCCCTACAAGGGGAAAACGAGGGGAAAAGCCCCTCGGTTTTTTCTCCCGCGTCAATTTTTCTCCCGCTTTCTACTATGCGAACGCCAGGAGCCCATGACCAGAGGTATTCACCTAATTATGCCCGACTAAAACGACACCATTTCTTTCCGCGCCAAGTCGTTTCTTTTAAGTCAGGTAAGAAAATTTAGTATTTTCTAGGCATAGGTTTTGTTCCCCCACCCCCCAAATCTTAGGGACTGGATTACAGCCTCCTCTGTAGGCAATTCCTTTTGTAACGATCACTCCAATCGTAGGGAGTTTGTCATTTCCCGTTCTCTAAAACAGGACAGTGATGCCTGCGGAGGAGGCTGAGTGAGACCGGATAACCGACGCTCCCTTTTACCCGCCGCTGCCCCACTCCCTTGGAACACCTGTCAAGCAGGCTAGATCATTCAGGCGACATCAACACTGTTCCTTTTCTCTCTTTAAAGGGTTCTTTACTTTCTTTCAATATTTGTTTATCAGTTATGAAATTGACCCGAGAAGTCATGAGTCTAGACGATCACAATTTTCAATCCCCACTCTGCAAATCATAAACATTAGGGTCATTTAACCCAGGAAAAATAAGACGCGTCTTACATAGGACGCGTCCTAAGTAAGACTCAAACGCGGCTCAAACGATCCCGCATAAACGGCACTTGACATTTCGTTTGAAGTTTAGCTAAGACGCGTCTTATCTAAGAACAGCCCCTAACACCTGTTCTTCGATAAGACGCGTCATAATATGCCGTTTATACGGGATAGTTTGCGTCTTATTTACGACGCATCTAATGAAAGACGCGTCTTATTTTTCCTCGTATATATGGCCCTATAATAGCCGATGAAAAAGTTGTTATTTAGTGAAATTCTCGTATTGAGCTTTCACCAAATCGAGCGGAAGAAGACGCAGACCATTCAGTACAATACTGCAAGTAAATGTCTTAAATGTTTATTCATCGTTATAACAAGGCCCAGGATCAGCTAAAAACCTGAAACTTGCTGCTTACCAAAACTTAAAGCTTCTCTCGCGTAAATGTAAAATAAAAACTAAGGAGTGCAGGACCAATAAATATGCACAAACTATCAAAAATCCTTTCACTGTGGAGCAGAACACAGTTTGTACGGAAAAGTTCACGGCTCCAGTTAACAGATTAGCGAGTAAGAAGTACAGCAATTGGTTGCGATTTATAGCAGCTACTAGGCATGCACAAGGGTTGTTATTCTGTTTTCTTGTTGGATAGCAAGCTTCACAGCCTCCAGACACTGCACCATGGAGCACATCCTTGAGTTTTGCAACGGTTATTAAAATTTCGCAGAACAAAAAGCTTGAGAGGATCTGAATGTTGTAGGCTACCTGAAACAAGAGAAAAACGATACGTTAAGAGTAGTTTTGAAGAAAAAGGGGCGCTGTGTCACGGCTGCCTTTTACTCTAGTTCATTTTGTTATAAAAGGCCAATTCAGCATTCATATTTGCTATGGACTTGAAAAATTACTTGTGAATGACAAAATTAGGGATTCGTGTCAAACAAAGATGTATCCTTAGCATTATAACAAATGCCGTTATAAACAACAAAAATGAACTTTGAAAAACTGTTCGGCTATTAAATAAGTTTTCAAAAACGCAATGGAATCTGTTTCAATCTTCTTCATGTCTGTCCACTGTGTCCATCTGGGCTGTGTATAAAAGTGGGACGGGGACAAGGGAACGGGGACATCGGGACGCGTGTGTGGGGACTTGGGACTTGGGGACGCGAGACGAGGGACTTTAGGACATCAAGTATGGGACACGGGACGTGTGGGACGGGGACGCGGGGACGTCAAACACAGGGACGCTGGGGACGCGGGATGTAAATAATTGTTTCAAAAGTCGGAGGTGAATGCGATATCAGTCGGTTTCCTCGTGAATATGTCTTGGTGTAGGCAACGTTTAATCGAATCACGTTTAATCTCAACAATTTATATCTTGCCTCTATCTTATTTGACCTTTTTTACGTGATTAGAATTTACTTGCGTTAACGTGCATAGCCAAAAACGCGTCAGTGGAAATCAACCTTTAAGTACTGTTAGCAAGCATTTACTGTTAGGTTTGCCACTACAAATATGTAGAACAAACTAAATATCGCTACAATAGTTGAATCCCCCGTGGATTAGTGGTACAGGAGATGGATTTCGGAGCTAGCACTTCGGGGTTCGAAGCTCGCTTATGCCACTTAATTTTTTATTTATTTGGAATCGAATGCCGCTGTTATTCTACTAAAATTTTGGCGACCGCAACCCACCCTACCCTGCTTTGGGCTCCAATATTCCATCAGCAAGAAGACGAGGACAACGGTTTCACTTTCTTCAATGCAGGGGGTTTTCGCCGAGTCTTCGCTTCGTAAACAGCCATGAAGGAACCCTAAGGAGGGCAGGGTGGGTTGCCTTCACCAAGACATATTCATGAGGAAAGTGACTGATATCGCATTTACCTCTGACTTTTGTAATAATTATTGACATCCCGCGTCCCCTGCGTCCCTGTGTTTGACGTCCCCGCGTCCCCGTCCCACACGTCCTCGCGTCCCATACTTGATGTCCTCAAGTCCCTGACGTCTCGCGTCCCCAAGTCCCAAGTCCCCACACACGCGTCCCGATGTCCCCGTCCCCTTGTCCCCGTCCCACTTTTACACACAGCCGTCCATCTGTGCCTCCTTTTGTATCTTCGAGTATCTGGTCTGTTTTTCATACCATCTTCTCATGCTTTAAGCAGTTTTTGTTTGTTTCACTCAATTTGGTGGCAGGTTATCCCAGTGTCAAAATTTTGATAAATTTCATAATACAGCTCCTCTGTTTAAGTTAAACCTCGGTAACAAAAAAACCTTGATGCAACAGTTTGTGTCGTCAAACCTATCGCTCAGTATAGATTCTCTTGTCCACTTAGTCATCTCGCCCGAAACCAGAGTTATGTCGCTCGAAATTTTTAGTCAAGTCGCCGAGATTTTATCATTCTCAGTAACATCCTAACATCGTAATCGCACTTGTTTAGTTTCATCAGATCTTTAAGAACAAGATACATTACTCATTTGACGTGCTTGTTTCATTTCATCAAGACTAAAAGAACGAGATATATGTTACAAATTCATCTCGCTTGTTTCGTCTCAACATAGCATCATTGCTTAAAGAACGAGGCTTAATTACACAATTGTCCAGCTTGTTTTGTCTCATTATCGCTTAAAGAACGAGATATATTACATAGTCACTTTTTATTAAAATTTCGGGCGACATGACTGTGGTTTCGGGCGATATCATGGGAACTTCGGGCGAGATGACTTTCGGGCGACTTGACCGGTTACCAACAATACAACACCCGTAAAGGAAAATGATATAAATGATGTGAACGTCCGACGTGAAATGATTCTTTTTTTAAAAAATGATCTGATTAATAAGCGATTAATCAAGAAGACTGGGAGCAAATTTTACCTGCCAGAGTACAAAGGATAAATTCGCCATTCTTCTAGAAATTGGACTAACGTACAGTTGAGATGCTTCAAGCAAGAGATAAAAGACAACATCTGCTGTAACAAGGACAAAAAACGCTTTAATCCACTGTCCAACAGTACTCCTACGACGAAATGAAAAAAGAAAGCCTACTTATTACTAATTGTTTATTTAGTTATTAATTATTATTACATATTTATTTCAGCCAAACATCACTAGTTCTTATACTTAGTTAAATAACCGAGTAGTCTTGTAGGTCAACAAGGAATTTATTGCCGGGGAGATGCTTCTGATACCCAAGTCTGCTACTACTGATACCCTGGAACCCTTTAGAACCCTTGGCCTAAACTAAACCATCTTCATCTGCAGACTCGTACCCAGTCGCTATTTAAGTATTTTTTGGGGTGAGAGAAGATTGGGGATTACGTTGAGGCGCGCACGGGGTCTTCCCTTCCCAAGAGACCCTGCAGGAAAAAAGATTATAGGAAGTAATACAGTGATCAAAACGAGGAAGTACACTGATCTTTTATCAAATTCCCTCAACTCTTTTAGGAAATATAAGAAGATATGTGTGGAGAATTTGTATCTGCTGGATAAATAAAAAAAGTTTGTATGTAGTGGAAAGTGCAGTTAGCTTATCCAGCTAGTTTACAGGCACTCCACTCAAATACTTAGAAACAAATAATTCAAATAAAACGACAGAATTAAGAACTCCAACTGGCAGGACAACCGAGAACAAATCCAGCAAGTGGCCAAAGTGGAACTCAAACCTGGGACCGCCAGATTGCAAGTCCAACACCCTGACCACTCGGCTACCCTGCCTCCTGGATAGCTGGGGCTTAAAAGATTAAACTACTCGAAAACCCTACTTCTAACGTTGGTAATACCTACATTGCCTGTGTAACAAAGCAGTGCCCCTCCCTACCCCTGCCAGGAGGGATTGTCACTCACCTTTCCTGAAAGAGAAATTTTCCTACTTGAACACCGATAAAATACAAGGCCAAATACCCAGCACAAGAACAAAGACCTTCGCGATTGGCATCCAAAAACCCACGGCGTGAGTTATCCCCATATCTACCATGCAAAACAAAGGCTCTCAATCCAGCACAACTAAGCAGATACTGATATAGACAAGCAAGTGCAACTCCTGTTAATCCGTACCAATTACGACCTGGTAAAAGTCTGAGGAGCATTGTTGATAGAACCTGCAAGTTAATACCAGAAAAATATGATGAAATGTGGTAAGAAGTTTATTGATACAGAGGGAAAAATTAAAAATACAGTCAAACCTCCATGTGCGACCACCTCTCGTAAGGCAACTAGTTGCCCAACCTACACACAAGGAGTGCCCTGTCGCCATTACATGTCACTGCAACTTGTCACCTGGTATGTTCCGACCTTTATATTATGTCCTGTAATTTTTCTGAATAATAAGCTATTTTGGTGGAAATATGCCTGTAAATAAGCTAGACTAGAAAGCTAAGTGCACTTTCAACATAAACAAAAAATATTTCCTTTTCATCATTTTTAACACCATCTACTCACCCTCACAATAACCAAGGTAAAGAAGAAGTTCCAATGAGTGCCATATTCACTGACATGTTCCTGATAATCTGAACCTTTCACTGAAATGAACCGCATAATTCCAAGCACTAGCAGAGGTAAAGATGACTTTAAAGACCTTATGACTGGTGAAATAAAACCACTATTGCCTGTTGAGACACCTCTTGCCTCTGGTGATACAATAGCATTTGAAATTATGAATGATCCAACTCCAACATCCATAAGTCCACTTCCAAAAGTTTCAGCTTTTGCAAGACGCCGGGGAAAGATGATAAAATCGACTGCCAGTATAGCTATGGCAGTGGCAATCAAGACATATGCCCTGAAGTTGCCAATAAAAGGTCTTTTCCCAGACATATCAGAAGAAAGAATAGTTTGAGAGTTTAGATGTGTTTGCTCTCTGTAACTTCTTGCAGAGCAGAGAACTAATACTCCTAGCGATAGAGATAAGCAAGTGGCAATTAACAGGATGATGTAATCAGCAAGCACAGTGCAACCAAGAAGAGCAGGAACAATTAAAGTGGCAAAATCCAACACAAAAACCAAGCTGCAAAATAAAAGAAGTGTCCTTTTAAAAAAGAGCTTGGCAACCTGTTAACTGCTCAAAAATACACCTATCATTGGCCATCCCCTCGGGGGAACCTTGGGCAAATACGACTTTGTCTGGGGATGTCTAGGGGAATTTGAAAGATTGTCGTACCCTGGAGATACCCTGGGAAAAGAAGGAGTCTGGCCTACAACAACCTTGTACCATGGGCAAAACTGGGGGCTTTTTACAAAGAAATTCAGTCGATTTCACGTGCTCTTAAATTAAGGCTATATACATGTCAGCCACTTGTCCAGAAGATTGCAGGCTGATCTCTCTCCAGTGGTGGAAATAAAGGCAGACCTGGGGAACTGGGTAATCTCAGGTTTTGTTATGTACATCAATTTGAGGGAAAAGTACTATTTTCTAATCAGCTGAGCTGGGTCAATATAATGTCATCTCAAGTTTATTATGGTTTCATGTTGTTCAATATTTAACAATTATTCCTTGAGCCCAATTGGACTCTGAGTCAATAGCCCATGAGGCCATAGGCTGAATGGGCTGTTGACTCAGAGGCCATGTGGGTGAGAGGAATAATTGTTTTAGTAAAATCCAACTAGCTGGTCAAAAATATGGAGACAAAACAACTTTAGCTGGTTAAAGCTAGACTTTAATCCTTTTTTTGCCGCCAAAAAGCCGGCGCTTTCGCTACTAGTGGGCTATAACTTATAGCCTAGTAGTAGCTCAACCAATCAGAAGGCAGCATTGATAATAGACCACTAGTTGGATTTTACTAAAAGTTTATATGATAGCCCTCTTGGAGGGGGAATTTCTTAACTTGGATTGCTCTGTGTCCCCATCTAGAAGGGGACAATCAGGCACTTTCATACCCTCCTTTACAAAGTCCCCCTTCCTTGCTCTCCCCCCTCCCCCCACCCCCAAGGAATAACCGGTGATGGGTGCATAACCGAAAATTAACCTGAAGAGACTTACAAGCAAAATAACCATCTTGACAGCTTGGCTTTCTCGTTCAAAAACAGCAGACTGAACATGAATGTCCTTAAAATAACCGCTACTGGCGCGGTGCTAGCAACCAAGCTGACTTCCATCAATGATGTGCCGTTTAGATCACTCACGAATCGCTCGTGAATCTCTTTGTAGGAAAGGTTTCTTGAAAACTCCATATCGTCCGCCATGTTTACTATAGCGCCCAGTTCTTCTCGCCTCTGCGCAACCTGAACGCCTGGTGATTTTCAGCTTCTGGCATTCTTCTGGCATCCGTTCTTCGTAATATTGATGTTAATGTTCCTATTTTTTAAAAAATTCACTGCCTTAATGCGTTTAAGCTTACGTTGATTATGACCCACAAAGAGTTAATTAAGCGGATCTTTTCATTACAAGAAGAAAGAGTCAAAGTGTACAAAGCTTTTGACAGGTAGGAAGGCGCAGGGCTGACCAGCATTACATGCGCGATTGTCGATTTTGTTATACTCATTATTTCTTTATTTATTTATTTATCGGAATAGACCTTTTAGCTTGTATATTTTTTAGTGTAAGATTGGTGATCTTAATCAAACTAGAGAACTGTTTCTTTCAAATTTTGACGTATAAGTTATGAAAGGACAAAGTTAACACGGCCCACATACTACATTTGGGAAAACAAAGAAGCTGAGGATGTTTTAAATTATTAAGCACAGAGTTGATAAAGCTTTCGACAGGTATTTCCAAATTGATAACATGACTTATTGTGTTATAAACTGGATCTGAAAACTTGCTACACTGTATGGTACATGATGACCTAATTGTATCATCAAGCATGCCAGTAGGGAAGTGAAAAGTGAAAGTGAGAATGCACAGCTGTTAGCATAACCTGAGAGAACAGCCAACATTTTCATTGCCACCACTGGTTTTCCCACAAAGTGATGTCCGAGAAATGAGTGCAAAAAATTCCCTACTGATGACGCATCACTACCCAGATCTGGGTAGTGCTCCTGATTGGTTGTGCCGCTTCAACCAAGTTTCCCGCATGGCACTGGGTAGTGATGTGTCATCAGTATGGAATTTCTGCACTTGTTTCTTGGACGTCATTTCGCAGGGAAACCAGTGTTTTTTTCTCCAAGGTAAAGTTAGCAGTGCTGGGGGCATACTTGACTGTAATGGGCGAAAGCCCATTCCTTGGCGGGAGGGCGGGTGGATGTCTGTGGATATTTTCTTCTGCAAAATAAAGTCTTCCATGACTTTTTCACCCAAAAGAGGGGAGGCATAGACCCAATTCAAAAATGGCTGCTGGATTAGTATTCTTTTGTTTAAATTGAAATTAGCCTGACTAGCCTCATTCTTCAGTACAAAATTCAAAAGAATACATTATCTCAAGTGAGAAGGCTAATTTTAATTTAAACAAAAGATTATTGATCCCGCAGCCATTTTTGCATTGGGCCCACTGACCCACTTGGTGGCCCTACTCTCACCCTGGTTCACCCCTCCATGTCAAGAATATGAAATGTCTATTTTTATCAATTTAATCTTGTGTTTCAGTGGTTTTAGAAAATATCTTCAAACTGGTCCTCACTATGATTTTCCATCATATCGTGAACTTGTACACAATATAACTCAGACATTTAATAACATATCAAATGAAGTCATCGACATTGAAAAAAAACTGAGGGAAAGTGGACAGAGCGCCATAAGTGAAGTCATCAGAAAACTACAGCTGAAAGAGAAAGAAAAATTAGAGTTGGTAAGTTTTTAAGGTAGTTTTGATCTGCCTCTGGGAGCAGCTGAGAAGGTCCCCAAGGGTGGCAGCTTTAGAGTGCTGAAAAACTGCAAGAACAAATTTGACTTCCTCATTAATGAAATGCTTTACATCAAACAATTAAGACCACCTTTGCAGGTGAAACAAATTCAATCCGTGCTAAGGTCTTTGTTTAGCTGTTTTTGTTCATGCAAATTTAGAGTACTTTAACTCCATATGAAACTTGCATTTTTATTTGTATTCCTTCATATTGGCATCATGATGTTGCCGAAACGTCGGAACACTATCTCATTACTTTTCACATGTTTATGTTTCTCAAAATTGTTATTGATTAAAATTATATGAGAAATGGTGAACAACATTAAAAAGTGGACTTTATTTTGACTTAAAATGACTCGTAGTCTTTTAACCCATTCATAGAGCTGAAATGATCATAATTTACCTCCTCTCTGATTACCTGCCCCCTTTGAGCCTCTGTAGCAGTGTAGGACACTTTCTGAAAATTATGTTCGCAATTGAGATTAGTTAATAACAACATTTTGGAATTGGAAATTTGCATAATTTAATTTTTTAATATCACATTTTTCGCATTTCATTTTAATAACTCTCTGGTATCCAGACAGCAAAGTTGCAGATTGCAGAGCAAAGTGCTGCTATTGATGCATCAGATGAGGACAAGGTTGAAGAGGTTACTGCCCTAAAAACAAGGTAATAAGAGATAAATTTTTTATCACATAATGCCAAATATAACGTCGTGTGCATGATACCTTGAAAGACAAATCATAGCCATCAACTATCGACACAGTTGATAAAATGAAACTTTTGCTTTCAGTTTACAGAAACTCATGGAAATGATTTTTGAACTTCTGGATGAACTGAAATATGAGGCTGAAGACATTTTATTGGAAGAAACATAACTTTACTCGTAGTCTTGTCTG
Organism: Porites cylindrica; assembly: GCA_964035525.1. NCBI lineage: Eukaryota > Metazoa > Cnidaria > Anthozoa > Scleractinia > Poritidae > Porites > Porites cylindrica. The sequence goes on along the minus strand of OZ037788.1, from coordinate 3,175,730 downwards.
ATCCTTCCATTGCTACAGACCATGATAGGCTTTTCGAGAAAGATGTTTTTGGAGTTTAGCAGGACATCATGAGGCAATGTTACCACTTACGTAATAATGTAATACCACACCTACAGTTTCTGTTGTTTAGCCCTCACGGAAATTTGTCCCCAAAAAAGTTGATGGAGGAACCTCATGCAATGACAACAGCGACAGCAAAAAAGGACAAAAAATAGCTGTTAGCCATAACAACAACCTTGCCCATGTAGAACATTCTTTGGTACATTTCTTTGCTTTCCTGGGCTCTTATGTGGCCCCTCATGGAGAGCGAGTAATAATGAATTTTCCTTTGTCTTGATAAAGGATGTCTATATGGATCTTCTTTTATTTTCCTAATCAACTTGCTGTTAACGCTGCACAAGATACAGCTTTAGTGAGAACATTAATGTATCGGGGATTATTTCATTTTATTTTTATGTAGATCCCAATGGAAACAGTAACTTTTGTTTTTCCAAAGGTATGATATCTCCTGAGACGAAGACACAGTTTGACCTCCTTAAGCAGTTTAGCCCAATTTCAGTTTGTTAAGATCTTTTGAAGCCTAGCCTTTTATTGCCGCTTCATAACCTTTCAGATAGAATGACTTGTATGTCTTCCAAATTGGGATATCCAATAAACGCAAAGAGTCAGCGCTTTTTTGTAAAATATCTCGTTTAAAGTGTGGACGAGTGTTACGCCGCAAAATGTAATAATCGCCGCAAACTGTAATATTAACGCAAAATGTAATAAGAATCGCCGCAAAATGTAATGACATTGACGCAAAATGTAATAAAATTTTCAACGCAGAATGTAATAATCTTTCAACGCAAATTGTAATAACTTTTCTAACGCATAATGTAATGACGCAAAATGTAATAATTTCCGAATAACGACGTGCATGCTATTTCAAAATCCGTTGACAGTTTCCCATAATTATCCAAAAATTCTAACCCATTCCAAATTTTTTTTGGTCAAAAATGGTCGGCCCTAAAAAGACGAAATTGCGCACTTTTTATGGATTTCCCAGTTCAAGATTTGCTGCCGTCAACTCTAAGCCAATGGCGATTGCGTTGCTGAGCAAATTCAAGGTTTCGTTTAGCGTCGAATGCGTTTCCTGATATTGAGTCGGTCGGTCGGATTGAAAAAAAAAAAAACTCACAAGGAGTCTCGGAATAGGAGGCCTTGGTACCCCAGGACGACGTTGAAAGTTAACATTCACATATTTGGATTAACAAAATGCACAATATACTGTAAAAAATGTTCATGTCTTTGTTCCTGTTTTTCTCTATGCTGTTACTATGCTCATTTTTCAGATTAAAAGAATTATTTCAATTGAAAAATGGTTTAACTACGTCGTTACTTTTTTTTTGAAAATGCCAAATATTTGGGTCGGTTGACGACGCTGAAAGGAGAAAGAAAAAGAGGATGGCCTGTCTTCTAATCACAACTGCCTTACCAGGCAAATTCAATATTTTTGTGCATCAGCTTAGCTCTACTCCAATCAAAAATGCGTGACTGGGCTAACTAAAAACATTTTGCGCTATCTGTTCTAGGCAAACGACAACTGCCTTACAAGGCAAACTGATTTGACTTTGCAAAGCTTGGAAACTTCAACATAAAAGAAACTTCGACCTAAAAAACAGCATTATGAACAATTCAGCCTCTATTAAGTGAGAACTTAGGAAAAGTAAGCTACAGCCAAAGTTGTCTGGTTCTCATGAAAAAAAGTTTGACAGATATCTTATATTTTAAATGCATTTGAATTATGCTTTGAAAGTTGATTCTATTACTTGTTTTCGACAACAGCTATTTTATTTGACTGAATTAAATTCAACATCTGAAATTAAACCTACAGTTGTGGTACAGTACAGCAAGCTCTTGCCGCCATTTTTGTCTCGTCACGCAACGCTCCTCTTCCTTTGTTGCGGAAGAGTGTTGCGTGATGAGACAAAACACGGCTGCGAGGGAAACTAGCTCAGCATGGAAGAAACACGACGTTTCAACCGTTATTGCATTAATAATAATAATAATAATAATAAGAAGAAGAAGAAAATAAATATTATTGCTATTATTAACATCAATATTGATAATAATAATAATTGCCAACGAGCCATCCGAGCGAAGACGCTCGGATGGCGAAGCGGCAGCAGAATAGAGCCGCGTAAGACTGGGCAATAGGCAGAGAAATTCTCGATCGAGCTGAAAAAAGTGTAACCCAATGTAATGTAGGTTCCCCTGAGACCAAGTGGTCAGTTGTGAACCAATCAAAAGGCAGTACCTGGCGCACGGGCTCAAGTTGAATAACAAACAAAATTTCACACACTTTCCGCCGTCGCGACTTCCTGTGTTTATTTACCTAAATTTTTTCGTCAAACCCGGCCACCGCTGTCAAGAGACATGAGCACTTGATATATTCTATTAATTTTAGAGGCCATAATGTTAAGTTTTAACGAAGAGAAGTTTGTAAAACAACAAAAGTGTTCTATGTGCAGCAAGCAATATTCTCACCACTAAAAAGGATCAGATTACACGGCGAGATAAGGAAAGCTTGACACGAAGAATGCAGTCGCTTCTGTTGGAAAATCTGGTGTTGGGGAAAAAATCTAACCAGCAAACAAAAACAATGAGAACAAAAACGAATTACAAGCCTAAAGCGAAGGACAAAAGAAAAGAAAACAACGCCATTTTTTTCGAAACGTGGCCGAGTTCAGTATAAAATTAAATACCGACGTGCCGTACATCGCATGTCCTTGGAAACATTTCAGATGGCCCAGCGAATCATTCTAAGTTTCAATCCGATAACAAAAAGCCTCGGGAAATATAAAAGGAGGTTTAAATGATTAAACTGTGCAAATATTTATCATCAATGTGTAACCGAACCGACAGTAGATTTGTAGCTGGACTCAATAATATTCCCGATCGCTTCCTCTGCAAAGCTGACTTTATTCTTTCAAGGCACTTCACACTTTTACATAACAGGTTTGTAAAGCCACCAGACTGAATCTGAGAACTTTTCAAGAAAATAATCCTTGCAACAGGAAGGGACCAAGAAACGGTCAAATTAATGGGAAAAAAAGGAATTTTATTCCTAAGCAAAATACGCATAATTTGCTAGTTGGCACTCTATCGATAGGTATACCTAGTAATAATAATTCAAATTAAGATCTGGATCAGCTACTGATTACTGAGCCACAATACCGATTTTGAAATAGCATGCACGTCGTTATTCTGAAATTATTACATTTTGCGTTATTACATTATGCGTTAGAAAAGTTATTACAATTTGCGTTGAAAGATTATTACATTTTGCGTTGAACATTTTATTACATTTTGCGTCAATGTTATTACATTTTGCGGCGATTCTTATTACATTTTGCGTTAATATTACATTTTGCGGCGATTATTACATTTTGCGTCAATGTTATTACATTTTGTATGGCAAGCCAAATGTAGCAATATTCAATTTGTTTAATTTTATATGTAGTTTTGTATTATGTGTTCAACTATGCGTTTAATATTCAACTTATACTCAACATTCAACGTGTTATTCAATATTCAACTTCGCATTCAACATTCAACTATTCATTTTATATTCAATTCCTTATTCACCCATTCAATTATCTATTCAACAATTTCAACCATTTATTCAGCATTCAACTTTAATTTTTAAAACATTTAACTATTCATTCAACATTCAACTATTCATTCAACATTCAACTATTCATTCAACATTCAACTTTAATTCAACATTCAACTATTCATTCAACATTCAACTATTCATTCAACTCTTTTGAGCCCTCACTACTTCTGGTCAGTGACACAGATCATTGCTTGTTAAAAACATGGCGGCGGCAGCGGCTAGAATTCCGGCTACGGAAATAGAAGCTTATGAAGATGACACAAGGCTCCACTTCGATGGGGAGTCTGACTTTCCAAGGTTTCTTGACTCGGTTCTTCAAAGAACTGACCAGATTTCCCAGACGAAAGTGGATGAGAAAATTGTGGAGCAGCATATTGTCGTTGTCGATCAAACGGTGCGTTTGCTTCGTATGCCCAGGTATACCCCGAGAAAACAGTTCGAATATTAACGCCTATGACAAAGAAACCTTAGATAATCTCTTACCAGCGTTCAGTGATGTCGATCAGCCCTACAGCAATGTTTAGCCAGAGCAGCCGTCTCCCACCACAATACTATTATTGTATGGGTATGACCCAGAGGGCCCCTTTCCTCAGGGGCACTCAACGAGAATTTAGTTCAAAACCGCTAAAACATAGGATTGTTAAACGTATTTTGGTATTTAAACGGTAGATATAGGCATATTTTTATCCCCTAAAAATTTTTCATCTGTTCGGATTTCCTAGCTGAAAATCTAGTTATCCGAAAATTTTAGGGATCAAAACTTACCTTTTCGAAAATTTCAGCCAGAAAAAAGGCTCCCGAACATTCTAGGTGACCTTTTTAGGGTAAAAATCCGTTAAAAATAGGCAATTATACCATATTTTAGATGTTCGAAAATCCTAGGAGAAGCAGGCAAGCAAGAAATTTTACAATAAATGTTCCGAAAATTCTAGATCTCAAATCGTCTTCCGAACAGATATTTTTCCGAAAATTGTCGTTGGGTGCCCCTGTTTCCTTCAGAAGAAGATAACAACGTTGTTGTCAAACCAATTTCTTTAGATAAAAGGCATTCAATAGAGTGCTATGTGTTAGATGTTGTTGACCCTCTAACACAGTCCACTCATCTGGGTATCAATCTTTATATTCACGCCCTAGACCTGGACATGGATAGAATGGAATGATAGTTAGATCTCACTGGAACAGAAAATTTCGACTAAGAATTCACAAGAATTGTGAAAACACGGGTAAAATTCAAGCGTAAGATGTAATTTTGTGAAATTTGACATTCACTTTCTCGGACTCCCATGAGAAATGTTCTTTGGTGGACTCGCTGGTGAAAGTGGAAACCTGAGATACTCTAAACAAGCATTATCTTTAAGTCCTATTATATTATTAGTAACAATTTAAACAATTGAACATGCACCTGCCTTTTTTCAGACTTGTCTAACTTTTACTTTGTCAAAAAATGAGCATCTTCCTAGGGGTAAAATAAAGCCCGAGCCCTGCCCACATTGTTTTTTTTTTAGGGGTGTAGTTGTCATTTCCCCCACAAGCATCCTGATCACTTTTACCTAGGAGCCTGTCCTCCTCACGTCTGGGTAGTAATTTTCTGTTCCAGGGAGATCTAACTGTCATTCCATTCTATCCCTGACCAGGTCTAGGGCTTGAATATAAAGATCGATACCCAGTTGAGTGGACTGTGTTAGAGGGTCAACAACATCTAACACATAGCACTCTATTGAATGCCTTTTATCTAAAGAAATTGGTTTGACAACAACGTTGTTATCTTCTTCTGAAGGAAAGGGGCCCTCTGGGCCATACCCATACAATAATAGTATTGTGGTGGGAGATGGCTGCTCTGGCTAAACATTGCTGTAGGGCTGATCGACATCACTGAACGCTGGTAAGAGATTATCTAAGGTTTCTTTGTCATAGGCGTTAATATTCGAACTGTTTTCTCGGGGTATACCTGGGCATACGAAGCAAACGCACCGTTTGATCGACAACGACAATATGCTGCTCCACAATTTTCTCATCCACTTTCGTCTGGGAAATCTGGTCAGTTCTTTGAAGAACCGAGTCAAGAAACCTTGGAAAGTCAGACTCCCCATCGAAGTGGAGCCTTGTGTCATCTTCATAAGCTTCTATTTCCGTAGCCGGAATTCTAGCCGCTGCCGCGGCCATGTTTTTAACAAGCAATGATCTGTGTCACTGACCAGAAGTAGTGAGGGCTCAAAAGAGTTGAATGAATAGTTGAATGTTGAATGTTGAATTAAAGTTGAATGTTGAATAAATAGTTGAATGTTTTAAAAATTAAAGTTGAATGCTGAATAAATGGTTGAAATTGTTGAATAGATAATTGAATGGGAGAATAAGGAATTGAATATAAAATGAATAGTTGAATGTTGAATGGGAAGTTGAATATTGAATAATGCGTTGAATGTTGAATATAAGTTGAATATTAAGAGCGGATGTCAGTAAATATCGACCAGAGGTCTACAAAACTGAAAAATCGAAAATTCTCAAAAAAATTCACAAAGTAGCACTAGGTAAGCTATTAACATAAATGTAATTTTTACTTCGATCCGATAATTATTTTCCACGTACGGGGGGCTTATTGGTTTCGCGGCTCTCGGACCGGGTTTTCCAGGCCCGAGACCATGTGTCGCAAAAAAATCGGTTTAAAATTCAAATCCATTGAAATGCGGACAACAAATAACTTATTTAGAAGAGTACTTAATTGCACACATTCTAAGTGGTGATTTACTCAGTTTGAACGAAAGTGTAATATTTTGGAGATTTTTCATTATTTTCAATATTTTGAACGTTTTCGTTTAATGAAAAAATGGCAAATTTCAAAGCCCAAAATCGTCGACTGGTACCTCGATTTCAGTAACGAGTCTTATACCACGTTAAAGAGCGTTATCTCTTCTTTCAAAATCTGTTTTCAAAACTACGGGCAACTTAAAAGAAAATGTTTGAGGCCAAAAAATACAAGTAGTACTTTTCTGAAATTTGAGCTTTCCAGACTCAGCGGGTCGATGCTAAAAACTCAGAAAAATGCAATAAGAAATCAGTTTGAGCAACAGTGATTTAACGTTATCAGCTATCAGAAACCAACACGTGTTTATCGAGCGATCTGATAAAATTTAAAGCCGTTTTCCAACAAGAAAAGCAGAGTTTAGCCATCTTCTGCTACCAAACGCACGAGTGACGTAAGGTTGTCAAAAGGGCAAAGCACAATAATAAACTTCAAAAAGCACAACGTTTCTGCGTCCAGGAATTAGACTTTAGCGGACAGAACAATGCCTACGAGTGTATGTTTCATACCTTAGCATGGGTTTCCTGGAAACTGGAAGTAAAAAAACATCAAGGACAGCATCGGCAAGAGCATCTTCGGCTGCTCTCAAACGACGGAGATTGCGTTACTTTTCACAGATTGACCGCTTACCACCTGTTTTTGGGCTCGCATTTCGACGGAACGCTTGCCTCGAGAGGCGCGGGGCACGGATCTGAACTCTTCTTCACGAGACATTGAGCTGAATTTATCGGAAATATGCCACCACCAACAACAACATGAGCTTTTTTTCGGGTATTTGTCGTTTTTTATGCGAAAAGTTCGGGTAAGCAAAAAGTATTTCCTCGAAATAAGCTAAAAATACCCAATTCACGCGGTGAAAAAATGGATGATTATGGAAGGATTATCGAATTCTTGCCTAACCTCAGGGATTTCCCGTGATGTAGGATTAGGGCTAGGAAAAAAGCCCATAACCTGCTCCTGTTGTTGTGAATTTCCTCAAGATCAAAAATTTCAGTAAGAACCGAAAACAACAGCTTAAAGGAGGTGCACACACCTTGAACTAGCCAGGGAAAAGGGGCTTCTGATTGAGCTAAACTGTCATTGATGCACGGTGCAATTAGGTAGACCTGTTACCGTCCCCCGCGCAACCACATGGGGAGTGATTTGAAGCGGTCCTGTCGGGGACTTTCGGGGGTAGGGGGCGGGGCAAATCGAAAATAACTTCTCTTTGTTTTTGTGAAGTACATCATTTCTCGCACGGTTGACAAGGTGACGGCGGACTCCGTACCTTTGGAAAGGCCCTTTTGAAACATGTCCTGGCAACATGCAGGGCATCACGAAATTAACGTCAACACCTTGAATCAACTCCATGAACAGGGAGAGGCGATAAGTCCCATCTTAAAAGACGCTTGATGTCTAGACGTTAATAGTGTGTCCACAGTCATTTTTCATTTTGTATTTCGGGACCGTTTGACAGCGTACGAGTGAACTGGAGCGCAGTAACGAGCCCTAACCCCACCCCATTGCCCTTGCGGTCAATAAATCATCGCGTTTTTCATTTTTTTTATGCGCGTTCGAGAACCTTCAAAGGGAATATTGAGGGTCTTTGTACAGTTTCAGTTTATTTTACCGACAAAAAAGAACAAAACAAAGCAAAAGATAAGTATACAGAAACACGCAGAAGCAATGTGGTGAGGAAGCCCAAAAAGAAACCATAAGGCTTAGGTCATCCCCTTTTCGTTCGTTTAGCGTCGAATAGGTTTCCTGGTTTTGGGTCGGTCGGTCGGTGGGGTGAAAAAAAAAATCACAAGAAATCTGAGAACGGGAGGCCTGAAACACCAGCATCATTGCCGTGGAGACTGAAAACAACAAGGCATGGTCACCAAATCGACACAAATTTAATATGGCGGAAAATTTGATGGTCAATTTCATAAAAAAAGGCCCAAGAAGGGTAAAACGCAAAGAGGATACACCACCGAACGTTTTATGCCTCGAAATGATGTTATAATGCTAATTTTTTAGATTAAAAGAATTAATCTACGTCCAAAAAAAATAAACCTTGTCGTTTCTTTTTCTTGCTTTTTTAAAAAATGCCAAAAAACTGGGTCTTTTGGACGACACTAAACGAAGAAAAAATTAATATGGGAATTAAGCTCCCCTAAAGTATAAAAGTATAAGTTTACAAGGACAGGATCGAACGTATACTGAGTAACTAAATGAGAAAAATTTGATCAAAATTAAATGAAAGGCTAAGAGCCTAAGCGCTGTCTGATAACGAAACGGTAAACAAGAAGTGCTGCCTCTCATTTAAAAGAGACGTGAAATACTGGGTGGACCACATCCTGAACTCCCGCGAAAACCGCAAGAGAGGAACGCTCAGGGCTAAGGAGACTAAACAGGGGCGTAGCTACTTGTACGCACGGTTTGCACGTGCGTACCTGAAAACATTGAGGAAAAAAAATGGAATGAAATAAACATAACTTAAAAACAATCGGTTTCCAGAGAAGCGACGACATTAATTGGAGAACCGAATTTTGGATGATTTATTTATATTGCAAGCTTGATGATGTAAAGCGTGAACGCGTTGTTTTCTCCACGACCTGTCTTCGGAGTAGACGAAGTAGGGCACAATTACGTCAATGTGTGGTGCTTTTGTCGGTCAAAAATAATGTGACAAAAAGGGGTAAAAAGAGTCATTTGTAAACTAAAGTCGGAGGTACTACAAGCTCGATTTTTAATAGCTGAATTAATGATAAACGGTTGACGTCGATGAACATAACAAGCCGACAGAAACATAAACATTCATAAACAGAAGATGTAGAAAAAGTTGGGCGTACCTCCGGAAAAATCCTGACTACGCACCTGCTAAAGCCTGAAACTGAACAACAGGAGTCTTGACGAAACGTCCTCAGTTATCACCTGTCCGGGGTCGTACTTTCAAGGAAACGCTGATCAAGAATCACTCATGACGGAATGAAACTCCTCGT